>VDFB02271358.1:368064494-368186934 GCA_007258455.2 Sequoia sempervirens
CAATCCTTAAGATGTTGAATTTTATTACTCAAACCCATACATTCATTAGTATATTGACCATGAACTCTATATTATGCAAAAAATGAACTCGTGTAGTAAAATTTCTTTCATGTTCTTGGAGGGAGGGATATCAAATGATCTTGGAGGAGTATCAACAAGAAACTATTTTGATCAATAAAATATGCTCCTTTATTTTTAGACAAATATATCATTTTATTAGTACAAGGTATCATATTTACACAAGACTCTTTAGATGGTGAGATTTTGTAGTTTTCTTTAAAGGAAGGTGTAAAATCTAATGAAATCATATTTTTAGTGTTTTGTGTGATGAAATTGATATTAAGTGAAGATTTCTTTGTTTATTTTGAAGTATAATAATCAAAACCACTAATGTCTATCAGTTCAAGATCCAATTTAATGTTAAAGTTGGCTTATATGAATCTTTTGTAAGAATCTTGTTATTGAGTGAAGGCTTGTTTGTTTCTTTCAAGGGGCAATAACCAATACCATTAGTTTTTTTCTTACGTCTTAGGCTCTATTGGGATATGGATACCTTTTTCTCTAGCATATCCTTTTCCACTCTAACCAAGTTGTGTCAAATGTTCATAACCTCCTCCATGAAGATTTTTCATTTCTTTTGGATTTGGTGGTTGTTCATAATCAACTTCAGCAAAGTTTGTTGTGTAGTTTTCTTCTTCTTCTAAAGTGGTTGAAGTAGATGCTTTTGAATTTTGTGTTAACATTACCACTTTTTCTTTTCCCTTTTTAGACATTTTTTTATGATCTTGTATTGCCCATGAATGTAGGTGTGAAATCTAAGGAACCCCAATCATCTTCAAATAACTTTGTAACTTCTTCATTATGATTCTTTGTATTTATCTTGCACAAATTCCACTTGTATGGTTACTGTGAATGCTTTCAAAGGATTTTTTTATCTTTCTCAATGTGCAAAAAACTTTTAGTTCCAGGATCGACCTAGACTATGTAAACTGCATGTTGTAAATATACTTCATTTTATGATGAAGAGTAGAAGGCACTGCTTGCATTCATGAATCCATCATCTATGTAAAATAATATTATATGAAATATAATGAGGCATAACATGGATAGTAGTTTGCAATACATGTGACATTTTCAACCCTCATAGGTAATGTTATCACACCAAGTGTTCATTTTCCTAGGTTATCAAACCCACAAATAGATAAAGAATCAGTTTGAATTTGGCTTTTATCTAATATGATCTTATCAAGAAGGTTTACACTACACACATTAAGTGCATAAACATTGTGAATTAGAGTTCGTTTTCTCTTCCACGTATTAATCTTAGCTATTATCATGAAATGATTTTTTTGTTTTTCACTTCCAAAGGAAGGAGCTCACTGTGGTGGAAAACAATGTCATCATTCATTCCTTGAATTAAGGTTGCTATATCATTCAAGGTTTCAAGAATACTATGGTAACTAGGTGATGCTTGAATAAGGTCCCATAAGGATATCTTAGTAGGAGTATTCTTATTTTTTTCAACAAGATCATACTCCTCTTCACTTTGTGAAGGAAAATGAGGAGCACTAGGAAAGATAGGTTGAGGAAATGGTAATGAAATGTGAGTGGTTTTTTGTTTCCTATTATTCCTTGTATTGTATGTGTGAGCAATGGTATTGTAACTCAATTGATATAGAACATTATCATTAGGTAGTTCTAAGATAAGCACAAGCTTATTTTGAACTTGTGGTTGTTGTGAGGTGGGTAAAGGATAAGAACTAGCTCAGGAGATCGATTTTAGGGATATCTAATGTGCATAGCCTCAAAAGACTCATACTTATTGTGATGATCTTTTAGTGAAGGAGAGTCTAAGGTTACCTCATGAATTTCATCAAATGAAGCCACACTACTAATTTTTGAAAGACATACGTCAATCTATCATTCTCTTGTACCATGATATCTACCCTAGTAGGAGAGTTTTTAGGAGAGGAGTAAACAAGATGATAATCGCATTTCATGTTTAGGTTTTGTAAGGTAACTTCATTACAAGTAGGGGAGGCATCAAGAGAAGAAAATTTATTATTGATTGGACCATTTTGTTCAATTAGATGTTTCAAAGTTGGAGAAGCATTAGGAGAGGGAGAAACAAGACTCTCATGACTCTCAATGAGTGTATCTTCTAACACCATATTATATTCTTCACAAATAGGAGATATATTAGGATAACAAATGTGATTTTCATGTTTATCTATGATTTCATCCTCTTTCACTAAAACATTCTCACAAGGAATCGATGAATGGAGACTAGTTAAGGTGATGCTTATAAATGATTCTATGATATCATTTTCTTGTTCCATAATATCATCCAATGTAGGAGAGTTTATAAAAGAGGAGCTTTAAACCTTGTGATGATTCTAATTGGGTGTATCTTCTAACACAAAACTACCTTTGTCACAAGTAGGAGAGGTATTGGGAGGAGAGAAACTATGATTATTATGATTGTCTATGGTTGCATCTACATCATTCCTAAAAATAGGAGGGATATGAGGGGGTGTAGAATTAAGGAATGTGTCAAAAATTTCACTCTATTGCACTAAGAGACTCTCATAACTAGGAAATACATCGAAGGAATGACTAACATGCTTGTTGATGATATTTGTCTTTGCAAATTTGGAAAATAAAGATACTAACATTGTTAGTGTGTGCATAAAATGAAAAGTAAGTTATCCAAATTATCCTAATGATTTTAACTACTGAAATGATTTTGGAATGATTTAGAAATAACTACACTAAATGGATTTTTTTGACCTAGATGTATAAAATTGGAGTTCCTCAAACTTTCCAGAGTGATACTATAGGTTACCAACAGGCCTAGGAAGTACATAAACTAGAGATTTAATGCTTAGAAAAGTTGGATTTTATAAGCCTCCAAGGAATCATTCTCCTAGATGGCTGTATGAGTCCCACTGAGGGATTTTGACAGTTTCAAATAGTGAAAAGCAAAGATCACAAAATACCCAAAAATCTGCAAAAAAGTTCTATATAGGGGCTAAATCACCCAGGTGGGTGAATGAGTCTTGATTAGGGTTTTTAAGTTTGAATCAACAAATTCTAAGTTGATTTTAATGTGTCTAGGTTGTATGTTGACTTGAGTATTTACTAGTATATATTTCCAATGAAATTTAATGATGCAAAAATGCAACCTATATGCACTTTTCACTTATGCAATATTTAGAAGCCCTTAATGCAATTAAAATAATGCAAATCTGATGCAAAGTTAATGAAAACTAGATCTATGACTTACAATATTCTCCAAGTAAAAAATTCAAGGGTCCAAAGGTCAGGTTCACCAAAATGAACAAACGGGAGATAGGAATCCACATTTTAGGAGATGGAACTTTGGGACCTATTTTGAAGACTTTAGTTCATTATGAAACCAAGTTACCTCAACCATGTGACTCAATTGAGGGAAGGAGTAAGGGTTTCCTTTTGTGATTAGATGAAGGTTCACCATTAAATGAAACTTCAAAGGAGAAATGCAAAACCCTATGAACAAAACCTTAGAAACTTGCAAACATGAAATCAAATTGACAAATAGCATGAAATATAAAAGCACCTAGAAGAATGGAGAGGTCAAAAAAATATCTTGAAACCCTAAAAATTATTGTTTTAAAGTTCATTGGGACTAATACACTAGGATGGGTGATTTAGTCCTACTATAGGAATCTAGGTAGGATTTGGAATCTTTTTGAGACTACTTGAGATAAAAAAAAAACTAGCAAAAGGGTTATACTGGGACTCATACACCTAGATAGGTGATTTAGTCCCATTACTAGGGTTGATTGATATTTTTGTAGCCTCTAGGGATCTCTAGTAGCTTTCATCTTGTTTGATTCAAGTTAGAAAGTATGATTTTTGTCCTATAGGTGAGTTTCCGTGAAGATGACAACTTTTTGAAATATTTTTCAACTTTTTCTTGAAAGGATCTTCAAGATTTTTTTCACCTAGATATTCAAACACACATTAAGAGAGAAAAAAATGTTGTTTTGTTAGGGAATGGGGGTTTTCCTTCGTCAGACCCCTTTTTGGTAATTAAACCTTAAAATGAAATAGAAAAGTGTGAAGGAATGATGGACTAATAAATGCAATGTTGCAACTCACCAAACCTAATACAAACAATACCCCACTTTCCAACAACACATAGATTCTCACAAACAAGATTGCAATATAACAATTACTCTAAATTATATAGGAGAGACACTCTCGTCACATACTCATGGAAATACACATAGATTTAAAATTGCAATGAAGCTTTCTTTATTCATTTACATAAAAATCAGCAACCAAATTACATCAATGGCCTTCAAAGGCATTTCTCAGCTTATCCACACTCAGCTACCTTGCCTTGGTAGTCTCTTTACATTCTTTTGTAGCTACACTACTCAGGAACTCACCTCCCACACATTGATTCCTTCTGTTTCCTTTTACTAGTGCTTCCCCAAACCTGCAACCAAAAACTCCTTTGAATACCTCTACAAAGACATTTTTCTCCTTTCCCTCATTCATAAACTTCTTCCCATGATCTTCATCAAAAATCCCTAGAAATGTACATTATAATCATCAATTTTGCCCAAGAATAAGCTCCCAACTCTCCCCCAAAAATAGATATCCATGTTTTAAGTTTGTGAAGCATTAAATGAGATATTTTAAGCCTCCATTAACTCCTACAGGTGCTTTCTTTACTCCCAGAAGCATTTTTCTTTATTTTGGGCATTTTAAAATGTCTAAAATCTTGATTTTTGTCCTCTTTTATACTATAAAATCCCCCCACATTATTTTTGCAATAGATAAATAATTAAACCTAAAATAAAAAATCATATTTGACTTTCATGGCCTCCATAATACCTTTCCAAAATAAAATTAATCAAAGTCATGCTTTGGAAGTGTAGAACCAAGTGCCACAGGAAAAAGAATGAAAGATCCAATTCACACAAAAATTGGTGTGCAAGATTGGAATGGTATCCAATGGACCCTTGCAAAATGATTTTTCTCAAACCTTCATAAATTTTAAAATTTTAAACTTTTTAAAAAAATTCGACATTATTTAACAAACTTTCAATATTAAAATGTCCCAAACTAAAAAGGCATGACTTTGATTCTTTTTGTACACTTCACATGCCACCTCCATGAACACCCCTGCCAAATTATTTTACTCCAATCCTTAATATTTTTCCAATTTTTTTTTGAAAACTGCTTACAAAGCCTTAAAATGATGATTTGAAAAAAATTGATTTTATGCAAATATGAGCAGAAAAAGAGCTTTCCAAAGTTGAGAGATGCCAAATGAACCCAAAAACACACCAAAAATAAAATTAAAACATGAAGCTTGTTTTTGGTTGATGTTGATTGCCAATCTTCCTAGATGAGCTCCAACATCAGACATAAAAAAAATTGTGAGTAGAACTCACAAAAATGGAGTGGAGTAGTTGGACTACTCTTTCAAATTGTAGACAACCTACAATGAACTCAATCACTGATTTAGACAAAATGATTTTCTTCCTCTGCCTCTTCTAGCACTTAGCTAGGATTCTTGTTGTTCTCCCTCACCAAGTGTGCACTCTATTTATCCTTCTTCTCATTGAATCACACCCACCATAGACCATTTTTCTTCACCATTTATCTTATTCCTTTCTATCTTCCTTTGTGGGAACAAACCCACCACAAAATGACCAACTCCACCAAGTTCCTTTTGCACCATCATCGACAACCTCTATATACAAATACACAACATTCACATACATATTTTCAACTACAACTTTATCTTCTACTACTGCAATCTCTTCCTGAAAGCGTAAACAATCAACATTTTTAAATTTAAAACAAAAAATTACCTTATTTTCTTTCCCAACATCATTTTATTCATCCTCAAAACCTTTCAAGTATGCATCTTCATAAGGCTATTTGAATTTATCCCATGCAGTCATGTCCTCCAAAGGACCATTGTTTGTTGTATCTCCTTTATTGTTGGCGATGAAGATAACTTCATCCAACATTTTCCTCTCAAATAACCTATCTATTATCCTCATTTATTCTTTCAACAAGAGATCATCCTATTCATCACCAATCCACTTGTCAAATTGAGGACCATCCATGTTCAAAATTTCTAAATTTGCAAACCCTCTTCACCCACTTCACATAATGCACTCCATTCACATGTTATCTCTACAATTCATACCTTATCATCTTCTTCACTTGTTTAGGCTACCCCCATATGTTATTTCTTACATTCAACCCCTACCAAAGGGCTGCAACACTCTTTGTTTTTACTCTTCTTTTCATTGTCCTCTTCTAAGAAAACTTTCTTCTTCTCATATCTCTCATCCCATATTCTCATGTCCATAACCATGTTTTTCAATACATCTACTTTAGATTTAAGCTTTTCATATTCTTCATGGTACTTCCTATTTTCCACTTCTTCCCAATATTGTTCCCAAAACAATATTCTTATAGGCCTCCTCATGACCCATCCCATCCTCTCAAGTATTGATTACCTCATGTCTGACAATTTTTCTACACACTCTAACCCTCTAACTTCATTCTCCACTCATAGGTCCTAGGATACACTGCCTCACATTTGATGCTCTACCTATACACTTAGAACCTCTGGCTTTGATACCACTGATGCAAACAAACAATACCCCCCTTTCCAACAACACAAATATTTTCACAAACAAGATTATAGTTTAATAGTTACTCTAAATTATACAGGAGATACTCTCTCCTCACACACTCATGGAAATACAGACAGATTTAAAATTGCAATGAAGCTTTCTTTATTCACTTACATAAAAATTAGCAACCAAATTACATCAATGGCCTTCAAAGGAATTTCTTAGCTCAACCACACTCAACTAGCTTGCCTTGGAAGTCTCTTTAGTTTCTTTTGCAGCTACACTACTCACACAATCACCTCCCACACATTGATGCCTTCTCTTTCCTTTTACTAGTTTTTCCCCAAACTTGCAACCAAAAACTCTATTGAATACCTCTACAAAGGTATTTTTCTCATTCCCCTTGACAAACTTCTTCCCATGTTTTTCTTCAAAAGCCCCTAAAAATTTATATTAAAATCATCAATTTTGGCCCAAGAATGGGCTCCCAACTCTCCCCCAAGAATATTTATGCATATTCTAAGTTTATGCAACATTAAATGAGACATTTTAAGCATCCATTAACTCCTACAGGTGTTCTATTTACTCCTAGAGATGTTTTTCTCTATTCTAGGCATTTTAAAATATCTAAAATCTTGATTTTTTTGCTTCTTTTATGCTCAAAACTCCCCCCACATTATTTATGCAATGGAAAATAATTAAATATGAAATAGAAACTTATATTTGACTTTCATGGCCTCCATAATACCTTTCCAAAATAAAATTAATAAAATTCGCTCTTTGTCCAAGTGCGGAATCGAGTGTTAGGTGAAAAAAAAAAGTTATCTAAACCACACAAAAATTGGTGTGCAAGCTTGGAATAGTATCCCATGGACCCCTGTAAAAATATTTTGCTCAAACCTTCGTGGATTTTAAAATTTTAAATTTTTTGAAATTTTTTGACATTATTTTACAAACTTCCGATATTAAAATCTCCCAAACTAAAAAAGGTATGACTTTGATTCTTTTTGCACACTTCACATGCCACCTCCATGAATACCCCTACCAAATTATTTTACTCCAATCCTTGCGATTTTTACAAATTTTTTTTTTCAAAAAATACTTACGGGCCTTAAAATGATGATTTGACAAAAACTAATTTTATGCAAATTTGAACACAAAAGAGATTTCCAAATTTGAGAGATGCCAAATGAACCCCAAAACACAGCAAAACTGAAATTCAAACCTGAAGTTTATTTTGGTTGATGTTGATTGCCAATTTTCCTAGATGCTCTTGCATCAGACATTTTTTTTTTTGAATAGAAATCACATAAATTGAGTGTAGTTGGACTAATCTTTCAAGTTGTGGACAACATGCAACGAATTCCATCACTAATTTAGAAAAAAGGAATTTCTTCCTCCACCTCTTCCAACACTTAGCTAGGATTCTTATCATCCTCCTCCACCAAGTGTGCACTATATTTATCCTTCTTCTCATGGACTCACATCCACCATAGAACATCATTGTTTTCCATATATCTTCTTCCTTTTTATCTTTTTTTGTGGGATCCAACTTACCACAAATTGACCACCTCAACTGATTTCCTTTTCCACCATCATCTACAACCTTTATATACAAATATGCAACATTCGCATACCTATTTTCAACTACAATGTTATCTTCTACTACTAAAATATCTTCTTTAGACTCAGGTAAACAATCAAAAAATTTAAATTTAAAACCAAAAATTAACTTATTTTCTTCCCCAACATCATTTTATTCATCCTCAAAACCTTTCATGTATTCATCTTCATAAGGAAGTTTGAATTTCTCCCATGTAGTCATGTCTTCCAAAGGACCATTGTTTGTTGCACATCTCCTTTATTGTTTGTACTGATGATAACTTCATTCAACATTTTCCTCTTAAATAACATATCTATCATCCTCATTTCTTCTTTCAACAAGAGATCATCCTCTTCCTCACCAACCCACTTCTCAAATTGAGGACAATCCATGTTCACAATTTCTAATTGCAAACCCTCTTCATCCACTTCACACAATGCACTCCATTCACATGTTATCTTTGCAACTTGTACCTTAGCATCTTCTTCACTTGTGTGGGCTACCCCCATATATTCTTTCTTACATTCAACCCCTAACAAAGTTCTATAACACTCTTTCTTTTTGCTCTTATTTTCACTGTCTCCTTCTAAGAGAACATTCTTCTTCTCGTGTCCATAAACATCTTTTTCAATACATCTACTTTAGCTTTGAGATTTCAAATTCTTCATGGTACTTCCTATTTTCCACTTCATCCTAATAATGTTCCCAAAACAAAATTATTATAGGCCTCCTAATGACCCATCCCATCCTCTCAAGTATCGATTGCCTCATGTCTGACAATTTGTCTACACACTCTAACCCTCTAGCTTCATTCTCCACCCATAGGTCCTGGAATAGACCGCCTCACATTCAATGCTGTTCCTATACACTTAGAACCTCTGGCTTTGATACCACTAATACAAAAAAAATCTCCCCCTTCCAACAACACATATATTCTCACAAACAAGATTCAAATATAAAAATTACTCTAAATTATATAGGAGATACTCTCTCTTCACACACTCATGGAAATACACACAAATTTCAAATTGCAATGAAGCTTTCTTTATTCATTTACATAAAAATCAGCAACCAAATTATATGAATGACCTTCAAAGGCATTTCTCAACTCAACCGCACTCAGCTACCTTGCCTTGGCAGTCTCTTTACTTTCCTTTGTAGCTACACTACTCACGCACTCACCTCCCACACATTGATGCCTTCTCTTTGCTTTTACTAGTGCCACTGCAAACCTAAAACCAAAAAACCATTGAATACCTCTATAGAGGTATTTTCTCCTTCACCTCCTTCATAAACTTCTTCCCATGTTTTCCTTCAAAAACCCCTAGAAATTTACATTAAAATGATCAATTTTGGCCTAAGAATGGGCTCTCAACTCTCCTCCAAGAGCTATCCATATTCTAAGTTTATGCAACATTAAATGAGACATTTTAAGCCTTGATTATCTCCTACAGGTGTTGTCTTTACTCTCAAAGACATTTTTTTCTATTTTGAGCATTTTAAAATATCTAAAATCTTGAGTTTTTTCCTCTTTTATGCTCCAAACTCCTCCACATTATTTATGAAATAGATAAACAATTCAATATGAAATATAAACTTTTATTTGACCTTGATGACCTCCATAATAACTTTCCAAAATAAATTTAATCAAATTTTTACTTTGGAAGTGTGGAATCAAGTGTTGCAGGTGAAAAAATGAAATTTATCTGATTCACACAAAAATTGGTGTGCAAGCTTGGAATGGTATCCCATAGACCACTATAGAAAGTACTTTTCTGAAACCTTCATGGATTTTAAAATTTTAAACTTTTTGAAAATTGTTGACATTATTTAACAAAGTTCCAATATTAAAGTATCCTAAACTGAAAAAGGTACGACTTTGTTTCTTTTTGTACACTTCACATGTCACCTCCATGGATAACCCTACCAAATTACTTTACTCCAATCCTTACGATTTTTTCAAAAATAAGTTTTGACAAAAAAATGATTTTATGTAAATCTGAAGACAAAAAGAGCTTTCCAAAGTTGAGAGATGTCAAATGAACCCAAAAACACACCAAAACTGAAATTCAAACTCGAAGATTGTTTTTGGTTGATGTTGATTTCCAATCTACCTTGATGCTCCTTCATCAAAACTCTTGAAATAATGGATGTGGATCTTGACTCTTGATTGAATTCTTGAAACTTTATATTGAATGCTTGCTTGAATCATGAAACCCTACATCATCTATGTTATCTCACAAACACACATTATGCATGAAGTCTTTGAAATGATGCTTGAATCATGAATGCTGCTCTAAATACTTGATGATTTTCTCTTGAATGCTCTTGTCAACTATTGATCTCATTAATTTTCTATTAGGACTTGAACACTTGAAATCTTAAATTAAACTATGTGAAATAACCTTGCATTTATACTTTCTTATGCCTAATTTACTAAAATTACAACACTACAAGCTAACTACAGATCTAGGATAATAAGATTCTACCAACTATTTGAATTAAAATAGCTCTAGGTTAAAGTAGGGCTCATACACCAAGTTGGGCATATGAGTCCCAATAGCTTAAACTTGGGACACAAATTTTGAGAAGTGTCTTATTCAATGCAACATTTAAAATCAGGTTCCAAGACCTAGGTGGGACCCATATGTCTAAAGGGGCATATGAGTCCTAGATCCCTAGATTTGGAACACATCCAAAAACATTAAATTATGATTTGTCATTGGTTAAACATCAAGATTATCCTTAGAAAAATATATTTAATGAGGCTAGTAGATTTAAAATAGAACCAATTAAAGCGTAAATAAACCAAATGTTGACAAGGAGGGCCCAAACAGGTGTGAAAAAGTAAAGGGATACATTTTTTCTACACTACAATTCTAATATGTACTCATATTGATGTAGGGTTGAGAGTTTACTAGTTTAGACAATGGAAATTAGTTTTGAAGTTTCCAATCACACCTACATGTAGGCCCTCTTTTCAAATTATATCTAAAAAGTCCTCTTTTTCTTCTATGCATGGTGTTCAAGAGAACATATTCTATAGTTTTTAGTAAAGTTATTATTTCATCCATAATAGTTGTTTAGTTTTATATTATTTTGTATGAAACCACATAAATATTAAATTAATTATGTAAGAATCAATATTTTAATAGAAACAATAAGCTCAAAAATAAATTTTCTTTTAATCAAACGTATCTACATTTTAATCATCAAGATCAAATTTGTGCTCCCTCAAAATCATCTAAAAAGGAAAATAAATAAATTTTAAACTATTTTATCAATAAATTCCTATCTCTATGTAAGTCCTCCTTTTAGTTAGTGAATTAACTCTATTATTTTATTTTCAACATGCCCTAGCTTTCTTTTCCTAATATCTATTTAAAGCTAACTAATTCCTCTTTTGAACATGATATTTTTCTTTAAAGGACTATACTTCCACACTTTCCTCTAACTGTTTAGATTTTTAGGAAAATATTCCATATTTTTATTACTCTTTCCCTTCATGTATATTTTTTTAGTTGATTCATAATATTTCAATTTTAAACGAACAAATTACCTTTATCTATTAAATAAACACCACATGTTCAAATAAATTATACACCTACATCAATAAAATAGATAATTAAACAATTATAAAGAGAATTTAATTTCTTTCTAATTTATCTATACATTTATATTTAAAACTTTCAAGGTTTAGATTTAACTCTCTTTTATTTCTACATGTATAGTTATTTATTATTCCATTACTTATTACTTTGTTTATAGCTTAATTAAATTAAAATTTCTATGAACAATAAATTGAGTATATTAAAGATGATAAAATAACAAAATGGGGGTTATAATATCCTCCCCCTCTTAAGTGTATAAATTATTTGATGTATAATAATAGTTAAAATTAACTAAGTTTCTATTAGTTATAAAAAAAAAATATGGAAATAAAATAATGTTCATAACATGTTGGTGTATAGCTATTGGTGTATAGCTATTGCATCTCAAATATATTTCAAGTAGCTTTATTTGAAGTGTATTTATTTCATTATAATTTAAACTAATATATCAGTCTAATTTAAAATTGTTATAAGTGCTTCTCCAAGATCTCTAAAGGATCTATTGTTGTTCTTGTTCTTGCATCTATAACATATGCAAATTTAAAAAAGTTTAATGTAAGATATATACTTCTTAGGTTGACATAAATTTAAAATATCATGAATTTTACATAGCCTTATGAATTTTACATAGCCTTAGAGTTAAGGCTAATCAATAAGCCACTTGAATGATATTTTCTAATACTTGAAGTCATCATACATATCATAAAGCTAGCCCAATCCCTTTTTATTACTATATGGAGCTTTAATGGGTCTAACCCTAAGGAAGACATTCTCTCATATACAATTAATTATTAATTAACTAATATTAATTACATAACTCTTTTTCTATGATAGCACATAAACTTATTTCATATTTACTTTACTGTCTTGATTTTATCATGCATACGATAAGATATCTTGGATGTTTACTTGAATAAATTTCATATTGTGAGGATAAAATTTCTCAATACATTTGTCACATTTATAGAAATAATTATATTAGTGAGCATTGAAATAATTGGTATTTTTCATATTGACTCACTTGTTTTGATGTGAGAGGAGTCCTCTTTATTTCTTATATATAATAATCAGAGTCTCGCATTAGTAAAGTAGCTTATTAATGCAAAAGGGTTCTCCCCTATCACAGCAAACTCACTTCCACAGTTCACTAAAGAACGAACAACAATTTACCCAAAAATTGCAACAAAAACTCTTTTCCTCCAATTCACAATTCCATACCCAAATTATAAATTTTCACAATTCATAGCCAAGTACTCATTTCCATTGACAATTTGCCAATCAAAATTACAATTTAAAATTTACACCAAGCATCCAGATCATTTACAAAAACAAATGAACCAACATACATCTCATTCTGATGGTCTGCAATAAATATATCTTTTCATCCTACTATGATAACTTATTTAAACTTTGTCTTGTCTTTCCAAATCTTCTTCTCATACCTTATTCAAAGGTATCGACATTTCCCAATACAAAGCTCGACTCTTCTACCTTTTCCAGGTCACTAACTTTCCTCTTGTTATGCTCTTGTCCAAAATGCACATTACAAGCATCAATTCGCTTATGTTTCAAGATTCCATTGCCTTACTATGTGGTGTGCCTCCATTATCACTTTCAAATTTTTATTTTGCGGCCCCTATTCCATAGTCTGTGCATCTTTTATCATTACCTGAGCGTTTTCTTCTAAGATACTCTATATGCTGCCCCTTGCTCATGCTGCTGTGTGTACCCCCTTCTCACTATTTTGTAGCATTTTTGAGTTTTCACCATACGCTGTCCAACTCCCTTCCCCTACACATATTTTATCTATATTTCTTAAAAGAAACAAATTTAAAGTTGTTGTTAGGTGACGGCTCCCACACACTACCACACAGCCCCTCTTTCCTATCAAACCTCCTCTTCTTGGAAGGCGTTGATCCTCTTCCTCTGTATATTTGCTATTGCCATTTTTGCATGGTGTAACATTGGCGCAACCCTTCCATTGCCCTCTACCAGATTCTTTCAAATCTGCCTTTTTTTGTTTTAAATGTCTGTAGCCGCCCTCTCATATTCCTATTCACCTCCCTTTTCAGATGTCAATTTTTAATAGTGTTTCTCATTTTCATTTCCTGCACTTAATTTACATACGTGGTGTCTCTTCATAACCCTTCACATTGAAAATTCTCTTTTAGGTCATTCTTTTCACTGCCTCATAAGCTTGCTTGAGTGCGAGCTATTGCAATTTTATTTTCTTGTATAAAATTTAACAATTAGTTAAAAAAAAAATTGAATTCAATATCAAAACTTGAAATTATCAATTGCAATATGACATTTTGTCAAATTTGATTGACAATAATGTCACTCAATTCTATTCCATGACCACTAAGATCGAAAATGATTTGAGCTCTGAAAATTAAATGCAAGCCAAAAATGTAAAATCAATGTCGAATTGTTTTTGGGGTGATGCGGATTTCTTTTCGACCAGGATGCTCCTGCATCAAACACGTTAGGTAGAAAGATTGTGAGCATGGGTTCACAATGATGGAGTTGAGTGATAGAATCACTCTTTTGGGTTGGAGGCAACCCGTAGTGAACTCCTTTGCTAAATATGTGCACAATGTTATTTCTTCTTCTTCTTTTTCCAGCACCTCACCGAAACACTTGTCACTTTCCTTCCATAGCTCCACTAGAAAACTTCTTTGTTAAATATGTGCACAATGTTATTTCTTCTTTTGCTTTTTCTAGCACCTCACCGAAACACTTATCACTTTCCATCCATAGCTCCACTCATCACCCTTCGATCGTCTCTTGGCTTTGAATCCACCATATACCATCCACCTCCACTAAATGCTCTCTACCCTCTTCTTCTTCTTCATGGGCTCAAATCCACAATGGTATCACATCCTCCACCAAAACATCCTGCCAACATCTGCAACATACACATGCCAATCTGCAACATTTAGTTGCAAATCTGCATCCACAACCTCACTAAAATCATCATATACCTCATTCCAATCTGCAACATCTTTACCCAAATTTGCATACACCATTCCATATTCTTCTCCAAAACCAACATTCAACTTATCCACAATATCATCTTCAAAGGAAAACAAATTTACTTTGTCTTCTTTGGTTGTAACAACTCCAACAACTGTAACTTCATCCTTTGCTTTAACATCTCCCGCACCATTATCAACTACAATTTTTTTCTCTTCTTTCTTCACTGCATCAATGAGCTTCATCATCCATTCTTCCTCAATCATCAAAAATAAATCTTGTCCACCATGCTTCACTACTACAATCTCCTCACTCCTAACTTCCTTCTTTTTTTCCTTTTTCTCCATGCCTTCTTGACATTTATTCACTGCAACTTCTTCAGTAGGGGCTACATCTTCTTTCTATCTTGAGCTGCTATCCTTATTCTTCTTCTCACTATCCTCTTTCAATAGAAACTTCTTCTTCTCACTGCTCTTCATCATTTTCTTCTCACTCTTTCCAACACTCTTTTCTGGTTTTCCTCGAACCATCTTCTTCAATGCTTCACACAATTCCTCGAGCCTCACCTCATTCTTTCTTACTTCTTCACAAACTATTAGTCCCATATTTTCAATCATCTCATTCTCCACTTTATCCCTATACTGCTCCCAAAACAATATTTGCATGGGTCTCCTCATGACTCAACCCATTTTTGCCTGCTGTAATCACTTACTCTACAAACACATTCCATTGCGACTTCAAGCTCCTTGTCTCACTGCCAAAATTCCTCAAACACCTGCAACAGTCCTCACAAGCTTCTTCACAATTGCTTCAAATGCTTTCCACTAAGTGCGAACTACACCCCTGTCGATGCTCTTTTCACACAACATCCACGAGTCCTAGTGGATCCTTTCCACTCCTAGGACTACCAACTCTAATACCAATTGATGCAAAAGGGTTCTCCCCTCTCACAGAAAACTCACTTCCACACTTCACTAAAGAACGAACAACAATCTACCCAAAAATTGCAATAGATACTCTTTTCCTCCAATTAACTATTCCATACCCAAACTATAAATTCTCACAATTCACAAGCAAGTACTCATTACCATTGACAATTTGTAAATAAAAATTACAATTAGAATTCCACACCAAGCATCCAAATCATTTATAAAACAAATGAATCAACATACATATCATTTTGATCATCTGTAATAAATATCTCTTTTCATCTTACTATGATAACTTCTTTAAACTTTGTCTTGTCTTTCCAAATCTTCCTTTGATACCTTACTCAAAGGTATCAACATTTTCCAATTGAAAGCTCGACTCTTCTACCTTTTCTAGACCACTGACTTTCCTCATGTTATGTTCTGGTCCAAACTGCACATTACAAGCATCAATTCGATTATGTTTCATGCTTCCATCACCTTACAATGTGGTTTTCCTCCATTACCCCTTTCAAATTTTTATTTTGTAGCCACTACTCCATAGTCTGCTCATCTTTTATCATTACCCAAGCATTTCCTTCTAAGCTACTATGTACACAACCCCTTCTTCATGTTGTTGTGCATGCTTCGTCACTATTTCATAGCCTCTTTCAGTTTTCACCATATGCTTCCAAACTCCCTTCCCCTAGACATATTTTATCTACATCTTTTAAAAGAAACAAATTTAATGCTGTTATTAGGTGATGCCCCCCACACACTACCACACAACCCCTCTTTCTTTTTGAACCTCCTCTTCTTGCAAGACTTCAATCCTCTTCCTCTATATATTTTCTATTGCAAGTTTTGCATGGTGTGACATTGGAATAGTCCCTCCATTGCTCTATACCAAATGTTTTCAAATGTACCCTTTTTTTAATAATGTCTTTAGATGCCCTCTCATATTCCTATTCACCTTCCATCTTAGATGTCTATTTTTAATAATGTCTTTTCATTTTCATTTACTACACTTCATTTACATACATGGTGTCTCTTCATAACCCTTTGCATTAAAAATGCTCTTATGGGTCATTCTTTTCACTACGTCATAAGCTTGCTTGAGTGTGAGCTATTGCAATTTTATTTGCTTGTATAAAATCAACAATCAACTAGAAAGAAATTTGATTTGAATATCAAAACTTGAAATTAGCAATTACAATATGACATTTTGTCAAATTTAATTGACAATAATGTCACTCAACTCCGCTCCATGACCACTGAGATCGAAAATAATTTAAGCTCTAAAAATAAAACACAAACCAAAAATGTAAAATCAATGTTGAATTATTTTTGGGTTGATGCGGATTGCTCTTCACCTGAGATGCTCTTGCATCACTTATTTTCATTGTAATCATACACATGGAATATATTATTCTTGTTTGACATATTTCTATCTTTATTATTCTTTCTTTATTGGAATAACATATTCATTATTTTTGTGGTGGCTAAGGGGAATCTTTGGCCTTTTGTTTGTGGGGGGTGTTGAGGGATGAAGATAGTAGGAATCTAGAAATAGTGGCACTCCCATTAGAAACCCAAACCAATCACAAAGATGAGGTTGAAGTAACATTTAATTCTATTAAATTGGCATTAGATAAAAGGTTTAGAAAGGTTTGTATTAAGGGGGACTCTCTTAACATTATTAGGTGCATGTACAACATCTTATAAGACCTAGTTAGAAGTTTGAAATGATCATCTATGATGCTACTTCTATTATCCACACATTCGAAGATGTTATAATGTATCATGTATTTATGGAAGGGAACTTGTTGGTGGATTTTTTGATGAGTAGGTAAAATTAATGAATACCAAGATATGGGAGGGGTACAATTTAGTATCATAGAAGCCTTGGCCTTACTAATTAACGATGACAAGAGAAAATTATGAGTAGAGATGGAATAGGTATTCCATCACATGTTCTATGTGCATTTTTAAGCCTATTTCTATTTTCTATAAGGTGATAGAGAAATTAACTATAACTTATAGTGGAATAATAAAATTGATAAAATCAAAGGAGATCGCAATAGAGTAAAGAAACTCTCTTCTGATTGCACGAGAAATGAGAGCAAGATGTACAATTTTTTTGAAAAAGGAGGCCTCACTTCCTTCATTGAGTGGGTTTGTGGTTTTGAACATGAAGCTTCTAAGTTTTTTGTGATAAGTTAGAAAAATAGGGCTATTGTAGTGAATGGTGTAGAGTTTTCTATCACATAGGAGTTTATTGCCAAAAATTCTAGTCCACATCTTCAAGATTGAAAATTTTCAAGGATAGGAATGGAAATGTCAAATGAGGATTCCGTAAATCAAAATTTTCAAATTGATATAAGGGAGAACCTAGTAAAGATTTCTTCCTAGGGTTGTGATATATTATATATCAAACTTGTTGGAGAGGACAACTAAGAGGGGAGGGGGGTGAATTAGTTGTCATAGATTATAACCTCAAATTCAATTACCAGAACTAACACATAAATTCATTAAGTGATTAACCATCAAATGTAAAAGCACAAACACAATAACACCATATTTACATGGAAAATCCAATGAGGGAAAAACTATGGTGAGGATTAACTTGCATTATAGAGAATATTAAAACCGATTACAAAAAGGCTCACTTCCTAAGGTAAGGCTCACTCCTTGAAATAAGGCTCACTACCTAAAATAAGAACTCACTATCCATAGGGCTACAACCCAAAGGGATCACTACCACAAAGATACAAAGAAGAGGGATCACTACAAGAATACAAAAGTTATGGATTACCGCCAAAAGTGAACTGATGAATTACACCTTTCTTTTACTGAATTCATTTTTTTATCTATGTCCTTCTTGCATAACCTCACATCTCTCTCCTTTCTAGAGACACATATGCATATGTGTGTGTGTGTGTGTGTGTGTGTGTGTGTGTGTGTGTGTGTGTGTGTGTGTGTGTGTGTGTGTGTGTGTGTGTGTGTGTGTGTGTGTGTTTGTGTGTGTGTGTGCGTTTTTGTGTGTGTGTGTGTATTACAAATCAATTAGGTTGGCCAAAAACATCCATAAATTATTGCATATGCTAAGTTAGCCAAGATCTTCAAATATCCAAATCATAATTTGTCACACGGTAGGAACCGAACCTAAAACCAACATATCAGACCACACATAATGGTCAATCTTCAATATGAAATAAATTTGGATAAAGCAATACTATGTTGACATCAATGACAACATGCTGACATTAAGGACAACCATTTTTTACAACCTTCAACCTCCAACAATCTCCCCCTATGTTATTGATAGCAACACAAGATATGAAAAGCAAACAACAAGAACATTTGTAAATCTTTTGATGAGATGAAATGATTTTAATTTTTCACATGCTTCCTTCCTCCCTTTTCCACATGAGCTTCCTCTTCCCCTTTGACATCAATGAAAAAAAGAGGTTCTATCTACCCTTTACATCAAAATTTTTACAAAAAAGGTTATAAAAAATTATTTTTTACCTCAATCCTTCTTTCTTTTACATTATTTCCTTGTATTTTTCTTTTAGTTCTGGAAGAAATTTCTTCTAGGAATCTACTGCCACCCTAATCTATAGATAAATACTACATTATTCTTTGCTATTGAATCAATTGTTTCCAAAAGAGTATCTAGAATAGCAATATTATGTGTATTTTTCTCAGCATCCACTAGGAGACCAAAAATTTATTCTAATCTTAACTAAATTATCTCTTTGACATTCCAAAAGGTCTTCACAATACCATCCCTCTATACCATGATGACTACAAGATCATATTGTAAGAAATTGATCCTTTTATTTTGTGTTCCATCCTTGTCATTAAGAACATCATATGTTTTTTCAATAGAGTTCAATTCATGATCAATAGTAACAATTTTTGTTCTATAGTTCCCAATAGTAGTCATCCACCAGAGACAATACCTATATACATTGTTTACACTCTTGATGTAGGTCATCAATTCATTTATACTCTCATTCAACCTCTTCTATAGATTTTCCGCATCTTTCTTCTAAAGCCAATTGAATTTTTTCCTTTTCTATTATTTCACCTAGTGACAGTTCCCTTAATTTGTCTTCAACCTATTCAATCTATACTTCCAGTAAGGCACTTGTCAATTAATTTAGATCAATATCATTATGAATTATGTATATAGTTAGATCATCTATAATTTCATCTTGTTAATATGATGGTTGAGACAACCATATATCTCCAATATTATTTATCCCATCAAGTTGATCAAGAATCTTTAACACCTTTTCTTTAGTAACATCTTCATCATCATCTATTGATACTAGATCAAGTGCTTTTGCAATTAATGCTTCCTTTTCTTCTTCCTTCTCCTTTTTCTTTAGTGTCTTCATTTCTAGAGTGATACATGAATTGATTTTTCTTGTTTTCCTCTTTATGGAGGAGAATCCTTCCCCATACATCATAACTAGACTAGAAACCATACCAAAATTCCATGCATTTATTGATAGGGAGGCTACGGGAAGCAATCACAGATTCCTGGAAGCTGCAGGAATCAGTTACACTGTTTTTAGATGCTGCAGGAACCAATCATAGATTCCTATGCTAGGCTTTGACATCAACCTCCTTGGTGAAATTTATGTTCCACCCTAACCTATAGGAACTCTACCTTGTCTAAGTTCCCCTGGTTCTCCTGCCAACCTCACTATCTTGTCAAGTTTGCAACTACCAAACCAAATCTTGGTGCTATGACTCCTTTCTTTCTTAGCCTTTTATGCATCCAAAAGACTAATCCTCCCTCAATACATGAATGAATCTTGCAGGGGTGAGGTAATGTTTTCCAAAACTCCAAAACAACCTCCTAGGGTTTCTAGAACTTCACTTAGACTCCATCTTACCAACACTTGCATGAAGCCTATTCCATAGGTTTTTCTCTTGAGCCACTATTTGGTCTCTGAACAGGGTTAAATTGCTTTTCCCTCCTAAACCCACCAAAGAAACATGGTTCTTGGCTTAGGAAATGTGTTTCCCCTATCTACAGCTTCAATATTTCTAGGGTCTTGGCTCTGTCCAAGCCGTTCTTTGCCCTCATGCAAACACTACCCAGAAAACTAGGGTTTCTAACTGTCCAGAACCAGTTTTAGGACTGGTGAAAAGTTCTCCTCCTAAAAGGATTGCTGGACTCTCCTCCTTGGTACCACCCGTGGCCAAGACCTTCCCCTAAATTCTCCAAAAATAATTTTTCAAAAATCTTTTCTCCCCTGCAAGTTATCAATGTTGTACTGCAACCTTTCCTAGCCGGGCTCTTCACTGGCTCGCCTAGGGCAAGGATTTTCTCATAACTCCTGCAACCAAAGAAAACCTAACACCTACCACTAAAATATGTATAGATATGGAGCCTGACCACGTTCCCAAAAATTCCATACTTCTAGGTATGGAGGAAATGCAGCCTAGAACTCCATTTTTACACAGTTCCAGTCAAAACAGCAAATAAGGAAATAAAACACAGAATTTACAAGAATGGATGAAACAATGGAACAGCTATCAAATGTGCCAAAATAAATTTCTAGAGGCTTCTCTACATGCTAAAAAAACCTACAAAATGCCTCTTTTAATTCATTTAACTGCTGTCATGCAAACAAGAACTGGAAAAACAGAAAAATAAGACAAGAATGTTGTTTTCTTTAATTTCTGGAAAAAATAGTCCGTACAGAAAACTTCTAACCCACAAAAAAGGTCGTGGAATGCCTTAAATATTCCTTCCCAACAATTTAGGTTCTTGGGTCGAGGCTTAAATGACCTAAAAATGCCTTTTTGTAAAACCCGCTGTGTTTACAGACATTTAACAATTTTTCACTATTTAGCAAAGTAAGCCTCTAAACTCATTGGAAACTTGACACCCTCTTTTCCAAAGACAAAAAACAACCCTAAGCACCTAAAATAATGGTCAACATGACCTTATGATAGCACCACAAAATTAAAGAACTCAAAAACAAAATAGTCCTTTGCCTGGTGCTCCTGCACCATTCTCCCCCTCTCAGCACAAACAACTAAGGAAGTTTGGGAGAGATCAGAGACATATCAATGCCTTGCTTCTTAAAATCTGCTTCTTCTACCCAGGTAGCTTCAGATTCATGCTTATCCTTCCATTTACAAGATGCTCCATGTACACCTTGTGCCTTGTAGTCTTTTTCACTCTTGACTCCAAGATCTTTTCTGCTTGCAGCTTGTCTAGAGTTGGTATGGACATGTTGCTGATGTCCTTGAAGACCTCCTTACTGTCCTGATCCAGATCCTTGGCTGTCCCTTTATATTTGATCAAATCAGCAACATTGAAAACTGGAGAGATTCCCAAGTCTGTGGTAACTCCACCTTGTATGCATTCTTGCCATATTTGGCCAACACCTTGCATGGACCCACTCTTTTCATCTGTAACTTGGTTGCCATGCCCTTCTGCAATCTAGATTTGTTGAGGTGGACCATAACATAGTCTCCAACTGCAAATTGTACATCCTTCCTTGACAAATCAACATTCTCCTTCAACTTTTGAGTTGCTGCAGTAACTGTCTTCTTAACCTGCTCATGAATCTCCTTCATGGTCTGAGTGAAGTCTTCAGCATGTCCACTCCTATTCTCCATTGATCCAAGGTCTCTGAGTTCACAAATACCTCTTGGGTGCATCCCATACACAACCTTCAAAGGACTTTTTCCTGTAGTTCTATTGACACTATCATTATAAGCATATTCAGCTTGAGAAATTACCATATCCCATGTCTGTCCATATTCTTTAGTCAAGCACCTCAGAAGATTACCTAGCACTCTATTAACCACCTCTGTTTGACCATCAGTCTGAGGATGGTAAGCTGATCCAAATGATAGATTTGTACCCAATCTGCTCCATAGAGTTTTCCAAAAATGACTCATGAACTTCACATCCCTGTCTGATACAATGCTCAATGGCAATCCATGGATTCTTACAACTTCCCTGAAGAAAATATGGGCTATGTAACTTGCATCATGTGTAGTCTTGCATGTAATAAAATGACTCATCTTACTAAATCTATCTACCACAACATAAATACTGTCAAAACCAGTCTTGGTCTTAGGAAGACCTACCACAAAATCCATGCTCACACACTCCCATGGTCTGTTTGGAATGGGTAAAGGTTGATACAAACCAGCATTGCTAGCTCCCCCTTTAGCTTTCATACAAACAACACACTGTTCTACATACTTCCTAACATCTCTTGCCAATTTAGGCCAGTAATAAAATCTTTGTACCAGCTCTAAAGTTTTATTAATACCAAAATGCCCACTAAGACTGCCATTATGTTTCTCTTGAATCAGATTTTCCCTCATTGATCCTCTTGGAACACATAACTGATTACCCTTAAATAACAGTCCATTTTGTAGTGTATACTCAGCAAACTGACTATGAAAATGATTCTCAAAATCATAACATACCTTGTAGGCTTCTGAAAAATCTTCATCCTCACCATAGAGGTCTTTGAAACACTCTATTCCAATGCTCTTCAGCTGTATTTCTTGCACTGTCACCAACCTTCTGCTTAATGCATCTGCAACCTTATTCATTTGTCCCTTTTTGTGCTTGATAGTGAATGTGAAAGCTTGGATGTATTCCATCCATTTCAAATGTCTATTACTCAGCTTCTCTTGGGTGTTGATGTAACTAAGTGTCTGGTTATCCGTGAAAACCACAAACTCTTTGGGTAACAAATAATGCCTCCACTTCCTAAGGGACTGCACTAAAGCATACAATTCTAGATCATAGGTAGAGTACTTTTGCTTGGCTTCATTGAGATTTTCACTAAAGAAGGCTACAGGCCTACCTTCTTGACTAAGTACTCCTCCTACAGCTACTCCACTTGCATCACACTCAACTGTGAACAACTTGTCAAAACTAGGCAACAACAAAATAGGTTGGGTTGCCACCTCTTGTTTCAGTTTTTCAAAACCTTTATCAGCCTCTTGAGTCCACTTAAACTTTGTTTTCAGACCACCTTTGATAGTATCTAGGACTGGTGCACATCTACCACTGAAATTCCTTATGAATTTTCTATAGAATTGAGCCAAACCATGAAAACTCCTTACCTCTGTTGCTGTGGTTGGTGTGGGCCAGTTTAGGATGGCTTCCACCTTGCTTGGATCCATCTTCAATGTTCCTTGGGATACTACAAAGCCTAGATACACAAGCTCTTGTTTGAAGAACTCACACTTCTCAAGGTTAATGGCCAACTGTTCTTCTTGCAACCTTTTGAGTACCATCTCCACATGCTTGAGGTGTTCTTCTACTGTCTTACTGAAAATCAATATGTCATCAAGATAGACTACTACAAAGATCCCTGTAAAATCCTTAAGCACTTCATTCATTAGTCTCATGAACGTGCTAGGGGAATTTGAGAGGCCAAATGGCATCACTTTCCACTCATACAAGCCATCATTTGTCTTAAAAGTTGTCTTCCATTCATCACCCTCCTTAATTCTGATTTGATGATACCCGCTCTTAAGATCTAGCTTAGTGTAAAATTTTGCACCTCCAAGGCAATCCAATAAATCTTCAATCCTAGGTATTGGAAATCTATACCTAATTGTGATTCTATTAATTGCTCTAGAATCAGTACAAAGTCTCCATTTACCTCCTTTTTTTTGTTGCCAAAACAACTGGGACTGCACATGGACTAATACTCTTTTGGATCAATCCTTGATTCAACAATTCTTCCACTTGCCTAGCCACCTCTTTGTTCTGCTCAGGGGTCAGTTTGTATGCTGCTTTGTTAGGCAATGAGGCTCCAGGTATGAAGTCAATTTGATGAATTATTGCTCTCTTGGGTGGTAGAGTTGATGGTGTTCCATCACTCACTATGCTCTTGTATTTGTCAAGCCAGTTTTGGACTACTACTGGTAACACTATCTTTTCAGCCTTTTCCTCTTCTTTGGATTGCATCATAACCACATATCCTTCATTCCCTTGGTGTAGGTCCTTAAGGAACTCCTTGCCACTACTCAACATAATGTTCGGTACCTTTGATTGTCCTTCATCTTCCTCAATCAATGACTGCAGTTTGAATGTTCTTCCATCCTTCTTAAATGAGATGGTGTTCTCTTTTCCATCATAAACAACACTTCTATCATATTGCCAAGGTCTGCCCAGTAGTAGATGACATGCATCCATGGGTAATACATCACAAACCAGCTTGTCTTTATAGCCTCCAATTGAAAATTCTACTGTGACCTGCTCATTCACCAAAACACTCTGCCCTTTATTCAGCCATGTGACTTTGTAAGGATTGGTATGAGGTACCTTCTGCAATTTTAACTTATTTACTGCCTCCTCAGATATTATATTGTCCGTAGAACCAAAATCTACAATGACTTTGCATACCTTTCCCAATATCTTGCACCTTGCTCTAAACAAAGCTCTCCTTTGCTTGGGTTCTTCCTTGACCGATTGTCTAATCAGCACTCTATTAAACATCAGATTTTCACCTACTTCTAATTCTATTTGATTGATCTCAGGGGATTTGACACTCATGGCATCCTCTTGTGCATAAGCTACTCTTTTCTCATTGCTAGATGAAGCTTTCTCTGGGCATCTATATGCTGGATGACCTAGCTGATTGCAGTGATAACACTTCATGTTTGCAAAGTAAGAATTACTCCTACCTGCTCCTCTTCCTCTGTTTGAACCTCCTTGAGGTCCTCTTCCTCTGTTAAATCCTCCTCTTGAAGATGTTTCACCTCCATGCTCAACAAGCTTGGATTCACCTTGGTTCCTTTGATCATTACCTCTACCTTGGTAACCACCACGCTGTCCTCTTTGATCTTTGCCTTTGCCTCTACCCTTAGAAGACTGATCATGCTTTCTTTTATTCCTCTCTTCAATATTTATAGCCAGCTGATAACATTGGTGGACTATCTTGGGACTGAGTAAAGCCATCTCTTCCTATATGTTCCACTTCAAACCATTGAGGTACCTAGCCACTTTTAGGCTCTCATCTTCTACCACATTAGATCTTAAACAAAGCTTCTGAAACTCTTCAGTATAGGTGTTGACATCTTGGTCTTTCTGTCTTAAACTTTGCCTCTTCTTGTGCAACTGAATCTCATAATCATCTGGCATATATGCTTCCTTTACCTTAGAAACCATTCCTTTCCAAGTTGAAATGGGTTGCTGACCTTCTTTTTCCCTTTTAGTCTGAACAAACTTCCACCATGTCAAAGCTAATCCTCTCAATCTTGACTTATCTACCTTCACCTTTTGTGCTTCAGTTACTCCATCACACTCAAAGTGATTCTCCATGCCTTCTATCCAATCCATGACCAAATCAGGATCCATCTTTCCACTGAACAATGGTATGCCCTCAAGTCCTTTTCCACTCAATGCTTTGAGTTCCTTCAAGAAAGGCTCCTCCTCCAAAATGGGGTCAGGTTCAGGGACTTTGTCCTCCTCTGCAACCTCTTCTTCTTTTGGCACTTTGCCTTCTAGTTTCACCTGGTTCAATGCTACTTCAAGCTACTCTATCCTTTCCTTTAGAGATTTGTTATCCTCTTCTTGCTCTTCAATCATCTTGGCTAACTGTACATTTGTCACCATCTTGGGAGGTTCACTTGACTCAACTTCCTCTGACATATAAGCTACTGCTTTCCCAAATCTTTTGCTTGCTCTGATACCAATCTGATAGGGAGGCTACAGGAAACAATCATAGATTCCTGGAAGCTGCAGGAATCAGTTACACTGTTTTCAGATGCTGCTGGAACCAATCACATATTCCTATGCTAGGCCTTGACATAGACCTCCTTGGTGAAATTTCTGCTCCACCCTAACCTATAGGAACTCTACCTTGTCTAAGTTCCCCTGGTTCTCTTGCCAACCTCACTATCTTGTCAAGTTTGCAACTACCAAACCAAATCTTGGTGCTATGACTCTTTCTTTCTTAGCCTTTTATGCATCCAAAAGACTAATCCTCCCTCAATACATGAATGAATCTTGCAGGGGTGAGGGAATGTTTTCCAAAACTCCAAAACAACCTCCTAGGGTTTCTGGAACTTCACTTAGACTCCATCTTACCAACACTTGCATGAAGCCTATTCCATAGGTTTTTCTCTTGAGCCACTATTTGGTCTCCGAACAGGGTTAAATTGCTTTTCCCTCCTAAACCCACCAAAGAAACGTGGTTCTTGACTTAGGAAATGTGTTTCCCCTATCTACATCTTCAATATTTCTAGGGTCTTGGCTCTGTCCAAGCCGTTCTTTTCCCTCATGCAAACACTACCCAGAAAACTAGGGTTTCTAACTGTCCAGAACTAGTTTTAGGACTGGTGAAAAGTTCTCCTCCTAAACGGATTTTTGGGCTCTCCTCCTTGGTACCACACGTGGCCAAGACCTTCCCTTAAATTCTCCAAAAATATTTTTTCAAAAATCTTTTCTGCCCTGCAAGTTATCAACGCTGTACTGCAACCTTTCCTAGCCGGGCTCTTCACTGGCTCGCCTAGGGCAAGGATTTTCTCATAACTCCTGCAACCAAAGAAAACCTAACACCTACCACTAAAATATGTACTGATATGGAGCTTGACCATGTTCCCAACAATTCCATACTTCCAGGTATGGAGGAAATGCAGCCTAGAACTCCATTTTTATATAGTTCCAGTCAAAACAGCAAATAAGGAAATAAAACACATAATTTACAAGAATGGATGAAACAATGGAACAGCTATCAAATGTGCCAAAATAAATTTCTAGAGGCTTCTCTACATGCTAAAAAAACCTACAAAATGCCTCTTTTAATTCATTTAATTGCTGTCATGCAAACAAGAACTGGAAAAACTGAAAAATAGGACAAGAATGTTGTTTTCTTTCGTTTCTGAAAAAATAGTCCGTACAGAAAACTTCTAACCCACAAAAAAGGTCTTGGAATGCCTTAAATATGCCTTCCCAACAATTTAGGTTCTTGGGTCGAGGCTTAAATGACCTAAAAATGCCTTTTTGTAAAACCTGCTGTGTTTACAGACATTTAACAATTTTTCACTATTTAGCAAAGTAAGCCTCTAAACTCATTGGAAACTTGACACCCTCTTTTCCAAAGACAAAAAACAACCCTAAGCACCTAAAATAATGGTCAACATGACCTTATGATAGCACCAAAAAATTAAAAACTCAAAAACAAAATAGTCCTTTGCCTGGTGCTCCTGCACCATTTATTTTTATTTAAAAATAATCTTGGAAAAGATTTTCCTTTTTTGCTAGATAGTTCAGATATCAATAAAATTTCTTCCTAGCTAGTATAGCAGAATTCCACGTAACATTTTCTTTCAATGGTAATGAATTAAAAAATAAATAAATCATCAAGCATATACCAAAGTTCCAAAGCAAAAAGGATAATTTTCATTCTTTTTCATGGTTATATTTTCCATTAATTGATTTCTCACCAACTCACACAAGTCAAAATCCTCCTTTTTCTCAACCATTTGATGCACAACGTAAACAAAAATCACTATGGTAGAACCATCCCTATTTCTGAAATAAATCTTATATGAGATGTCATATGCCACATACCTTATCACTAGGTCAATTATGGTGTGAATTATAAGTTCCCTTTGATCTCTTGTAACCCTAGTTAGGGCTTCAACCTCTTTGTTCTTTATGAATTTCTTAATTGGAATAAGTCAATTATTGTATAATCCTATTATTGCTGCAATTTCTTCCTTCATGAGCTCATAAGGTTTGTCAAAAATCATCTGATCACCTTGAATTTTTCTTAAAATATCCCAAACAATGTCCACAATTGAAAAGTATGGAAATTTTCTCCAAATGTCTAAACCCTTGTGCCATAAATTCTTGACCTTTTGTATTTTCTCAACTAAAAGAGAAGTCTTGATATTTCAAATCTTTTCATGATAAAATTCATGAATCTATAACTTACTCAATTTTCTACAATTCATTGCAACATGGATTAAATAACACCATTTCCTTTGAGTCCATTTCTTTTTCCTTGTTCTTCGTACTTTCACTTGCTAGTAACCCTAACTCTTTATTTCTCAATTCTTTCACTTCAAAATGAAAATAACCACTCAATCTTCCTTATTTGACTTATCAATTTTAGGGTTTCATCATAAAGGATAATTTATTGCTTGTCACATTATTATCTGTAGTTTAGTCTATCAGTTCCTCCTTCTTCCTAAGTTGTCAGCCAATTTTTTAAATACATTGTAAGCAAAAGGTTCCACAAATCTTCTATAATTCTTTTTGTCTACAAGAATTCTCTTCATTTCCTTTAGAATAAAAATTGACATTGCATATCCTTGTGTCATCGTGTGACACCTCTTATACCGACAGGGTTGATAGATTTTTTTGTGGCTGCTCCCCTGAATCCATTACTAGATTAAGTTCATAAAAGATGTATCTGCACTAGATGAAAATACAAGATTATCTAATTTTTCCTTGTTGTTTGGTTCTTCTTTCTTTCTCCAGATTTTTTCCATTTCTCTCCTCACTTCTTCTAGATTTATCTTATTTATAAGCTTTTTTTTCATTTTCAAATTCATTTTCTTCCCAACTTTGCTTCTATAGAATTTTGAAATATGTCCAGATTTATTTCAAGAGTGGGATAAAAAAATTATTTGATCAAGAGATTTTGTATTCATCCTTGTCATGTGCTGATCCCTTCATCATTTAGTTAAACCTATCAAGATATCCTTCAATCTATTAAATTTATTCTAAATGACCTTTCTTTGATACCAATTGTTGGATAGGATAACTAAGAGGGGAGTTGAATCAGTTGTCTTAGATTATAACCTCAAATTCAATTACTAGAACTAACACATAAAATGATTAAGTGATTAACCATCAAATGCAAATACAAAAACATAATAACACCTGAGTTATGTGGAAAACCCAATGAGGGAAAAACCATGGTGAGGATTAACTCACACTATAGAGAATATCAAAATTGATACAAAAAGGATCACTGCTTGAGATAAGGCTCATTGCTTGAAATAAGGCTCACTACTTGAAACAAGGACTCACTATCTAGACTCACTTTCCACAAGGCTACAACTCAGAGGGCTCACTACCACAAAGATACAAAGAAGATGGATCACTGTCAGAATAAAAAATTTATGGCTTACCACCAAATGTGAATTGATGAATTATACCTTTCTTGTGTTGAATTCAGTTCCAAATGAAGCTCTATAAAGATAATATTGTATATCAATAATCACTTAGTACTTCTACTTTGATAACATACTTTTTGCTTCTCCTAATTTTCTTATTTTGATTTTCAGCATCCACACACTTTTTTGTCTCTATGTACTTCATGCATAACCTCACATCTCTCTCCTTTTTGGAAAGACATATGTATGTATATATATATATATATATATATATATATATATATATATATGTGTGTGTGTGTGTGTGTGTCTGTCTTACACATCAATTAGGTCAACCAAAAAGATTAATAAAGTATTGCATATGCTAAGTCATCCAAGATATTCAAATATCCAAATCATAGTTTTTCACATGGTATGAACCATACCTAAAACTAACATATTAGACCACACATAATGGTCAATATTCAATGTGAAATGAATTTTGATAAAGCAGTATTTTGTTGACATCAATGACATAATGTTGGTCACATTAATGAAAACCATTTGATGCAACCTTCAACCTCCAATAAAAACCATTTGGGTCGAAATTGCTAAAGTGATAATGCTATATATCACCTTGGATAGGTAGTTTACTACTTTTCTAGGTGTGCACTTTAATTTTCTCAATCAATTTAGGCATAAGCTCTTGATTCCTTTTCCCTTCAATTTTCTTGCTTCTCATAGTACTTGGTGAAAGCTCATAGCAAAACTCCTAAGTCTCCTATCATTCATAAGGGCCTAATCTTACTCATCATGGAGCACCTATAGGCTAATTATCTAAAAAAAAATCTAAAAGGTAAATAATTTGCTGATAAGAAAAACCTTAAAGTGTTGGTTTATTCATCTTTGAGTTTAGATAATTTGAAATATGGTGGAGATGACGATTTGAAGATGGACTCTAATGCTGGGTATGAGTTGCTGAAGGTTCTACCTTCCTCTCCCTTGAACTCAAGTAATTAGAATAAGAGGAAGGGGAGAACTAAGAAGTTGCCATTGAAAAGGAAAACTAGAAAATATTTCTCTTGGTCTAATGACTTGCAAATAGGGGTTGAAGAAGAGGACCTTGATGTGCATTGAAATTCCATTTGGTAGGTTAAAGGTTTTGGGTCTAGTATGAACAAAGGAAAATAGAGGGATAAAGTGGATAATGTGTAAAGAAAGTACATATAGCAAGGAAAAGTTATTAGTATTAGCTAAATTAAAGGAAAATATAAGGTGTCAGTTATGGTTGCGAATTATGTGGGGAATAAGTTAGGTAAGGTCACTTATGGTACACATTTAACATGTACATCCCCTTTTTGAAGATTTCTCCTATCTTCATGTAGAAAATGTGGACATTCTTGACATTTTAGGAATGGCAAAGGAATGGGTTTCCTACAATTTTAGGCTTACTAAATGGTTGACACTTGAAATGAATAAAATTAATGTTAAAGTTAGAAGCCTGAACGAGAAGTTTTCTAATGATTTTAATGCACACTCATATTCTAAGGTAAATGAGTTAAAAGAAATATTAGATGAATTGAAACATTTTATCTTGTATTTCAAGAGGGTCCTTGAGGAATGCCTTTAGATGGTAAGGAATAAGGTTCAAAAGTTAGACTCTAATATTTAAGGCCTATTAATAATTAGCAAATTTTTGATTAAGAACAATATGAAGACCCTCAAATTTCTCATGGAGAAACTTAGATACCTTAAGAGAGGAGTAGATGTATGCTGGGTGTTAGGGTGGTATAAATCTGAAAGATCCACCAACTAAAGAGAAAGGGAAAAGGGTTGTGATAGAAGAAGAGAAGGTCCTTAGTATAAGACACAAGGAAATAAGAAAAAGACCTTTAAGAAAGGGAAGAATGAACTATTATCCATGGTAAACCTTCACTATAATTATGAAATGGAGGTAGAAAACACCCTACAAAATATTAAATAATCCCTCTCTATTTGTGCTCAACTATTATTTTGCTTGTCTGTTGTTTGGATACTATTTTATAGTTGGTTGACTGTTGTCAGTCTATGTTATCTTTAGATTCCACAACATTTTGTTGTAAAGAGTTTCATCTCCCTTAAAAAGCTATTTTCCCCCTTTAATAAAAACATATACACTATTTTGGAATACTTCACTCATCAATATTGTGTCTTGTGTGATTCTTTTAAGTGATCCAAAAAGAAAGGCATACTTTTGGAGACTCATGTTTTAAATGATTATCATTATTTCTAAGTATCATTTAAATGGTGTTGTTTTTGGAAAGGAAAAAATAGGTTTTACAGGGATCTGAAACCACCAAGTTTAAACAACAAAAGATAGAGGAAAAAAATGTCCAAACAAATAGACAGTTGTCCCAAAAAGGAAACGACAGCACAAAGAGACAATAGGGTCCAAAAAAAGGACCACCAAAAAGCTAGGAACAAACACCACCACACTACTCCAAGGTTTTCAACAACTCCTCGGCCTCCTTTTCAACATCCTTCATATCCTGTAACCCCTGCTTGAGGATTTGAGCCGTATGTGAAGAAATCGGGGTCTTCCTCTTCGTATTAGCCTAGATGCGAGTCTAAATCCCTTCAACAGCAGATCTGCTACAGCCTCTGTCCACATCCAAATCCACGACCAGTGATCCCTTTTGATTTTTTTTTAGCTTTTCCACCATAGCATTGATGATAATAGTGTTATGCCTGGCAATTTTGTGATTATTCGCCACAGTGGCCCTAATATTTTGGCCTATCTTGGACATATCGCACTCGAGCCTGGTCAATCTTTCCTCCTACAAATGTTGTCTTTTCCTCAGTAAGGGGGTTTCCTGTCCTTCATTCTCATTACGATTCCAGCAAATCTTCTGCTCCAAATCCATGACTTTGTTGCTGAGATCTCTATTATGACCTTTCAACTCATAGACTTCCCTCTGGGTCCACTTGAGAACAGTGAAAAGGCCATCCATACTTTTTTCTGCCACACTCACAAAGTCCTCAGACTTAAGCTTATTCAGGGTAGAATTAATTTCATCCTGATTAGGGGAATCATTCAGGGAATTCCCAAATCTTCTAGACACAAGGGCACTAGGGGCTGACTCGTTACTGACCATAGGTTTATCAAAAACAATTTCCATAGAATTCCCAGAGTACGAGACTAATTTTGTAATAGAGGTACCTTTAAAACCAGAGACCAAACCCGGGGTAGGGTAGCCAGGAGACGGCTGGAGATTAGGACAAGGCGGCGAGGCAAAACCCGGGATAGGGCAGTCAAGCAAAGACTGCAGATTAGGACATGAAGGCAGAACAGAATCCATAAGGGCATTCCAACAAGATAGGGACTGGAGAGCAATGGTATTAGGACCAATATGGGCAAAAGCAGGAGGGGCCAGGGGGTTGTTCTCCCTGCTACTTTCAGTATCCTCATCATCTAAATCCCCAATATCAACAATTTTAGGCAAAGCAGGTAAATTTTGATAATGCTCATAGATGAGCCTGACCAGACCAGGATGAATAATAAATGTCCTCCTAGGGTTTCTTTCAACTTCATCAAGGCAATTCTTCAAAGAAGAGAATAAGTAAAAAGAAAAAGAGATACGAACCTTGTGATGGAAATAATTCAGAATGGCAAAGTGATAACCATACGCCCTGGTGAAATGCCCGTCAACCGTGATATACTCCATTATAACTCTTAAAAATTTCCTCCAGATTGATTTAATGGACTCCACATCAAAGTAGCTATTGGAAACCTTAACCAACTTAGCCTTCTCCTTGTCTTTTTAAGGAAATATTATGATTGCTTCATCAGAGAACCGATGGTCCTGATAAAATTTCACACCCTTAGTCGAAAGACCAGTAATCTCACCAATTATTTCCTCATTCAGCTTAACATTCTTGCCAAACAACACAATCTCACCATTTTTCCAATTTTTGGCAAAATAGTCCAGCATCCCCTCGTTAGTACCATGGAGCCTTTCCAAAAACGGGACTAAACCTCCCTTTTCAATTCTTTCCCAAGCTTTAGCATTCTTTCTATTCTTTTGAAAGCTACTCGACTCCATATGTTTTCTCTCTCCTCCCATCTTCAAAGCTCTGTTATACCACACCCTACAGTTGCTCTGGGTCCCGTTTAAGCATATTTTATCAAACACCCAGAAAGCATGCTGAAGAATCTTCTTGAAAAAGAAAATGACGTTGGTCCCATCAAATCTAATGAAATTGAAGTACCTAATCTTTATCCTCTTCATCATGATGAAGACAAGCTTCTCTTCTATGCATTGAATCATAATAAATTAGTGCTTTCACCTCAGAATGGAGGTAGTCATTCTTCCTCATGTTTTCCCTGCCCTTCTTAACCCCTTCATTGGCAAACTAATCATCCACCTTATTGGCTTCTCTGTAGGCATGGGACACTTTCACTTTATCGAATTTCCTTAATAAGATTATTGTATCTTCGATCCACTTTTTAATGGTCCACGAGGGAGGGTAATCCCAAGAATGCAATTTATTATATTCATTGAATCACCCTCCAACCAAACACATTTCGTGTTCATCTTGGAAGCTAAGTTAACCGCATGATAAGCCCCTACAGCTTCCACAACATGATTAGTTTGGGTGCCGATATCCACAACAAAAGCCGCAATAAAAGCCCTCGAGTTGTCCCTTAAAACACACCCACTGCCAGCTTTCCCTGGGTTGCCTTTAGCAGCACCATCAAAATTGGCTTTCAACCAACCCAAAGGTGGCAAAGACCATCTTGCATTCTCCCTCCCACAAACATCAGGCATGGGGACATTTAACACTGCTAATTTTGAATTCCACTTTTCAGCCGTAGCAATATTGAAAGGAGACCAATTAGCTTTATCGACCATTTTTCTTGGGATTAAAGATAAATTTTCCTTTATTTCCCTAACAGTTTTTTCAAACAAGTCCCCCTCCAACTTCTCTTTTTCCCTAAACACTCTGTTGTTCCTTTCCTTCGAAATATTCCATGACACAAAAGGTAGAACAAAAGACCAGAGCTTTCGCACAAAAGGGTTTTTTGAAGGAGCTTTCCATTGTAAGAAAAAGTCTTCGACAGAAGCAGGGGAAACCCAAACCAAATCAAGAAGTGCAAAATTTTTACCCCATATGTGTGAAACAAAAGGGCAATGAAGAAAAAGATGATTAACAGTCTCAACATCATTCTTGCACATGTAGCACCTATTAGGTAATTGAATTCCTCTTTTTCCAAGATTGTCCAAAGTGAGAATCTTGTTCTGTAGCACTATCCAATAGAAAATATTGATTTTAGGGATCAGGTGATTAATCCAAGCCTTCGCCCAGAAGGGCGGAGGCTCCATCGGACTAACTAGCATAGAAGTAGCAGAAGAAACTGAAAAAATGCTAAACAAATTGTCTAACCAAACAGGAAGATCATCCACCTGGTGTTGAGCTAGTCTTAGGGCCCTAAAGGCCGACTAAACATGGCTAAGATCCTGATTGATGGTCTTCAAATCAACCCAACCCCCATTCCTCCAATAATCTTTAACCAAGACCCCGAATTCCCTTTTACAATCATTCATCCATTTATTGAATTTCTCATTTCTGATTAACGTATCTTGAAAAAGCCATCTGTCTTCCAAAAACCTAACATAATTTCCTTTTCCAACCAGCCAACCAGTTCCCATTTCCAGTAACTTTCTACCTCTACTCATATCATTCCAGCAAATAGACCCACGAGGTAAAAGAGAAGAATTTATAACCTCAATAAGAGACTCACAGTTGCTAAAATATTTGGCTTTTAAGGTATCACGCCATTCCCCTCTCAAAGTAAGAGTTCTCCAAAGCTATTTTGCAAGAAGGGATAAATTCAACACCTTAATTTTCCTTAGGCCTAGGCCCCCTCTCGATTTAGGTCTACAAACTAGATCCCATCCGACGAGTGGCATTCTCTTCTTATCCCCCACACCAGACCAGAGAAACCTTTTCTGAATTTTTTCAATGGCCTCAGCATACTTAGCAGAAATTTTAAATAAACTAAGAGCATACACAGGAAGATTTTGCAAAGAAGCCTTTAGGAGCTGGATTTTTCCAGCTTGACTGAGAAGAGCTCCTTTCCACCCCGACAGCTTCTTATTGAATTTTTCAACCAAAGAGATCTAGAATGAGTCCAAGGGTTTAATGCAAAGAGGAAAACCAAGATAGGTTGACGGGAGAGGCTCAATTCAGCATCCAAGAATCTGAGCAAGTTTAACTTGTCCATGATCCGCAGTATTGAGGAAGAAAATTAAACTCTTAGCCCTATTAATAACTTGCCCAAAAGCAGATTCATAAAGATTCAAAATTCTTTTGAAAGTCTTAGCTTCGGCCATAGTAGATCTTCCCATGAGAATGGTGTCATCAACAAACTATTGGTGGGAATAGGTTAGAAGAGAAGAGGAAGGTCTTAAACCAGCAAGGGATCTTTGATCAATAAGATTTTTAATATTTCTTCCCAAACTCTTAGCCAAAATTGTAAACAGAATAGGAGAGATAGGATCTCCCTGTCTGAGGCCTCTGGAAGTCTGAAAAAACCTTGAAGGTGATCCATTCATAATGAGAGAAGAAGTAACTGTCAAAACTAGCTGGTTCACCAACTGAATGACTCTGTTATTAAAACCAAACTTGACCAGGATTTTAAATAAAAAATTCCACTCAACCCGATCATAGGCTTTGGAAATGTCCAATTTAAGAATGAACCCTTCAGTTTTCGAAACCATTAAAGAATGTAAATTCTCATGAACAGTGATAACGGAGTCCAGAATGTACCTACCTGGCACAAAACCATTCTACTGTGGAGCAATCATTTGAGGAAGCATAGAAAGAATTCTTGTAGTTAAAACCTTCGAAATAATTTTATAGATAGAATTGCACAGGTTGATTGGCTGAAAAGCTTGAAACTCCGAAGCCCCAGGTTTTTTTGGAATAAGGACCACAAAAGTAGCATTAAGTTCTTTCAAAAGACACCTTGATCCAAAGAATTCCTTGACAACATTCTCAACATCCACCTCCACAATTTCCCAAAACACTTGGAAGAAGAATAAGGGAAAACCATCTGGTCCAGGAGCTTTGTTGCTATCAAAAGAGAAAACAACTTTCCTAATTTCAGCCTTGAAAGGAATAGCAGTGATCATAGAATTTTAATTGTGACCAATCACTTGGGGTATAGCCTCAATCAAGGATTTTTGAGCTTCAGGAACAATCTCTCCATTACAAGAAAGAAGGTTGCTGAAAAAAAGGACAGCCTATTTCTTGATATCATCTTCCTCCTCAAACCTCATCCCATTAACATCAATATAAGCGATTCTGTTAGCAGCCCTATGTTTTGAAGCAGACAGATGAAAAATTCTGGTGTTCCTATCTCCCTCAGTCAACCAAGACACCCTAGATCTTTGCCGCCAGAAAACTTCCTCTTTAGCAATGATGTCATGCAATTGAATAAGAAGTTCATTTTCCTTTTCTTTGTAATTATCAATGTACCCCCATTTCTAGATATTAGCTTGGATCTCTTGAATTTTACCCTGAATTTCCATCTTAGATCCAAAAATATTCCAAAAGGCATCCTTTTTCCATCTCCTCAAATTAATTTTCACTTCCTTTAATTTTTTAGCAATCCTAAACATAGCTATGCCAGTAATATGAATATTCCACCAACTTCTGATTTCCTCAAAGATTCGAGGATGAGAAAGCTAGAATTTTTCAAATCTAAAAGGGGAGTTCTTTTTCACCTTAGTAGGATCCGCCATTAGACAAATGGGAAAATGATCAGATCCTACCCTTGATAAATCTCTCAAAGCACAAAAATAGTCTATAAACCATTGACTAGAAACAAGGGCCCTATCGAGTCTCACTTGGATCAAATAAGGTCCTAACCTCCTATTAGTCTAGGTATAAGAAGCACCTTGCAGGTCAAGGTCTATCAAGGCATTACTGCTAATGAAGTTGGAGAGACCTGAAGTACTATCCCAGTTAATTTGAGAACCCCCAAACTTTTCATCATTCAGAAGAGGAGTATTGAAGTCTCCCATGACCACCCAGTGCTCATTAGCAAAACATTTACGAAAACTAGACAACTCATACCAAAAGGAATTTATAGCATTCTTACAATTCGAGGCATATATATTGGATTGAATCCAGCAAAAATTGTCTCTTATGTGGGTAAATATGGTGGCTACAAAGTTACCATTCTCCATTAAGGGCTCACCTTTAATAAACAACTTGTTCCAAAAAGTAACAATACCCCCCGAAGCACCTGCAGAACTATTTTCGTGAGACCCACAATTCTGAAATTTTTTAAAGCATTCTACTTTATCTTTAGGCATTTTTGTTTCTTGAACAAGAAGAATATCAGGTTTGTGGTCCCTAACAAAATTTTGCAAAACATCCTTTTTATGACGGCTATTCAGCCCTCTTATATGCCATGACATGATTTTCATTTCTTACCTGGGGATTGAAGTATCTCTGGGATGGTCATTTGGATCACATCCGTAATATCCTAAAGGCTGCCTTGTTCCCTTTGCCATTTTTCTGATCTCCTTCCCTGGCAAGGCTTAGTATTCCCACAGTTCACCTTGGCCCTAGTATTCCTTGTGAAGTATGTTTTGATTAATAGGGAAAAAAGATTTTGAAGGGACTTGAAACCCTTTACAATAGAATATGATTACATCAAAATGCTACTAAGAAAAATAATAAGAAAAGGAACCCAACAACCACACAGTAACAAACTAAAAGACTAAACAAACGGGGCCAAGGAAACTATCTCATATTTTTTAAGGTTTTAGCAAGCTCCAAATCCTAGTTATAGTGAAGGTTGACCATGGACAACAACTCTTGCTTCTCTATCTTGAAGGATTTCTCTAGGATAGCCCCTATTCAGGCATTCGATCCATTAACCTCCTCATTTCCCCAATTTCTTCCTTTTTCCTTGGTGGGAGGAGCTCTTGTCTAGTACTTAGCCATCTGATTCTCCCAAAGAGTGCTTAATTTTTCCATAAGAAACCAAATATATTCTACACTATTCTTGATGGAAATGTTACTAACCTCAAACAACTTTTGATTATTCTTATCTAGCATAGCCACTTTGCATTCAAAACCTTGCAAGCGATTCACACACTTAGATTCAAAGTTTGAAATAGAACTCTGCAAATCTATAATTATTTCAATAAGAATGTAATAGGTTGATCCCTTGGGCATGATTTCAAACTTTTCCTTGAGGCATCTAATCTTAATATTAACTTTATTGGATTCCATTAAGACCCATTTCACCACCCTAAAATTATGAGCAGCTCCATTTTTGGTAGTAGATAATAAGATCATCATTTTAGGGTTTTTATCATCCAATTAAGAAAAATCAACAGATAAGGGGTCAATCTTTCTAAAATATTTTAATATATCCATCCTCCTTCCCACAGATTTGTCTAGAATAAGAATAATTTTCTCTTTACCTTTTTCCATAGTGGTGACCCATTGGGAGATTAGAGGACGAGAGGAGATGACCTCCATATTCATCTTCAAACCATCTTTCAAAATTGAATTATCAAGAACTTAAACCAAATAAGGGAGGGTTGGACATCGACCTCATCATCCATCTTAGTGACATCCAAAAAATTCACCCTACGGTGTAGCATACTACTTTTTTTGTTTAGGCTTGGGCACTAGCTTCTTAGAATTTTAGATAACTTCTTCACCCATCTCATACCCTCTCATCATTATCTTTGGGATAGACCCCTACTTCCTATATTTTGGTGAAGACTTCAAAGAAGGTCAAGAAACTTCCTCCTCACCCATCTCATACCCACCATCATCCTTGTCATGAGGGTAATCCACCTCCCTATTGGCCTTCTTATTAGGCACAAATTTATTCTTGTTGCTAGGTTTCATTTTCTATGGAAACAAGCTTGAAGGGGAAGAGGAAAAAACCTTAATGGACTCTTCATCCTCCTTCCATTCAAAATCACCCTCATCATTCATTCTAGACTCTATGGCATTATGTTTTATAATCCTATGCTAGCTTTTCATAAAAGTGTCTTTTCCTTTAACCAATTTGGCTAGGGAGTTGGTCTTGACATACTTCAATATAAGGAGAATCAACCTCTCAAGAAGAGGAGGGGTATGAGGGTTATTTATATGGGAATATATTAAAGTCTTTAGAGAGAAAACCAAAAAAACTATGAAGGAAATATACAATTTTTAACAAAAATGATTAAGTAGGGTAAAGTGAAACCCTAGGATGATAGTGAAATGATCATCCAGGTTTATGTACATCATAATAACATTTACCACCGGGTAAAAATAAAAAATTGCTTTACAATTTGAATGAGGAAGGAAAACTAACAAAAAGTGCCTCCATGCCAAAAAAATCATTCTTGGGGTTCGAATGAACTCATAACAAACCAAAAGAGGGTTTGTTCAAACCTAGGTTTGAGCAAACCTATTAAATGCATCTCACAAAAAAATCACATGCAAACCCCTTTTTGAAAGGGGGTTCAAATGAACCTTGGTTCACTCGAACCCCCTTGGTTAGAGCGAACCCACTTTTTCCTTGATCCTTGCTCTCTACCACAAAAAAAAAATTCCCTTTGAAGCTCGTGTTGAGCATGAGAATGGAGGAGACTTCACAAACCCAACTGGGATTAGGTAGTCCTCAGAATGAGCTATCCAATGAATATAATTTTAATATGTTTTGGTTTTATTATGTATTCATTTTTTTAGTTTTAGTAAGCATAGGTTTTTCACCAAAAATCAAGCTCTCTATTTTGCACGTGGAAAAATAGCAAATCATAAAAAAAAAAATTGAAAAATTTGAGTGCACTAGATATTGAAGTCCTTGGTCCAACAATTTTTTTTTGAATTTTGATACATACAAAAAATGTTACACATTATACATTCGCGCTATGTCTGAGTTGTAATTTGTTTGACTTCAAAACTTGATTAAAGAAAAAATATTAAATACAAAAATATCTAACCAAGTGGAATCACTAGATATCAGAGTTACAAATCTAAATTTGAATTAAATATAATTTTATCCTTCATGGAAAAAAAGTTGTGTTATACGGTGAGCGTCACTTTTTAGAAATGTTGTTTTCTGTAAAAAACTAGTTTTCAAGGGAGATGGCAAATGAAATGCAATCAGATTCCAAAATTTTTGAAAATAAAATATTTAGAATCTATAGAAAAAATGCCATGAAACTCTAGTTTACATCATCTTCAAATTCTTCATGATTTAGCCGCTATAGGTGCCTGAAAGTGAAGATTTAGTTAAAATAAAAATTCAATGTCTAGTTTGGCAAAAATTGTAAACCAGTATTGTGGGATCACCCCACCTCAGCCAAAATGGATCTAATTGATAAATGGTCATAACCCCAAGAGGTAGGCTTAACAATTTTCTCCTTCTAAATATCCTTAAAAAATTGCTCCATAGCATTATCATTTACCTTTCTCTCCTTGAAAAAAATTCTCCCCTTTTAGCTTAAGCTAGTAATATATGCAATAAACTCCTCAGTGATGGGGAAGACTACACCATTCATAATCGAGGAATGGTTATCCTAGCCATGGAATTTTTTTTTGGAGGATTCATGGTCAAAACCATGAAGCCCTTCCATATAAGGAGTCAACCCTCCTTCCGAAATGTTCTAGACCTTAGGTTTATTTCTCTATTTGACATAGGATATGACCTCCACCCTACTATGATCACCCTCTAGAAATCACATATCTATTGCTAGGAACTCAAATTAACATTCAAAATGAATATGTTTTTAGAAAATACATTAGGAAGTGGTGCTAGAATACCTAGAATGAATGAGAGAAAGGGGAAAATGACTACACCCTAGCCATGCCCAATCTTAATATGTGCCTTGAATATCATGTTGCAATAAAGATAGAGTAGTATCGAGTAATGAATCATAACATTCTCACATCTTGGAACTTATTAAACTAAGCCCTTCATTAAAAAATAAATTTGGTGGAGAATTACCTTCTCTATAAATGTGTGTTATTCAATTTTGATCAAATGAATTAATGATGGATCATGAGTCAACAATCAAATCCTCAATCATCCAACTTGGCTTAGTAATGTTAAGTAACAATTGATTATATAGAGAGATTCACCCTCAACCAAAACACTTCTAAAAACTTTTTCATAAGTAGTTGTAATTCCTATATAGGCCGCTTCAACTTTACCTTGATGATTTGAGTGGGTGCCCAATGCGAGATGTGAAATATGTTAATACTTATTTATTTTCTATTTACCTAGTATCTAGTTGGTCCTATTCACATTACTATTAATATCACTTAGAGAAATATCTCACTTTTTATCTCATCTCATGTGGACTTAACATGTGAGGATAATCTTCTCTTAACACATTTTTCACTCTAGGAGGGGTAGTCACACTATTATTCTTACCTACATACCACCTAACCCCTTCCTGTATATGTGTCTCTTTTGTATATTTTACAGAGTTTATATGATGCTGATTTTATCTTGTATATTTATTTTTTGTGGAAATTATTTGTTCTTGCAAATATATATGGACTAGTCCAATAATTTTGATTTATCTTTCTATGATTTAGAACTTTTAATTCCTTCTAATTTATAATATTGTTTTGTTAGTTCTCACTTTTAGTTTATTTCAAGTGTATGTTTATTGAATGCACTCTTTTTTTTTTTAAATTTCATTCTTGTACTATAATATTAGGAAATTATATATTAAATGAATCACTACCAAGTACTATTAGGAATGGTGTCTAAACATTTCTTCTACTTATAAATTTATAAAAGGTTATGATTTTTAAGCTACAAAATAGAAAAACTCACTCTCTAGAATATACAAATATTTTTTTGCAAAAATAAATATCCTACAATTTTTGACAATACCAAGGGTGATCCTTGTTATGTAGATCTATTTTATCTCTATAAATTTCAAAAATTAGGCCTAATTGCCTCCTATATCAAAAAGTTATCATTTGGAAGATTGCATAGAAATAAAAAAAATGTACAATGGGTGAACCCACAATACTGGTTTACAGTTTTTGGCCAAATTGGACATTAAACTAATTTTTTAAAACTAAATCTTCACCGTCAGGCACCTAAAGCTGCTAAAGCATGGGGAATTTGAAGATTATGCAAACTAGTGATTTATTACATTTTGTCTGTAGATTCTAGATATATTTTTTTCAAAATTTTTGGAATCATATTGCATTTCTTTTTCCATCTCTTTTGAAAACTAGTTTTTAACAGTAAACACCATTTTTAAAGAGTGATGTTCACAATATACAACATAACTCTTTTTCTATGAAGGATAAAATTCTAATTTTTTCAAATTTAGATTTGTCACTATGATATCTAGCACTTCCATTTTATTTCATAGTGTTTTATTAGATATCTTTTTCTTAATTAAGTTTTTAAATCAAACCATCTACAATTTAGACATAGGCTGATCGTATACAACATAAATTTTTTTGTATGTAACAAAATTCAATTTTAATTTGTTTCCTCGGTTAAGGACATCAATAACTAGCACAAAAATGTCTTTTAGAATTTGTTTTTGGTAACCTACTATTTTTCATGTGTAGAATAAAAAGCTGGATTTTTGCTGAGAAACCTACATTCACAAGAAATAAAAAATATATAATAATCAAATTAAATATATTTAAAATTATACTTTTTGGGAAGCTTATAATAAGGAATACATACTTACCAAAAATAAATTTAAAATGAATTCATTTGATCCACCAAAAGGTCAATAAAATGTGGTCTTTTATCAAGATTTTGATAGGTCTAAAGGAGACTCTGTTATAGGTATGGTTTAAAACTAGTGGGATTCAATCTAAGGGGGTTTGATCAAACCACATTTGATCAAACCCTCTTCAATTATAATCCTTTAAATGAAACTTTTAAAGGCTTAAATCATTATATTTTCTAAGAATATGTGATTTCAGCAAAAATCATGATGTCCCAAAAAGTGTAAACCACTATTTTGGGATCACCCATGTTTGACATGTAAAAGAGCTATCAGGGGATTTATGAATGTTGATAAAAATATGATGTGTATTATGAAATATAATGATATTTATTTTATTATAGAAAATTAAACCAAAATGAAATTCCCAATTTGGTGAGTGGATTATAACCAACTTATGATAGGTGAAAGGAATATGCTATTTTTAGCCTATGAACTCATCTTGAGATTTAGGATTCAAGTGTCACTTTTTGGGTTTATTTATATCTCATGATTTTATATTTCCATTTGATGGTTTCATGTATTATATGCCCTATATATTAGTTCAATGAGGTAGATTTCATGCATATAATTTTATATACATTATTAAGTTCTTAGAATTCGTCACAATCTATAATAGATGATAGTCATATTATGGAATTCTCTATAAGTGTCTTGTAGTTGTATGTTTTTAACTAATTAATATATTGGGTTTCATTGGATTTTTTTTTTTTTTTCCCAAAATGCTTTTCCATATGTACACTTATATAATAATCTATTTTTAAATTTATTTTTAGATGTGTTTCTTCTTTCCTTAATTGTTAACTGATTGAACTTTTCACAACACTCTCAAAATTTTGTGTAGGAAGCATTTTGTAATATCTTTCTTAATTTGAAATATCTTTTCAAAAATATTTCATGTAGTTACTTTTTCCTCTCATTTCCTCTAGTCTAAGGATTGATTATTTATCTCTTCATTCAATACGTTTCTTGTCTTATATGGCAAGAGGGGTCATTATTAATCTAGGGGGTTAATATTGTCAAAGTCTCTATTCAATATGGGTATGCAACTTCATTTGTTAGTGCAATATAATTGTATAAATATTTATATATATATATATATATATATATATATATATATATATATATTATCATCATTTTGTTGTGGTTATTTCAAAATATCCAATGATTTGATGGCAAATTAAAAAAGATTGCTAATATTTATTATCATTTCCTTATCTCTATCATCATCATTACAAAAGGATAATATTTAAATTTATTCCCTTATTTATATATCCCATTATAATTAATTAATGCAATATTATAATTGGTATTTTATAATTAAACTATTGGTGAAAATGATGGTTGTAAAATCCTAAAATGTACTCACTTATTATGACCCTAGGTTGACACTAGATACAACCCTGGTTGGAAAGTTGTTTGTGGGTCCATCTTATAGGATGAGTGTCACTACTTCTAAGCCTCTCCTCTTCCACAAATTATGTAATTTATTCCATTAAATATTCTAAGTCATTCACACTTTTTAATTCCTCATATTATTTTGATTACTATTTTTTTCTTGAATTATATTTTTATATTTTGAACCATTATTATGGCTTACTTTGGTTCTTCTATAATTGTTATCAGTTTATAAGTTTTGTATCCTCTCACCTCTATTATAATTATCTATATAATCTTATCCCTATTGGTACACTCTTTAGATGTCTCACATATTCTCCATGCTTTTCAATAAAGAAATACTCTTTACTGTGTCTATTTAATCCTTATTTCTTCTTTTTTCATGATTTTTTTTAGCTCTCTTTTAATCCCATCTTGATCTAAGAATTTTTTTATTTCTTTATTACTAACATCTTTTCAAATTAAATTTCAGTTACTTTTTAGCCATCATAAGCTCCATTTAATTCATCCCAAGCATCAAACTAGACTTTTCTTAGTAGTCATATAATTTCTTATCTCCTCAAATTTCATTGTCACCCATTAGGTGCCTATCCCTGTCCAATTGGCTTTGCAACTAGTAGGGACTACCACAAATATTTATTAATACAACCATATATATTCATACTATTTTCCATGATATTAATATTTACCAAAAACTTCCTTCCTTGTATCTATAGTTCTCCCTTTTATGCACCAAAATAATAGGGTCTTCATAATGAATGAAATGTTGACAACACAAACATGAGGTTTGTATTATTCATTTCAATTTTTTTATCCCAAACTGATGCAATTAGAAGAAAAATAAGATAGTTTTTTACATAAATATATAATATAAATATCTAAAATAATTTTGGTCATTTATGTTCACCATAAGATCAATCTTCTTATTTATTAATGTCATACACTCTTTATAGAGTTAATAATCTATACCACACATACATATTTGGCTAATATTTACACTTATATAACATTTACTAAATATAATTTTTCTATTTTTCACAAATTCTTCTGTGACGCAAGAGCATCTGGGAACGTGCAATCAGCATTGACAAAAAAAAAGTTGGTTTGATTTTTGTTGTTTTGCTTTAGTATATTTTTTTTATTACACCAAAGTATCGACAAATCTTGCTACGTCTAGTACACTTTATGGGCACTCAGAAATCAATAGCACCTGGAGATGAAGAGTCATTTGGAAAAACATAAAATTGAAAGGGAGTTTATAAGACTGTCTTGAGGTGGAATCACACAATTAGATTTTTAAATTTTAATGTTCAATAGAAGGTGAAGGATCGATTCATAAATTTTTTAAATATATTCCAAGACTTGGCTGAGGGCCATCGATTCAGTTGATAAGGAAGACTTAATAAAATTATATCAACTAAATATGAAATGCCAAAGAGGGGATGCCAGTTAAAAAGGAGTCGACCAGCTTTGGAAAGAGGCGTTACACCCTGTGTAGCAAGAAAGGAACAACATAAGTCGTGCAGGGGGGGCATGCAATCAAATGCACATATAAGTGGGGTCGCAAGAAATAATTCCAACAAGAGGGACGCCAGATTGGATGACAAAATGAAAATTTAATGGCGATTGGAAATCTTGGTGGGTGCGCAGACATGTAGAAAGACCATGGGTCGAGATATAAAAGAAGAAAAGTAACCATCTGTATAGCAAAATAGGAAATACAAAGGATTGGTCGTGGTGGGTAAAGAAGAGAGACGTGTAGTTTCAACGTAGAGAAGGCAGGCCGAGCCCCATTGAAAGGTGGTCTCCCTCAATGATCACGAGAAAGTAGCGCATGAGAATGAAAGGTTATTGAAGACAAAAGAATGAATTAAGTTTCCTTGGAATGAGAATTTGGCGAATGAAAAGTGGTTCATTATTTTGAGGAAGAAAAAATAGGTGCACCATGATCAAGCAGATATGCGATGGGGATAAGCAGTCAAGCTCTAGCCATTCAAGAATAGATTTGAAAAGAGTCAAAGGAGTAAGGGCACAATATAGGAGCAAACGCAAACAAAGAGAAGTCGTGAATCTGAGAAGACTAAGGAGAAGAGTCAGTGTTAATGAAGAGGAAAAAACAGATTATAGGGAATGTGAGAAGATAGTGGAGAGCAAAACAGAGGTAAAAGGAAGACAAGCATAGGGAAACTGTAAAATTTTCTGAAAAATTGTAATTGTATATTTGCATAAAATTAAAATAAATGAGTTACTTGTTTTTTTTTTTTAAATTTCAGTATATAGTAGTGTAATGGTGAATCGATTTTAAATTGGCATAAGCAATTGTCAGTTTTTGAAGTTATCATCATTTTAGTCTATTGTAATCTAAGTTTTGTGATGGAATGGATTGAGAGAGATTTTTTCTTTCTTCATAAAATGGTATCAAAGCAAGTGGTTTTGAGAATGCTAGCAGATCACCTATCATGAAGCAATCAACACATGGACCTATGGGTTGAGAGGGTAGTGAGCAGAGGTTTGGGGACATAAGTAGATTGCCGACCATGAGGCAGCTTATGGATGAACCTGTGTATTGAGGAAGAGTAGCTCAAAAGTATCATTGTACTTGTGAAGTCCTAAGTAGTTGAGGGATGACAAGGAATTACTATAGGGGCAGATAACATAACATGAAGTGGAATCTTCGTGAGGATCAAGTATGATTGCAATGCAAAGAGGTTACAAGGGTTGAGTGCAGTGAAGACATGCTAGATGAGGGCATGGAGAGAAGAAGAGGAAGTATTTGGTGGAAGAGGTCGGACTATTTGGTAGAGAAAGTCAGGCTTTTGGTGATGGAGTTTGCTGGAGATTATTTGTAGTCTACAAAGGTGATTTTATCACTCAGCTCCACCTTTGTAAGTTCATGCTCAAAAATTTCTTATCCAATGTGTCTAATGCAGGAGCATCTGAGCACTATTAACATGTAATTTTTTTTTTTTGATTGCTTTTCTTCGGTTTTTCTTTCTCTAGTAGTAGTTTAATCTGGGTCTAATGATCGATTGAAGAGAGTTTTGCTGAAATTATTGTCAACAATTGATAAAACAATGTGATTATGATTTTAATTCCATTTTGGATTTTAATATTGCCATTATTACACCAAAGGATCGGAAAATCTTGCTAAATTTAGTACGCTTTACTAGCAGTTCGAAATGGATAGCACATGGAGACAAAGAGTCAGTTGGTAAAGAACCTAAAATTGAAAGAGTTTAAAAGATTGTTCTTGAGGTGGAATGATTTTTAAATTTTAATGTGCCATAGAAGGTGAAGAGTTAATAAAATGTTTGAATATATACCAAGACTTGACTGAGGGCCATCGATTCAGTTGATAAGGAAGACTAATAAAATTCTATCAACTGAATACGAAATGCCAAAGAGGGGACGACAGTTAAAAAGGAGTCGACCAGCTTTGGAATGAGGCATTGCGTCCTGTGCAGAAATAAATGAAGAAAACAAGCCGTGCAGGAGGGCATGCAATCAAATGCAGATATAAGTGGGGTCAGAAGAAATAAATCTAGCAAGAGGGATGCCACATTGCATGCAAAATGAAAATTTATTGTCGATTGGAAATCTTTGAGGGTACGCAGACATGTAGAAAGACCATGGATCAAGATATAAAATAAAGAAGTAACAACCTATGTAGCAAAATAGGAAATACAGAGGATTGGTCGCGGTGGGTAAAGAAGAAAGATGTTTAGTTTCAATGTAGAGAAGGCAGGTCGAGCCCCATTGAAAGGTTGTCTCCCTCAAAGATAAAGAGAAAGTAGCACAAGAGAATGAAAGGTTATTGAAGACAGAGAATGAAATAATTTTCCTTGGAATAAGAATTTGGCGAATGAAAAGAGGTTCATTATTGTGAGAAAGAAAAAATAGATGCGCCATGATGAAGGAGATATGTGATGGAGATAAGGAGTTAGGCTCTTGCCATTCAAGAACAGATTTGGAAAAGAGTCAAAGGAGTAAGAGCATGGCAGAAGAGCAAATGGGAACAAAGGGAGGTCGTGAATCTGAGAAGACTAAGGAGAGGAGGCGATGTTAATGAAGAGGAATTTGTAGATTATAGTGAATGTGAGAAGATAATGGAGAGCAGAATAGAGTTAGAAGGAAGAGGAGCACATAGCAGCTATGAAATTGTTTGAAAAATTGTAAATGTATATTTGCATAAAATTGAAATAAATGACTTATTTGATTTGTTTGCATATTTGAGTATATTGTATGTAATGATGAATCGATTTTAAATCAACACAAGTAATTACATCGGATTTTTAAGGTTCTTGTCATTATAGTCCATTGTAATTTGAGATTTGTGATGGAATGGATGGAGAGTGATTTTTTTCTTTCTTATTCTGTAATCTCCTTTCCTTATGATATGTTTAGTTAGAAATATAGGCTCTAGATAAGTAGATACATTTATCTCTTTATATGTTTGTAGCTTATCATCCTTGAAAATTCAATAGACATCATTGGATGCTACTACAATGACCTTGTATTGGTTATAGTTTGATTGATCCTTTTTAAAATTCCTTATCTACCAATAGGGCACATATTAAAATCTTAATCCATTGTGTGCATTGGGATATGTGTGTCCAATTCCTACATAACATAACCCTTAATTAAGTAATATGATCAATTTTATCTATGTAGTTAGGCTATCATGGATGGTATAAAAGGAATAATTATGGTATATGTAGGACATAGTGAGCATTATTTTATCATTATATTTTAAATTTTATACTTGGTGAGTAATTTTAGAGGTTTTTACTCTTAATTAGTTTATTATTATAAAATTTTCTCAATAATTCTTATTATATTTCTAAGGATTTATAATTACATTATTATATTGTGCATACTATTTTGTTACATAAACTACTAATGTGTATTATTGTGCTATTTTTAAATTACTCTAAAATGTCAGTTCAAGATTCATCTCCACATATAATTCAAACTAGAAAATTATAAAGGTCACACACATTAATTACATTTATTGTCGTTTTATGCATTGACAACACATATATGACAACAGCTTAGTATGTGCAAATGAGCTCTTTAAAAAAGAGAGAGAAAATATACATAATTTTTTTTTTTTTGATATCTCTTCCATATTTATTCTATGGAAAAACTTCAATTTTAAAACATTTTCATTTAACTACCATGATAGAATAAAAAATAAAAAATAAATTTATATAATTAAAGCTTTAAGAGAGAGAGATTCAAATAATTAGAATCTACAATAATATTATGTATACTCACATATAATTTTTAATTCAATTGTTCAATTTCCTTAATATTTATTATATTTTTAGATAAATATGAAACAAACTATCAATTGAAATTATTTATAGATACACCCACTCTCCATGTCAATCAACATTAGTTTTCAACTAAGGAATCATCAAGATTAAGGGAATGGTGATGATAGTGATAAGGTCCATGTAAATGGGTGAAATGGACTGTATGATAAGAGGAGGATGTTCATATTATTAAAATTTAGTTTGATGCTAACGTAATGCTATAACTTCATTTAATTACAACCGTGTACTTTTAGATGCGTACTTTTCCTAATCTTATGAAAGTAAGTGTTGATTGCATTTATAAAAATGCTGGTGTAAGGAACTCTATAAGTAATTCTTATTTTCTAGGTTAGATTTTTGTCTAAAATCTACACTCTAGAATTATTCTAGTTCTTATTTTCTAGGTTAGATTTTTGTATAAAATCTACACTATAGAATTATTCTAGGCATACTACTTGGGATTGAGTGTCCAAATATTATTCTATTGACTAAATTAAGATGGAATAAACTAGTGGGCATGGATCCTTATTAGTATTTTATAGAAATAATATGTTACTATTTCTAAATTCATGTGAATAATGGTGTGAGAATTTAGTATAGTGTTGGAACTATACAAATTGATATGGTTTTTAATTTTTAGGAAATGATAAGGAAATATTTTATTATCTGTATAGTTTGCTAGACATGAATACAGTGCTATTGAGAATGGTCAAGGAGGTTGTATCATCTGACTCCTTTTTACGCTTATAAATAAAAGTTCCCCTTGATTTGAATTCGATGTCACCTTCTTTAATAAATTTAGAGGTATAGGAAGATAGTGCGATCTCTAGTTTTAAACGTGTTTGAAAGAATCTTGCAATATAAATTAAAAGATTCAAAAAAAAAAAGTGGTGAAGTAGTTAGAGGGAAATCTAACTCTTCTTTTGATTAGTTTTTCTCTTTGGTACCCTTTGAAGAGGAAATGGTATGTATGTTTAAATCCTTTGATGCTATTAGTTATAGATAATTTTCAAGGTGAGGAATGCTCTTATTAAAAAAATTAAATGCTAGGCTTAATTTTTTAGGCTTTGAATGAATTTTCCTTTGGTTTTAATGGAGAAGACATTTTCCCTCTTTTGGAAAAGACTAATTCACATGGTTGTGAGGGATGTTTTTTCCAATATGAGATCATAAGATATTTTTTAATGCAAAACAAAACGTTAGGGGGGCTTGGATGGTGAAATTTTATAAATAAATTCCTGCATGTCATCTAATAAGAAGAATAAGAAGATGGTTTTGGCTAAGAAGCACACCATTAGGCTCTTATTTTATTTTTGTTCAAGCTTGGCACTTATTACAAATATAAATTAATTAGCTACGTTGAGTCAAAGGATAATTTTCTTACTAGGATACAAAGTTCCATGAATTGATGGATCTATTGTTGTTATTGGATTGTCTATCGTGTTAGTTTTTATTGCTCTTGCTTGTTGATGATAGTTTATTGCATTATAATATTTTAGCTATTTGATGCTTTCTCTTGATCTATGTTATTGTACAAATATCTATGATGTATCTTTCTTGGTCTATTCCAAAGTGCGGGGACCTTTCAAAATGCTTCCTTTAAATATAATCTCCTGACTTACCTTTTGCTGACTGCTGAGCCGGCCAATACAAATCGATGGAAACGGAAGGATTTGAATTAAGCCAATAAATTTTTTAGTATCAGTCCTCTCGCGCTAAGATCAAATTCTTTCCTCGATGGAGTGCTCAAGTAAAATTTGAATCTTCAAAGAAGGTTGAGAAAGTTATAAAAAATCTTTAATTTACTGAAAAATATTTAAAATGTATCGTGATAATTGGAATGATGGAATAAACTAAGCTGTCAGCAAATAAAATAAGATGAAAGATCATAATAGATCATCATCTTAAATTGTTTCTGTTCTCCTGATCTCGAAAGGAAGATCTAAACTTTTTGTACATAACATAATAATATTAAAATGAGGAAACAATCTATGTAATGAGGAGTATCCTTCGAATTGAAATAGTAGTAATTTTTTATTTTCTTAAAAGAGGGGTGAATATTTTTCATCTCAAGTTATGAATTGGTGAGGTCGTAAAAGGGATCTCCTCTCCAATAAAAATTCTCAACAATTACACCTTAGTGAGGTTTGAACCTTGATGACAAGAATAACAACACCACATCTTAACCATCACACAATGTCACTATTAACCAAGTTTCAACTTAAATAGTTGACAATAAATAACATTAGTTATTTTTATTAAATTATAATTCCAAATTTTTAAAAAATAAAAAAAATACATTTTGAATGGCATTTGACAAATTCACTATCATGAAAAATTCACCACAAGTAAAACTCACCAACAATTTGCCGCTGTGGAAAATTAATATTAAAAAATGTTAACGCAGTATTTTCTGTGGTGGTGAATTGCTGGTGGTGAATTTTACTTGAGGTGATTTTTGTCATGATCAATTGTTGATGGTGAATTTTCTGTTGGTGCATTGATTGCGTGAATTTTCTTAGAGCCATTTCAAATAGTTCATATATATATGTTAATGTAATTAAAATAAATATAGATATTTTATATACAACTTTCATCAATTTGAAGTTTTTTATTTTAATTTTGAATTGTTATATTTCTTAATCTATGGAGATGTAGATTTTATGTGTTTTTCTTTTTCTTTTTTGAAGAATAAGCTTTTATATTATCATTTATAAAATAATGTTGCCCTTTCACAATAAAAGGGTGGGTGAAAATAGTTATAGTAGTTTAGAGAATAAAAACATAAACAAAGCTATTAAGTTGGTAGTAATAATAAGTTGAGGAGGAGGATTCCAATCATTAGGTTTTCCCCATACATCAACAAGGTCCAAACTATCCATGAGAGGATCCCACCCATTAATATCCTTCTATTAATTTTAATCTTGAATGTAGGAACAAACAAAATGGAAAAAGATAGTCAAATGATTTTTTTGGAATCAAACCAACTAGAAGAACTTCCAATAGACTATCTAAAATTTCCAATTGCAAATATTTTGGAATCAGAGCACCCAATAATAGGCCACAATTTGCCTCATTGACAACAATCCCTTCTCCTAGCTAGGGGAGAAGCCTACAAATAATTCTCATAGTTACCTTGAGTAGAGAGGCTTTCACAACTATAAAGAGTCACAAACATTAACTACCTTTGGAATTATTGTAGGCATTGGAAATGTTTGAATAGTAATAATTTACTTATTATAAAGCAATCATTAAAATAAGAGACAGAGAATTGATAGCAAAGATTTTTTTTAATATCTTCAATATATTTATTGCATGGATAATAGTTAAACTTTTATCAAATTTTTAATATTACCACTATAGAAAATTAAAAAGTAAAGATAGAATTCTAAACAAAATGATGTAGAATAAAATTTTGTTTCTTGGAACTATAAAAATATTATACACATCAAGTTTTGTATATTGACATATAATTATTCTTTCAATACCTTATTATCCTTTAGTATAATATATATCACATTATTAGATATGCATATGAAATATAATATTAATTGAACTACTTTCAGGATAGATCCACATTCCTTATTAATCAACATCAATTTTTAATTAAGGATAAGGTCATTTTTTCAAATGAATAGTTAAAATGAATCATCAAGAAGAAGGAAGTGTTGGAGGGAAGAATAAGAAAATGAAGATAATGATAAGCTAAATTCAAATAGAGGATCTAAATCTAGGTGGAATATATTGTATGTTGAGGAGTACTATGCTTCTCTAATAGATAATTATTTGGATTCTTGTAGGATTGTTGGATTTTTTGGTAGGGTTGAGCATACAATATTAGATGAGAATTTTCTCCTACATTCTTCAATGAAAATAATGTACCTTTTGTTCAATTAGTAGAGTGTATTATTGGCATATATTTTAATTATAAATCTTCATGTATCCTCCTATCAAACAGTGAGTCTCTTCAATAGGAACTTGTATCTTCTATCTTTTCATAGGGTTGTATGCCTTAGCTTGCAAATCAATTGTATCATGCCCTAAGGTTGTGTACCTTAGATTGCAAGCCTTTCAAGGAAAAATGAAATTCCTTAGGTAGTGAGCCTTAAAAAAAAATGTAATTTTGTATGAAATGACCTTCTTATATTGTTATATTTCTCACTATTATTTTTTCCTTCTTAGTTTTACTATATTACGTTACCTTTCATTTCTATTGATTTGATTAACTGGCACTAATTTGATTAAGGTTTTATGATCTTGTTAAATTTTTTTATTTGTATATCACTAAAGGGTTTAATATTTGAAGGGTTTAAGTTTTTATAGATACCGATTCACCCCCTGTTAGTATCTTGGTGTGTTCAATAGACATAGAATTAGAGATAAGTATTATAGGTTTCTTAATCCTATATCAAGATATAACAAACTCATCAAATACTAAATGTACTAGGAAACAAGTGTTAAATAACATGATCTGATTTGATAAGATCACATGACACATAAGATTTATAGAAATATTCATAGGACCTAAGTAAACTTTACATGTGAATAAGACATACTAGGTGAATTAGTTAAGTATGAAAGCTTATTCACACCAACACATTTTAATTATTTTTAACCATCATAAATTCTATTTTATTCATTCCAATCATCACAATAGATTTTTCTAAGAGGTCACATAGTTCTTATCTCCTCCCATTCTAATGTCACCCATTAGTTTCCTATCCCCTCCCACTTCGCTTAGAAAATAGTATGAGATAGAACACATATATTACTATATCTATAAATGTTCATATTATTTTCCATGATATTAGTATCTACTAGAAAATTATTTCCTTCTCTTTATATTTTTCTTTTATGCACCATAAAACTAGGGTCTTTGACATGAAACCTATTGAATGCACAAGATAACTGAGAGGGGGGTGAATTATTTGTACATTAAAACATCAAAAACCTCATTAACATTTAGATCCTCATAGACTTAATTAACCCTTAATTTGTTAGAATGATTTAACATGAAAGAAAACAATAGAAAATGAAACACATCAACACCATACACAATAGGATACCATATTTATGTGGAAAACCCAAGAAGGGAAAAAAAACAATGAGTATAATTCACAATAAAAAGTAGTTGCAACTTTGGATACAAAGGGCTCACTACTGGAGGTATCACTACCCAAAAGAAAGAAAGGATCATTGGCAGATTATAGAAAAGAAGTGAAATGGTGAAAATTGTGGGGTGTGGCTTTATTTTTCTTCTAATGTTTTGGACCTAAAATGATAGAGAAATTTTTCAACCTTTCACTCAAGAACAAACCCTTGAGATTTCATTGCAAATGAGATTGAAATCTAGTGAAGGGAAGATTCTAGGGATTGAATGATGTATAATGAGGGGTTCACCACCAAGCATAAACTTGGAAGGAAATGAGTTGGAAAAAATAGTGTGATATGCAAAAACACTAAATGACCTAAAAAGATGAACTAACTATAGTAAAAAGCTATGAAACTAAAAGTGTGCACCTAGAAAAATAAGGAAGGTAGAATGGAGGTTTGGATCACTAAAAAATCTACTATTGAGGGTGACTAGGACTCATACACCAGGTTGGGAAAATTAGTCCATTTTTCAGGAAAATGCACTGGAGCGACTTTCAACCCAAAGGGTATCCAAATTTGCAAAAATAATTTTTAGGCATGTATAATGGGACTCATTGGCCAATAGTGGTGAATTAGTCCACTTCTACTTTTCTAGAAATTCTGAAGTGGATTCTATGCCTGGTTATGTGCAAGATTAGGATGGGCCAAAAAGTGGCAATATGATGGGTATGTGGCTGATGAATAGTATTTTACTCAAAATTGATGAAACAAAAAGAGTTTTTAAAGGAGATTCTTAGTTTTCCATCGATATAAATTATGCTTTACTTTGAATTTAATAAGTAATTATTATTTATTTTCTGTTCAAATTATGACTAAAGTCCTAATTGATAGGTTGATTGAAAAAAGTCTATAGCTATCAAACAATGTCATATTTTTTTAATCCAAAACATGCATCACATTTTATGCTTCGCATAATATAGGATTAAAAAAAGAAAAATTGAATTTCATGAATTTTTGACCAAGTTAAGGTGGTTAGACATACAAGTTTTTATACTTTTCAAAAAATTGTAATAAAAAATTCATAATTAATTATTTATTTGGAAAAAAATTACGAAAAAATATGTATCACATTGGGGCATGAGTCCTCTACTTACATCTAAAATATTATAAGAAAATATTATCATTTTATTGTGGTTAGGGTGGTCAGATAGACACCTACTTTTTTTTCCCTAAAATTTAAGTACCACTGCATTGAAATTTAAAATTTTCACCAAATAGAATTTTTTTAAAAAACCTAGTAGTTTAGAAACTACATTCAATTTTCTATACATTCTATTCTTACATATTTTTGAAATAATATGGATAACTTATTCAATTTTTTACATCAATTTTCCTAACTCTAATTTTTTTTTGTTTTTTTGCCACTTAAGGGCCTGTTTTTTCCATGATGATCCTGCACATACTCGCCTCTCAGTTTGCTTTCCATTTTTGACTAGTTTCTAGATCCAAACTATAAAATAGCACCTGTAGGTATTCTCCAAGCTTCTCCAAGGCTTGATGAAAACTTTGACAACTTTTCTCCAACTTTGCTTCTCGGAAAATCCATAACCTAGCTCTACAAATCACACACAAGAAGAGAGAAAAATATTGTGGGGGTTAGTGAATAGGGGTTTTTCTTGGTCTAACCCCTTGTTGGTAATTAAACCTTGAAATGAAAGAAAATATAGGAGAATTATGAATGAACAAAGAACAATGTTAAAACTCACTAAACCCTAAAAATAAGATGTTGCAAACATGTAAGTAATGGCTCCAATAGATGTAGACTTGGAATCTTGCTTGATGTTGATAGTTCTTGAATAGACCTCTTTCTTGAAACACAAAACCTACATCACAATTGTTTGTTGTAAAACAACATGATGCAAGAAATATTTGGCATGATGATTGATGCTTCAAAATGCTCTTGAATACTTTATAATCTTCCCTTGAAATGAATTGAGTGCTCTTGTGAATGCTCAATTATCTCTTGTGATCCCTTGAATGCTTGTAAAATTTTCTATGTGATGAGTGAAAGAACCTTGTATTTATAATTAATTATGCAATAATTCCCAAAACTACAAGACTACAAGCTGACATCAAACCTAGGAGAATAAAATTTCACCAAAAATTTGATTTAAATTTTAATTTTGATCATACGGGACTCATTTTCCCAAGGTGGAAAATGAGTCCCATTACACATAATGTATGGGACCAAAAATGAAAAGTGTCTAGAAATGTGTGAAACTTGCATTGGGCCCAAAAACACCTAGGTGGGACTCATTCACCCAAGTTGGTGAATGAGTCCTAGACACTAAATATAAGCCATACAAGCTAGGAACACCTAAATTATGATTGGTTATTGATTAGTGTTAGGATTATCCTTGAAAATATACAATAAATGAGGCTTATGGATGCCAAATAGGGCCAATTAAAGCATAAGAAAGCCAATTATTTAATGAAAAGCCTAGATGAATGTGAAAGTGTGTTACAAAACTTTAAAATACTCCAAATAAGGCAAGGTTACGGTTAATTATGATTAAAACTATGTTTATTATATTTAGTTAATTGATAAAACCCTAGAAAAGTGTGAAAGTGTATTACAACACTTCACAACAATTTTTTGAGGCACCGTTAAATTCCATTAGTTCACAAGGGCCCAAGACCTAATGTGAATATTTTATCCACATTACAACACTAAATCAAGGCAACATTAAGCTAAAATCCACAAGGAGGACCTAAACGAGTGTGAAAACTGTCAAAAGAACCTTTTTTTGACACAACATTTGGCCCCCACTTTAGTGAGAGGATGAACCTTCTTCAAAATCACAATAAAGTAGCCAAACATGAACCAAGAGGGGTTTCAAGGAAACAATTCTAGCAAGATGAGACAACAACAATGAAGAGGGGTGATCAAGCCCCAGGATCAAGATCCTATGGAAAACCAAACATAAGCACAAAGGAACACATATGAAAATGATATAAAGAGCAGTGACGTCCAATCATACATTTCAAAAGATGAAAAAAGAGAAAATAAAAAATAAAAGAATTAGATCAAGCTTTGATTGTTTGTCCATTCCGATGTGGACTAGATTTAGGCTATTTGTCTAGAAAATGCATACTCACTTTGAGGTGATAGGAGTCCTAGTTGTTTGTCTGATGAGAAGTCCTAAAAGGTGAGAAACATACACTCATGGTTGGTATGCACTCACACACATGAAAGTGGCTATGGGAAAATGACGAGGGAGCAAACCCGAGACACATAAATACACTCACAAAACAGAGAATAATATTTTATTCATAAATATTGAACTTCTTACATGCAGAGGATCTCAAATCCCCAAGCTCTGTACTACATGCAAATTACAGACTTACAGAAAATTACCTAGATCCCCTTTCACAGCATGCGAACTTCTTTCCCCAAAAAGTCACCCAAAAATCAGAAACAAGCCCCTAAATAGGCCCATTTTGGTTTGGAACCAAAAACAACCTTCGAGATAAGATTTTTGACGGTTTGGCGCCAAAATTACAATTTGAAATTCAAGTTAAATTCACAGTTGAAAATTAGCACATTTCTAAAATATGCACCAACTTCCGGTAGCCATAACTTTTAATCCGACCGGCGAATCTTCAATGATAATACCTTTTCGGAAAGCTCTCGAAAAGACGATTTTCCTCAAAGTAGGCCTTTGGTGGACTACTTTGGCATTTCCGCAAATTTTCAGGCCCATCCGGGATCGTTTGGTGCCTCAAACTGAGCTCAGAAGGTTTTTCAGGGCAAAAAGCAGAAATTCTAACTTGAATAACTTTCAAGTCGTGAATGATCTTGACCTGATTCTTTCACCAGACTATGTATTTTTCCATCCTAAACCTTCCCATAAATTTCTGTCTTCCCACGACTTCAAATGCAAACCTGCTAAAAATAGCAGTTGAGCAGAAAAAGCAGAAAAGTAGTTCTGAAAGTTGGAAACTCTTATTTGACGAAAAGGGTATCCAGAAATACAAAAAAATCTACAAAAAGAAAACAACAGGAACAAAAATGGAAATCATCTTTTGGGTGATGCAAGATTGCCCTCACACCACTGGATGCTCCTGCATCAGAAAAGTCATTCCTTGGATTGGGATTCCCACTCAACCATACCGAAGTTATACCTCCTGATAACTTTAGTAAGGTGCCACTCCAGACCCCGCTGATGTATGGGTTAAAAATTTGGATGATAGAGACCCTTCTTGCTTTGCTCACACTACTGTAGCCACTTAATGGCCTTTTTATTTACTTTGTAATTTTAGACTTTTGGGCCTCACCCATGTGATATGTTGGTTTTTCTAGGTGTTTCCCATTTGACTCCCGGGGTGTGCCTTTTTACCACCCACCCTTTTTTTGTGAATATGTATCTTTATGTTTGAATTAATATAGATAGTTACATCTTCATCGAAAAAAAATTTAGTAAGGTGCCACAAAAAAATGATTTTTTGAGGTTCATGAGACAAGTAAATCTTCATATGCTTGGAGCTCATGAACAAATAGGGTGGCTCCATAAGAGTGCAAGTTGTGTTATGCAAAGTGGACATATAACAACAAATGCAAAATGCAAAATGAATAGAATGTTCAAACGAGTCTTGCTTAGTTCATGTGAGGTCTTTAACTTAGGGAAAATTGTTCCCAATGTCTCCAAGAGAGGATGAATCAAAGAATATAAAATAAACAACTTAGGGGATGCAGTGTATCGTATCAATCCACTAATAGGAATGTAATATGCTAAGAGAGATAATGCTTCTGAAGGACATTACACTCAATTTCATCCACAAAACAACAATTGCATCATATGAAGTAAGAAGGCTGCACTAAGAACCAAGAAAAATGTGAAAGAATAATGCCAATGTATGCCTCCACTTTAAAAGAATTGTTAAACACCATATTGTGAGAAATTACTTTAAGGTAGCAAATGAAAAATACAAAAAAGAAAGTAGAAATGAGAGCCAACTTGGAAATACTTATGCCAAGTCATATGCTTTTGATTAAAGATGCGTCATGTGAGAGAAAAAGAAAAGAGAAGGGTTACCCCTAAAATGTGTTGGAAAAATGAGGACAAACAACTAAGACAGGGGGTGAATCAATTATCACTGAAGCTTAAACTTTTCTAACTTATCTTAACTTTAATCTCAGATCTGAAGAATAAGCAATTAATGATAAACAACTAACACATCAGAGAGACAAATAACACCAATATTTTTGTGTGGAAACCTTGTTAGGGGAAAAACCATGGTGGATGTTAGTCCATAGGATTATACTCTATTAGAAGTATAAGGAGAAATAATAAGGGGAATGCACATGAATTCAGGCACACTGCCTAGAGCTCACTACTCAAATACAAAGGAGGAATCACTATCCAACAATACAGAATAGGATTTAAATCCAAAGAATATAGACTAAGATAATAGCTTCTGTACAAGCCTAATTATAGTTCCAATTAAGGTCAGAAAACTTTCTTCAAACTCTGCTCAATCTTCTTCACTCTCTGCTCAGTAATTGAATGATAGAAAAACTATTGACACATTTACACTTTCTCTAGCATACATTCACACTTATGCACACACTAACTTCACTTAACCAATCCCTCTTATATATCCATTACATGGGATTTCATCACAACTTAGTCGGCAAGAAAAATAAAACATATTTCCAATGTCAACCCAAATTTACAAATAAATTTCCAATGCAAATCCACCAAGGTTGGCCACAACATAGTGGAGACCCAAATTAATATCTCCAACACAAAATACTTTAATTCATTTTTCCACAAAGATCCACAACATGCCACTACTAACATGTCAACCAAGAACAAGAAAAATTGACCATGTGCAAAAAGATCTTCAACCACAAGCTCATCGAGTAATGTGGACATACTACAAAGATTGATAATGATCTAGAGACATTCAAGAACACCAACAAATAATAGAGAAGCATTTGCAACAATTGATAATACCAAAATCACACAATCTTCATTGACAAACACTGACATAGACCACAAAAACACTGTGAGACCACAAAACATTCAAAACTTCTTGCTAATCTCTGAAACTTTTGGTAGATGATCTAGAAACATTAAAAAAAACCCTCTAATCCGCAACAACTAATCTTCAATGTATAAAATAGGACACCTTCAAGACCTGCACAGTTCCACTGGGAACCTAGAACACTTTCTTTTACAATTTTCTCAATATCCTCGACATATACAACCTCTAGTACACCAAATGCTAATGGTGTTAAAATCAATGACAACCACCTATCAACAACCATATCTACAACATCCAACAATCTCCCCCTTTGGCATTGATGACAACACATGATGTGAAAAAATACCATCAACCCAACACACTAACTTCTTTTGCGCTTCTCCTCTTGAAAAGATTATTTTTCACACTACACTTCTCTCCCTTTGACATCAATGGAAAAGGTAACAATGATATTTCCATAAACATGCTCTAAACCACATATTTTTACATTTGACTACTCCCCCTAAGTAGCATCCACAAAAAACATCAATCTGGATTAGAATATATAGCAATGAAGCTCTCAAATTGATGCAAGCAAATGCATCTTTTTAGTTCTTATCAAGAGGGGTGATTACCCCTAGCATTCCTCTAAGATACACAAAAGTATCCTTTGGAAAAGACTTAGTAAATATATCTACAATCTATTCTTTGGTAGGCACATACTCTAGTCTGACTTCTTTCTCATTCACTTTCTCCCTCAAGAAATGAAACTTGATTGGTATATGTTTAGTCTTAGAGAGTGGCACGGGATTCCTCTATATATTTATTGCACTTGAGTGGTCATAGTATATGGCAATAGCCTCTTCATATATCACCTTGATATCTCTCAACATCTATTTCATCCATATCACTTGAGTATAGTTATTGGTAGTAATAATGTATTATGCCTCAATAGTAGATAGAAAAATTGAGTTTTTCTTTTTACTTAACCAAGTACCAACTGCTTCCCTAGGAAGAAAGCACCACCACTAATACTTTTTCTATCATCTACATCACCAACCCAATGTGCATTAGTATAAGTAGACAAAGTGAGATCATCATCCTTTGAATACCAAAGTCCAAAGTCAACTATTCCTTTTAGATACTTGAAAATTCTCTTCATTGCAGTTACATGTGATTCCCCTTGACATGCTTCAATGAAATTTTTAGGCTAAATCTTGGATATCAGACAATATTCTTCTATAATTTTTCTTCCAGTTTGCACTCCTTTACTCTTATCTCCTATGATTTGATTTTCATAATGATTCAAATTTACATACCTTGGAGTTTTGGGACTTTCTTGAACTTATAACTCTTCTGATCCTTCTTCTACACTTGCACTTGTCTGTGTCTCCTCACTAACTTGATTTACCAGAACAAATTGAGGTTGCTTCACCAAAACATATGGAATAATCTGAAGTATATTTTGTGTCTAATTATTCTTCCTTTGGCTTATAATGTCTTCATATGAATCATAACTACAATTTCTGGATGATTTGACAAAATTCTCATCGACTTCAACATTTGCACTCTTAACCATCTTTCTCAGTTTTTGTTATAGCATTGGTAGGCCTTGCTTTTAGTGGAGTAACCTAGGAAAATTCCTTCATCACTTCTTGCATCAAATTTTACTATATCATCATCTCTTCTGATATAATATTTGCTTCCAAAGATCTTGAAGTACTTAACAGTAGGTTTGTGACCAAACCATAACTCATAAGGAGTCTTACCTGAATTTCCATTAACATTTACTTGATTAAAACTATACACAATAGTGCTTACCACATCACTCTAGTACATCTAAGATACATTTCCTTCCATCACCATTGTTCTAGAAGCATCCATAATTGTTCTATTATTTTTCTCTACAATTCCATTCTATTGAGGGGTTTGGGGAGTAGATAACTATCTTTTAATTCCATGCTCTTCACAATAAGAGTTGAACCCCATGGAAATAAACTCACCACCTCTATCAAATCTCAAGAACATGATTTTCAAACCTTTCTAATTTTTTTCCATAGCCTTGAAACTTTTAAACTTCTCTAGTGCTTCACATTTTTATCTTAAAAATGAAATCCAAATCAAAGAATGACACAAAGACAGTGAAAACCAAAAAAAACTTTTGGGTCAACATGGAAGAGACATAGGGTGTCTTGATGCCTTGTGTCATCCCCAAAAGTAAAACACAAGAAAAATTGAAAAGAAAAGGAAAAAGAAGAAGGAAAAGATTTTGGGTCAATATGAAGGAGACATGAATGTCTCGATGCCTTGCATCATCCCCAAAATGAAAACAAAATAAAAAGATAAAGATGAAATGAAAAGGAAAAAGGAAAAGAAAGCCTGTTGGATCAACATGAATGTCTCAATGCCTTGTGTCATCCCCAAAAGGAAAACAAAAGAAAAAGATAAGGATGAAAATCAAAACTAATGCATGACATAGAGAAGAATGAAGGTACAAATAGAGTAATGTCACAAAGAGAGAGAGAACATAAAAAAAAACATCACAGGGGATCACATCACACACATGCAATCACATGAAACAAAAAAAATTTGCAAAAGGCTAGTAAGAAAAATGCAAGTCAACCTATGAGCAAGTCATTTGCCTCCCAATCATGTTCTATACATGCCAAGGGCGAGAAACTATCCAAAGTGACTAGGGAAAGTTCCAAACTAGGAGAAGCACTAGGTTCAATACTATTGCTAGGATATTTATCATTTAAGCTCATGGAAGATTCCAAGGGTATGTGAAAGATTATGTTGAGCCAAAAAGTGGCGATATGATGGTTATGTGTAGGGTATGTGGCTGACGACTTTTTTTTACCCAAAATTGATGAAACAACAAGGGTTTTTAAAGGACATTCTTAGATTTCTACCAATATAAATTATGATTTACTTTGAATTTGATAAATTATTATTATTCATTTTCTATTGGAATTACGACTAAAGTCCTGATTGATAGGTTGACTGAAAATAATTTATAGCTTTCATACAGTATTGCATTTTTTTAATCTGAAACATGTGCCACATTCTATGCTTTTCATACTTGAGGATTAAAAAAAATGAATTTCATGAAGTTTTGGCCAAGTTAAGGTGGTTATCTACATATGACTTTTTATATTTTTTAAAATGTGTTATAAAAAGTTCATAATTAGTTATTTACTTGGAAAAAAATTACAAAAAATATGCATCACATCGAGACATGATTTCTCTACTTATATCTAAAATATTATAAAATTATATTATTTTATTGTGGTTAGGGTGGTTACACGGACACCTAGGGTGGTTACACAGACACCTACTTCTTATTTTCTCCATAAAATTTAAGTGCTATTGCATTGAAATTTCAAATTTTCACCAAATAGACTTTTTTACAAAAATAAACCTAGTAGTTTAGAAACTACATTCAATTTACTACAGATTATATTCTTACATATTTTTGAAATAATATAGATAACTTATTCAAATTTTTACGTCAAGTTGCCTAAGTTTGACTTTTCTAAATTTTATCGCCACTTAAGGGCCTATTTTTTCCATGATGATCCTACACATACCCAAGAGAACAATGTGTTGAATTCATTATCTGCCTCTTCATTTATTTTAGTCATCCCATGATCATCATATAGGTTAAATACAACAAGAGGTCGAATGATAATGTCCATTCAAGAATTCAACTCTTGTTGTGGTTTTTGTACTGGGTCATTTTGTTTTGGTTAGAGGGGGGGTCATCATGCATTTCTTCAGTCATGCTCGGATGTTGATTTTCTTTTTTTAATTCTTCATGTAACTTATGAGAAAGGGCACAATGTCTTCATCTATGCTCTCTAGCACCTTTGTTTCTTTTGGTTTTGTTTTCAAGTTGCCTTTATGTAGGAGCAGGCTCATCAACTATAGGTTTTACTTCTTCCCGAAGGGGAGGAATGGAAAGAACCATAAGAGTTTGTTCATCCACTTTCTCTTTGGATTTATTAACTTTTTTTATTCTAGGAGGTGTGACAAGGTTATTTTTATTGTCTCTTGGTCTTTTGGAGGATATAGGTGAAGTTTTGTTTTAGGTTTGTCTTGGGTGTTTGGGTCTTGTTTAGGTTGAAGCATGGTTTCATCTAGGATGGGAGTTTGAGAAGTGGATGGGGACATATCTCAAAGAGAGAGTTATACTATCTTCTCTCCCTTGAACTTTTGATAAGACGAGAAAAAGAATTCTTCTCTCAACTTTATAGGTTCCATGGGCTCATACCAAAAGGAATCTAAGGAAAATTTTCCTTTAGATGACAAGCGATTAAATATGCTATGTTGTACAGTGAATATTTCATTGCCAAAGGGAAACTTTAAGCATTTATTCACAACCAAAGATACAACTTTCATGGAGAGATTCCATGGGTGGCCTAGCTTCACACAAAATTGGTTTGACTTTGGGATGATGGAGAATGGGACATCTAATGTTTTTGGTCCTATTTGCAATGGTGGGGTGATCAATCCTATCGTAGGGAATATAAACCCATTGTGTTTATTGATCCATGCTTTTGGTCTATCGTATGTATCTTGATAGATTTCATGAAAATGTAGAAATTCCTTGGTGATCACATTCTCTCCATAGGCGAGATCAATTAGTATCCCATTAGTGGGCTTGTCATAGATACAAATGGCTATTTAGAGAGGACCTTTGGTTAAATGTTTAAGTATATATTTAGAGGAGAAATTAATGTCAAGAAGACTCTTGGTTCAACCCTTATGAGGGATGATTTGTATCACCCCTATCTTTTTATCCATTTGATTGATATTGATAGCATTATTTAGAACATAAGCACTATTTTTATCATTTGTGTCAACATTCATCACATCATTCTTTGTAGTTTCATTCACTTTGATAAATGAAATATTGTGTTTGGGTATTGGGTTGGTAAAAAAATGAAAATTTTGGTTTGGAGGGGAAATGGATATATTTCCTTGATTAATAACACCTCTAATAGATAGATGGCTAGAATTAATGAGATCTCATACAAGATGTTTAAGATGCTTGCAATGTTCCATTTCATGTCCATTTTTTCAATGATAGTGGCAATAAGCATTTAATTTAAAGCTTGGGGGTAAAGCATTACTAGGGTTGATTGTTTTTATGTGTTGAAATGTAATCATTTGTTGTTCTAGGAGGTGGGACATTGTGTTATGAAGGGTATTGGGTAAGGGAGTAAATTTTCTTTTCAAATCACCATAACTAAAGGGAACTATGGCTTTGACAATAACTACTTGGTTGTTGAAATTTTGAGTTGGTTGTTGAGGGGGGTTGAATTGAAATAACCCCCTTTTTTTTTTCAAAAATGTTGGGAATTATTTTGGTTTATGTGTTTGGATCTCTCAATTCGACTAGAAGTGGACTTTGTATCTTGACTACTAATCAAATTTTGATAATCAGGGAGGGCAGCATACAGGTGCATGAAGGATGGGAATTTAATCATGGTCAACTTGTCTTGAATATTAATTTTCAAGTTTTCTATAAAAATATTTTGAAGGTGTGGGTCGGGCATCTTGACATTGATTTGGGAATAGAGTAATTCATAGCATGAGATAAAACCATTTATCTTTTTTGTCCTCTTTTTGCTTGCATCTCATCAAATCAGCCAAGGTCATCTTGGGATTCATATGCACTTGGAAATGGTTTACAATGCCTCAAGAAGCTCATGTAATGAATTAATTGAGTTATTATGTAAAGAAGAGAACCATTCCAAGGCAGTGTCTTTCAAGGATCTAGGAAAAAGTTTTTTCAACAATTTACCATCAAGGAAAAAAGGAACTACATAAAGCAGTGTAGGAATTAACATGGTTAGAAGGATCTCCCTTCCCTCCATATTTCTCAAATCTAGGCACCTCTATACCTTGTGGCATTGGTGTTCATAATATCTCCAAGGAAAATGGACTACTTTTGATATAATATGTGGTTGGGACATTTTGATATTGGTTGATGGTGAAAATTTTCTTTTGAAGGGATGAAATTGTTTGGAAAAGTTGTGTTATGAGAGGGTCATTTCTGGTGTTATGAGATGGAAGTGGAAGTGATGATGGAGAGTATGTGGTCATAGGACAAGTGAATGGAATGTTTATAGATGGTAATGTAGGAGATATAACTTGTGATGCGACATAGGAACTAGGGATGCTAGCAAGCATACCTAGGGAAGGAATCACATTACTAACTTGTTGCATTGTTGACTTGGAGAGTTGTATAGGTAGGTACTGAGGCTATTGTTGTGGGAGGATGAATTTGAGTTCTTCCTTGGCTTGTAATGTTTCTTGTGGGTAAAGTACAACTAGAGGTTGAGGCAAGATGCTTGCTAAAGATTTCAACTAATTTTTTCATGAGGTCTAGGCCATCGTCCCTTTCAAGCATGCGGTGAATATTTTCTATTGTAGGAATTGTAGTATTTGCAATGTTTTCAAGGCTTATTTCATGTTGTAAGCTTACTATATACTCATGAATGTGAATTATGTTTTCTTGCAGGATTCTATCATTCCTTGTTTAAACTTGCATGTAGTTTGATGGCAAAGAGTTACTAAAAGTGTTATCCATGCCTAGTGTACTAGTGTCAATACTAGGAGTGGAAGCTCTAGATAACCCAAGATCCACAATAATTATGCTATCGTGGGATGAAATGAGTATCGAACTTCTTCTCACTAATGTATTAGCAATAGGACACCAAACACTCATGCCAAAGGCTACTAAATGTAGGGTGAATGCAAATGCAATGTAAGCAAATTGAATTTTAATATGCATTTTATGTTTTCTAATGTAAACGTACAATTTTAATGATTTTAAATGAATTTAAGTGCAATAATGTAATCTAAGTGAACTTTTAACTAATGCAAATTTTGAAACCCTAGAATGCAAATTAACTAATGCAAAATGTAATGCAAAGTTAATGCAAGCTAAATCTAAGATGTAAATGCACTCCAAATAATAATTATGATGATGTATATGAAGGTTAACCAAAATGAAATGATGAAAATTGTGGGGTGTGGCTTACTTTTTCTTCTAGAGTTTTAGACCTAAAAGGAGAGAGACAATCTTCAACCTTTCACTCAAGAACAAACAATTAAGATTTCAATGCAAAGGAGATTGAAATCTAGAAAATGGAAGGTTCTAGGGATTGAATGATATACAATGAGGGGTTCACCACCAAGAGTGAACTTGGAAAAGAAAATGAGTTTGAAAATACATTGTGATATGCAAACAAAAACTAAATGGCCTAAAAAGATGAACTAACTATAGTAAAAAGATATGAAACTAAAGTGTGCACCTGGAATACTAAGGAAGGTAGAATGGAGGTCTACATCACAAAAAAATATGCTATTGAAGGTGACTAGGACTCATACACCAAGTTGGGTTAATCAGTCCAATTTTTAGAAAATGCACTGGAGTAGGTTTTAGCCAAAAGGGTATCCAAATTTACAAAAATATTTTTCAGGCCTATATAGTGGGATTCATTCAACAATAGTAGTGAATTATTCCACTTCTACTTTTCTAGAAATTTTGAAGTGGATTATGTTCCTTTCGATGTACGTTACCCTTTTTGGCTAGTTTCGAGATCTGAACCTGCAAAATAGCACCTGTAGGCCTTCTCCAAGCTTCTCTAGGGCTTGATGAAAACTTTGAAAAAATTTAGAGACTTGACAACTTTTATCCAACTTTGCTTTGTGGAAAATCTACAAACTAGCTCTACAAATCAAACACAAGATGAGGGGAAAATGTTATGGGGGTTAGTGAATAGGGTTTTTCCTTGGTCAAACCCCTTGTTGGTAATTAAACCTTGAAATGAAAGAAGATATAGAAGGAGAATGATGAATGAACAAAGAACAATGTTGCAACTCACCAAACCCTGGCAATAAGGTGCTACAAACATGTAAGTAATGGCTCCAATAGATGTAGACTTGGAATCGTGATTGATGTTGATAGATCTTAAATGAAGCTCTTTCTTGAAACACGAACCACACATCACAATTGTTAGCTCTAAAACAACAGGATGTAAGAAATCTTTGACATGATGATTGATGCTTGAAAATGACCTTGAATACTTGATAATATTCCCTTGAAATTCCTTGAATGCTCTTATGAACTCTTGAATGCTTGTAAATTTTGCTAAATAAGAATATAAGTGAAAGAACCTTGTATTTATACTTAATTATGAAGTAATTCCCGAAATTACAACACTAAAAGCCAATATTAGATCTAGGAGAATAAAACCCCGCCGAAAATTTGATTTAAATTTAAATTTTTGTCATATGTGAGTCATTTTCCCAAGGTGGAAAATGATTCCCATTACACATAACGGATGGGATACAAAATGAAAAGTGTCTAGAAATGTGTGAAACGCGCATCAGGGCCAAAAAGACCTAGGTGGGACTCATTTTACCAAGGTGGAAAATGTGTCCCAGACACTAAATATGGTTGACACAAGTTTGGAACACCTGAATTATGATTGGTTACTGATTTGTGTTAGGATTATTCTAAAAAAATATAATAAATGGGGCTTGTGGATGCAAAATTGGGCCAATTAAAGCATAAGAAAGAAAAATTGTTAATGAAAATCCTAGAGTAGTTTAAAAGTGTGTTAGAACACTTTACAATACTCCAAATAAGGCAAGGTTAAGTTTAATTATAATTAATTTTTATTATATTTAGTTAATTGATAAAACCCTTAAAAGGTGTGAAAGTGTGTTACAACACTTCACAACCTTTTTTCAAGGCACCATTAAATTCCATTAGTTCACAAGGCCCCAAGACCTAATGTGAATGTATTATCCACATTACAACACTATATCAAGGTAACATTAATCCAAAATCCACAAGGACCTAAATGAGTGAAAAATGTTGAAAGACCCTTTTTTCGACACTACAAGAAGAAAGAAGTATGTTGTAGTGAGAAATCATTCTCCTTGAAACAAAAAAGTACACAACATCATCAATAACACATCCATAGTCTTTCCAAAGATTGTAGACACTTTCTATTGACTTCTTCGAGTAGTCTAACTCATTAAAGCTCACAATGCACTTCAAAAATTCACACTTCACAACTCTACACACACCAATCCTCTATGAACATAACACTTATTTATTCTTTCTTCAACCTTGAAAACATTCTCCAAGGTTTATTATGCACCTCAACTATGCAAATTCAAATTAGGTTGATACCAAAACATTCTTGTAGTGGAAAGGAATGAAGGTAGACCACATTACACATTAACATGGACCTAAATCAACTCATACACACAATTACATGCTTCAAAAATCATTGAAGAAAATCCCCTATTAGTGTAAACACCCAAGGTCGGCCAAACCTATATAAACAACACTAAAATTTTAGTATGTGTTTCCTCAAATCTAAAGATGAATTTTGGAAAACAAACAAAAATTTAAAATAATCTAGAATATTCCACAAACACCCTAAAATGCAACAAATTCCTTTGCAATAACTTTGACCTAAAGAATGTACACACCTAGTACACTTAGAAAACCATCCATACGCTATAACTCAAGAAACCACCTTATAGAGCACCAAATCATAAATAACTTCAATTGAAGATAGTGATGAGCCTTATCAACATAATTCGAGATCTGCAAGACCAAAAATAAAATTGTGGATAAATATGAAGCAAAACCATTTCTCCTTGACACCATTGCAAGATACAAGGAACAAATTGGTGAACACAAATCTCTCTACACAATTATCCAAAACAAGAAATTTTGGATATAGAACCTCTAAAAACTTATAACTAACATATGAAAATCACACTAGTGAATATTTAGTAGAAAAAAATGCAGAGCAATACTAGAACACCACTCAGTATGCTACAACACCTCTTCTACAAACTGTTTCCTTTTTTATTCAAATTTTATCAAAATCACTTGGAAACCAAGCACTAGATAAACATTCTTATCATTTGGAACACCTCCTCATTAAAATCCAACTAATTTCAACATAGAAAATTGGAGGTTTAGCAAAGCAACACTCTAGAGGTTGACAGCAGTGGCACTTACTAATGACAACATAATGAAACTAATCAAAGCAACATCACAACTTCTCAACCATCACTAGTTGACATCAATGACAAAAAAACATAAGTATGTTGAAATCAGTGACATCAATAACTATATATACTTACAACATCTCCCCCTTTTTTATTGATGGCAACATATCACGTGAAAAATAAATAATAACAAGCATAACAACTTTGATCATCAAAAAACTACTCCATATCAACTCTTTCTCTTTATCCCCCTTACATTATACTCTCTCTCCCTTTCTCAACTAATCCTTTTTCACATTACATCTTATCTCCCCCTTTGACATCAATGGTAAATGGTAATACATTTTCATCTCTTTCCCCCTTTTACATCAATAATACTTGTACCTATTATATATCATTTTTTCCTTTTTAGTACTCTACATATTCCCCCTTAGGAGAAGAAAAAAAAATTATCAACCAAAAACCACTGCAAAAATCCTTCGATATATTTGACAAAGGAAAACACCAAAATACAATAATTACTCCCCCTAATTGCAACAACCACCAATGCCACTGCCTACTCCCCCTAATAGGTAGCCTCTAACATTAGTCCAAAACAAAGTATGAATATTAAGATCCATTGCACGGATACATATCCTTATACATCTAGTTTAAAGGAGGGGTAATAACCCCTAAAATCTCCAAGAGATACTTAAAAGTATCCTTAGGAAGATCCTAAGTAGTGAATATATCAACAACTTGATCCTTTTTAGGAATATACTCAAGCTTCACTTCATTCTCTGCAATCTTCACTCTAAAAAGGTGATAGTAGATTGAGATATGTTTTGTCCTTGAGTGAATCATTGAATTCTTTGAAATTTTAATAGCATGTGTATTATGATAAAAGATAGAAATTGGTTTATCATATACAACTCTAATATCTTTCAAGTTTTCCTCATCCACAACACTTGTGTGCAACAAGATGCTAGGGAAATATACTTGACCTCTATAGTAGATAAATACATTGAATCTTATTCTTGCTTATTCAAGACACCAATCTATGTCCAAGAAAGAATGCACCACAACTTTTACTTCTCCTATCATTAAGAAATCCTGCACAATCTGTATTTGTATAAGCACTCTAAGAAAAATCAATATCCTTTGGATACCATAAACCAAGTTTCAAAGTTCCCTTCAAGTATCTAGATATCCTCTTTCTTGCTTCAACATGTGATTCTTTAGGATTTTATTCAAATCTATCCACAAGATAAACTGCATGCATAATATCTGTGGACAATGATTTTGGCACCACAAGACTCCATAACACTTCTAGGGCTTTCAACCTAAAAGGAGAGTAGTAGGACAAAATGGGAAATGTCCCCACTCAAAACTAATGCAAATATGAATGAAATATTCCTAAATTTATTTTTCTAAATGCAATAAATTGATAAAAGCTATTGATTATTAATGCAAAACTAATGAAATGTAAATTGTTTGAAAAATCATTGTGATATGTAGAAAGATAAATTGAATGCAATATAAAACAAGATAATGAATCCAAATAGAAAGAGTACACTTGGAACTAGAATGTGATGAAGAGAGGCTTTTGAATTCTACAAAATTTATTTTTGAAGCTAACTGGGACACTTACGCCAAGCTGGATGACTTAGTCTTGTTTCGGGGAGATTCTGTTGAAATAGGTTTTAGCCAAAAGGGTATCTAGAAATGTAGAAAGCACTTTTCATGCCTAGAAGTGGGACTAATTCACCATTGATGGAGAATTAGTCCACCTTCATCTTTTGGGAATTTTGAAGATGCATTCTGTAGCTCCCGATTTGCACTCTAGTTCCTGATAGGGGTCTAGATCTGAATCTACAAAATTAGGTCTATAGGTGACCTCCAAGCTTCTTTTAGGATTTGTTAATTTTGAATGAACTTGATGGATTGATGACACCTTTTAAAACCTTTCTCTTTGAAAAAAAATCATACAAGACCTGCAAAACATGTATGCAAAGAGGAGAAAAAGGGTTAACAGTTAGTGAATAGGGGTTTTCTTTGGTCAAACATCCATTTGGTAATCAAATCCTTAAAAATTAAATGGAAAGAGAATGATGAATGAACAACATGAAATGCTACAACTCACCAAACCCTTGATGTATAAATCTTAAGATATGCAAGTAGATGCTCCAATGAATGTATGCTTGATAATGCTTAGAATGCTTGAGAATGATTAAATGAATGAATGGATTGCTTGAAAATGAATGGGGGTTAAAATGAGAGGAAAAACCTTTATTTATACTTGATTTTATAAAATTTCCCAGAAATAACACATCACAGGCCGACCTTAATATTAAGAGAATAATATCCTACTAGAAATTTAAAATAATTTTGATTTTTGTGCCAAGTGGGACTAAGTTGCCCAAGGTCATGACTTGGTCCCACCAAGGAAATTTTGATGGGTGTTTGGCATTAAAGTATATTTAATGATGTTTAACAAGATTATTCTCCAAAAAACACTTAAGTGTGGCTGAAAAGTGTATTAAGGGCCTATTTAAACATAAGAAAGGGTCAAATTATTGATGAGAAGCCTAGAAAAAAGCATGAAAGTTTGTTATAACTCTTCACAACACTTTCAAATAAGGCTTGGTAAGTGATAAAATATGTTATTTAGGTGAATTATAATAAAAGGTTCCTAGAAAAGTGTGAAATTTGGTTACAACACTGCACAACACTTTTACAAGACATCATAGAATTCTTAATGATTCACAGGGGTCCAATACCTAATATGAATGTGTTGACCATATTACAATATTAAATCTAGGAAAGACCCAAGAAAGACCCAAATGAGCATAAAATTTTCTAAAGATACTTTTTTTTGTGACACAATATCTTGTCTAGTAATAGTTGAGTATAGCAGTCCTTGAATCATTGATCTATACTTGCTCTAATCAGCCATAGGAGATTCATTATTCATTCTTATCTTGCAACTAGTAACCAAATGGGTACATACCAGTTTAAAATATTTCATTCCAAACTTCTTCATGATTTATTTGACATACATTGATTGTGAAATGGATATTCCTTTCTCGACCTGATTGATTTGTAGTCCTAGGAAGAAATTCATCTCCCCAAACATAGACATCTCAAACATTTTCTATATCTCTTCTACAAATTTCTTACACAAATCTTCATTTCCTCCAAAATTTATATCATCGAAATACACAACCACAACCAATATTTGATCTTTTTCAAATTTTAAATAAATATTACTATCTACGGTACATTTATTGAATCCTTTTTGTATCAAGTACCTATCCAACCAAACACAGTAAGCTCTAGGAGCTTGCTCCATCTCATAAACTACCTTATTTAATATACAAATCATATCTAGATTGTCTAATAACTAAAATCATTTTGGTTGTTAAATGTATACCTCTTCTTCCAACTCACCATTCAAGAAAGCAAACTTTACATATATCCATTTGATAAAATTTAAAATCCTTGTGTTGCGAAAGCTAAAAACATCCTCATAGATTCCACTTCTACTAGTGGAGCAAATGTCTCCTCAATATCTATTCCTTCTACCTATGAGTAGCCCTTACACACAAGCCTTGGGGTATGTGCAGGGTTATCATGGAAAAAACAAGCCCTTAAGTGGCAAGAAATTTAGAAAAATCAAAGCTAGAAAACTTGATGTAAAAATTTGAATAAGTTATCTATATTATTTCAAAAATATGTAAGAATATAATGTGTATAAAATTGAATGTAGTTTCTAAACTACTAGTTTTTGTTTTTTAATCTATTTGGTTAAAATTTGAAATTTCAATGTAGCAGTACTTAAATTTTAGGGAAAAAATAAGTAGGCGTTTGTCTAATCACCCTAACCACAATAGAATGATAATATTTTTTAATAAGATTTTAGATATAAGTATAGGGCTCATGTCCCAATGTGATGCATATTTTTTGTATTTTTTCCAAGTAAATAGTTAATTATGAATTTTTAATTACAACTTTTAAAAAATATAAAAGCTTGTATGTTTGACCACCTTAACTTGGTCAAAACTTTATGAAATTTATTTCCTTTTTTATAATCGTATAGTATGCAAAGCATAGAATGTGATGCATGTTTCGGATTCAAAAAAATGTGATACCGTTTGAAAGCTATAGATGTTTTTAAATGAACCTCTTAATTAAGGATTTAATTGTAATTCAAATAGAAAATGAATAATAATTATTTATTAAAATCAAAGTACGGCATAATTTATATTGGTGGAAAGCTAAGAATCTCCTTTAAAAACCCTTTTCATTTCATCAATTTTGGGTTAAGAAAATTGTCAACCACATACCCATCATATCACCACTTTTTGGCCTATCATGATTCTGCACACACCCCTTGTTTCTTACCACTTCTCCATTCTCATTTAGTTAGTTCCATAATACCCACTTAGTTCCAATTACATTCTTGTTTGTTGGTCTTGGGAAAAGTTTTCAATTTTGGTTCTTCTCAATTAACATTAGTTTTTCTTCATAACCTTGATCCAATACTCATCCTTATGTTGGCACATGCTTAAAACACTATTTTAGGTTTAAATTTTGAAAGTAATCATAGATTTACCTATTCTTTAATATCTTTTCTTCTTGTCAACAAACCATTAATTTTTTCACCACTGATCTAATATTCATAATGATTCTTTTGCACATACTTGGAAGTATTAGGGATCCTTTCTAGAGATTATTCCTCTTCAATCTAAACTTATTTTTTTGTTACCTTCAACTCTATCATTTCCTCCGCAAGAGGACTCATCTGATTCATATCTATCTATCACCACAAAATTCTTCTATACATCATCCACTTTGACAATTCCACTCTCAACAATATTCTTCATCATCTTGTTGTAGCACCAATAAGCTTTGCTTCTTGTAGAATATCTAAGGATGATACATTCATTAGATCTCTTATCAACCTTTCCTAAGTTTTATTCATCTCTTATGATATAGAATTTTCTTCCAAACACTCTAAAGTATTTGTCAATATGAATTCTTCCATTCTATAAATCCTAAGGATTCTTTTTACTAGTTTCTATTTCCTAAACTTTGTTAAGATTGCATAAATTAGTATGAGTTGCTTTTCTCTAGTAGACTTCTAGTAGGCTTGCCTCTTTCATGAGGATTCCTAGAGGAAGATAAATGTCTATTTATCCTATGATTCTCACAAAAACTGTTAAAATCATTGGAGGTGAAATCTCCACCTTTGTTAGACCTCAAACATTTTATTTTGATATTCATTTCATTTGTAACCATAAATTTGAATGCTTTAAAGTTATCTAGAGTTTCTAAATTTTCTTTGAGAAAAGTAACCCATATTATTCTAGAATAATTATCAATAAATAGCATGAAATACTTGTAACCTTGAAGAATTATTACTCTTTTAGGACAACAAAGGTTTATATGCACTAGCTCCAAAAATCTGGTAGTATATTATTCTTTGACTTTGAAACTTCTTCTTGCTTGCTTCTAAATTTCACATTCCTTATAGATAGTATATATGGGATTTTTAATCATTGGTAGATCTCTCATAGCTTGAAATAAACTAATTATCACTATGCTATCAAAACTGATGTGAATCATCATTTTATGCCATAGATAACTTTCATTAATCATATTCATAAAGCAATGACCATCAACACCTTTAAGCTAATAAACATTTCTATATGTTTTTCTTCTAGTATAAATCATAATTCCAAAGCCTTTTTTTGATCTCACATATATCATCTTTAAACATAAGGTTATATCCTTCGCTACACATTTTTCCAACACTTAAGAGATTATGTTATAGGGAGGCTGCAGGAAGCAATCACAGATTCTTGGAGGCTGCAGGAATCAAACACTCTATTTTGAGATGCTGCAGGAAGCAATCATAGATTCATGTGCTAGGCCTTGTCATAGACCTCCTTGGTGAAATTTCTATTCCACCCTAACCTATAGGAAATCTACCTTGTCTAGGTTCCCCTGGTTCTCCTGCCAACCTCACTATCTTGTCAAGTTTGCAACTACCAAGCCAAATCTTGGTGCTATGACTCCTTTCTTTCTTAGCCTTTTATGCATCCAAAAGACTAATCCTCCCTCAATACATGAATGGATCTTGCAGGGGTGAGGGAATGTTTTCCAAAGCTCCAAAACAACCTCCTAGGGTTCCTAAAACTTCACTTAGACTCCATCTTACCAACGCTTGCATGAAACCTATTCCATAGGTTTGGCCCTTGAGCCACTACTTGGTCTCTGAACAAGGTTAAATTGCTTTTCCCTCCTAAACCCACCAAAGAAATTTGGTTCTTGGCTTAGGAAATGTGTTTCCCCTATCTACAAATTCAATATTTCAAAGGTTCTAGTCTTGCTCAGGCCGTATGCTGTCCAAACACCAAATTGGTCAAGCGGCTAGGGTTTCAAAACTGCTCAGAAACAGTTTTAGGACTGGTGAAAATTTCTCCTCCAAAACGGATTTCTAGGCTCTCTTCCTTAACACCATATGTGGCCAAGACCTTTCCCTAAATTCTCCAAAAATAATTTTTCAAAAATCTTTTCTCCCCTGTAAGATATCAATGTTGTACTGCAGCCTTTCCTAGCCGGGCTCTTCACTGGCTTGCCTCGGGCAACCAAAAGAAACCTAACTCCTACCATATTAAAACTATATATATGGAGCCTGACCACATTCCAAATAATTCCATACTTCTTGGTATGGAGGGAATGCAGCCTAGAACTCCATTTTTACATAGTTCCAGTCAAAACAGAAATAAGAAAAAAAAACATAGAATTTACAAGAATGGATGAAAGCAATGGAATAGCTATCAAATGTGCTAAAAAAAACTTCTAGAGGCCTCTATACATGATAAAAAAACCTATAAAATGCATCTTTTAATTCATTTAGATACTGTCACACAAACAAGAACAGAAAAATAGAAAATAAGACAAGAACGTTGTTTTCTTTAATTTCTGGAGACACAGTCCATACAAAAAACTTCTAACCCACCAAAAAGGTCGTGGTATGCCTTAAATATGCCTCCACAACAATTTAGGATCTTGGGTCGAGGCTTAGATGACCAAAAAATGTATTTTTGTAAAACCGCTGTGTTTTTAGACATTTAACAATTTTTGCCAACCTAGCAATATGATGTTGTAAAATTATTTAGTAATTGTCACCTTCTTTCCCATAGTTAAAAATCACCCTAAGCACCTAAAATAATGGTCAACATTACCTTATGATAGCACAACAAAATTAAAGAACTCAAAAACAAAATAGTCCTTTTCCAGGTGCTCCTGCACCATTCTCCCCCTCTCAGCTCAAACAACTAAGGAAGTTTGGGAGAGGTGAGAGGTATGTTAGTGAATTTCTTCTTAAAATCTGCTTCTTATACCTAGGTAGCTTGAAATTCATGCTTATCCTTCCATTTGACAAGATGCTCCATGTACACCTTGTGCCTTGTAGTCTTCTTCACTCTTGACTCCAAGATCTTCTTTGCTTGTAGCTTGTCTTGATGAGGGAAGGGTACATTGCTGATTTCCTTGAGAACTTCTTGACTGTTCTGATCCATATCCTTGACTGATCCCTTGCACTTGATCAAATTTGTAACATTGAAAGCTAGAGAGATGCCCAAGTCTGATGGTAACTCCACCTTGTATGCATTCTTACCATATTTGGCCAATACCTTGCATGGACCCACTCTCTTCATCTGTAACTTGGTTTCCATTCCCTTCTACAATCTGGATTTGTTGAGGTGGACCATAACATAGTTCCCAACTGCAAATTGTACATCCTTCCTTGACAAGTCAACATTCTCCTTCAATTTTTGGGTTGCTATTGTGACTATGTTCTTGACTTGCTCATGAATCTCTTTCATGGTCTGAGTGAAGTCTTCAGCATGTCCACTCCTATGCTCCATAGATCCAAGGTCTTTGAGTTCACAAACACCTCTTGGGTGCATCCCATACACAACCTCAAAATGACTTTTCCCTGTAGTTTTATTGACACTGTCATTATAAGCATATTCAGCTTGAGAAATTACCATATCCCAGGTCTGTCCATATTCTTTGGTTAGACACCTTAGAAGATTACCCAACACTCTGTTAACCACCTCTGTTTGACCATCGGTCTGAGGATGGTAAGCTGATCCAAAAGATAGATTTGTTCCCAATCTGCTCCATAGAGTCTTCCAAAATTGACTCATGAACTTCACATCTTTGTCAGAAACAATACTTAGAGGTAGTCCATGGATCCTAACAATTTCCTTGAAGAAAAGATGAGCTATGTAGCTAGCATCATGAGTAGTTTTGCAAGGTATGAATTGACTCATCTTACTAAATCTATCTACCACAACATAAATAATGTCAAAACCAGTCTTGGTCTTAGGAAGACCTACCACAAAATCCATGCTCACACACTCCCATGGTTTGTTAGGAATGGGCAGGGGTTGATATAAACCATCATTGCTAGCTCCTCCCTTAGCTTTCATACAAATAACACATTGTTGCACATATTTTCTAACATCTCTTGCTAACTTAGGCCAGTAATAAAACCTTTGAACTAGCTCTAAAGTTTTATTAATACCAAAATGCCCACTAAGACTTCCATTATGCTTTTCTTGAATCAGATTTTCCCTCATTGATCCTCTTGGAGCATGATGTAGGAGCATCCAGTGGTGTAAGGGCAATCTTGCATCACCCAAAAATAGTTAAATTTCAAGTTTATCATTTTTTAGATGTTTTTACATTTTTGGATACCCTTTTTGTCATAATGAAATTCCCAATTTACAGTTTTTAATTTCTATTCCTGGGTTGAAAAATATTGTAGTTTTAGTTTCCCAGATTTGCACCTGAAAATCTTCTGAGTGGGATTTGAGGCACTTAGAGCTTCTGGATCGGCCCCAAAACTTGCCAAAATTGGCACAGAAAATTTTGAGCGCGTTCTTGACTTCGAGACATTTCCAACGGTTCAAACGGTTCGCGAATCAGAGTCCCGAATCAAAAGTTATGGCCCCAGGAAGTTGGCACACTTTCTAGAAGATACCATTACAAATGCTCTTTTGAAATTTGAACTTCATGTAGTAAATTTTCTATGCCAAACCGCCTAAACTCAATTTGAATGTTGTTTTGGCTCCAAACTAATGAGGAGCTCTATTTATGGGCGGGTTTTCTAATTTTTGGGTAACTTTTTTTGGGGACAAGCTCGCATATTGTGAAAGGGTGATTCTATAGCTTTCTGTAACTTGCATGTGTTGTGAAACTTGGGGATTTGAGATTGTCTACATGTAAGAAGTTCCATTTTCTGAATAATAAAATTATTCTCTTATTTGTGGGTTATTTTCTGTGTCTCGGGTTGTGCCCTCATCAAGTGGTATCAGAGCGGGTTTTCTTGAGTGTGTGGACAGATCGCCGATCGTGAGGCAGTTTGCACCAGGACTGTGGTTGTGGGTCGAGGTCAAGAAAGATGCCTCCAAGAGTGATGCATGGTAGGAGTGGTGGTGCCAGAGGTGGTCGAGGTGGCAGAGATGCTGGTGGAAGAGATGCACTGGCAGCACTCCAGAGACAGGTTGATGCATTACAAGAGCAGTTGAGAAGAGGGTTAAACCTGAGGGAGGAAAGTGAGGATGAAGGAAAGGAAGAAGGTTCAGATGTAGAAGCAAAAGAAGAAGTAATTGATCAAGACCAAATGCAGCTAATAAGGGCCATTTCAAAAATCGGGAAAAGACCCAGAGTAGAAGTCCCCAGTTATTCTGGAAGTCTGAACCCGGAAGAGTTGATCGACTGGATCAATGAGCTAGAAGAATATTTTGAGTATGAGGAAATAGAGGACCTAGATCAGGTTAAGTTTGCGAAAATGAAGCTAAAGGGCCATGCCAATATTTGGTGGAAAGAGGTCCAGTTGGAAAGAAATCGAAGAGGAAAATTCAAGATCACCAGATAGGATCGCATGGTAGAGAAACTGAAAAAAGTAGTTCATACCAGTGGACTACGAGTTAGATCTGTTGAAGAAATTGCAAGGGTTGAAGCAAGGAAGCAGATCTGTGAAAGAATATACTAAATATTTTCACAAGATAATCATCAGAACGGGTCACACAGAGGCCAATAAGGAGAAGGTAGCCTGATATCTTAATGGGTTACGACCGAGCATTCAGGAGGAGTTAAGCCTAGTTAGAATGACCACCATTGAGGATGTGTATCAGTTTGATCTGAAGGTGGAAGAGAAGCTGAACAAAAGATTTGAAGGCAAGCAAAAAGGACGAGGAGGTCAAAGTGGAAGGGGAAATGGAAGACCTTCAGGAAGCCGAAATGATGATGAAAAGAAAAGTGAAGATGTGGGTACCAACCGAAGTCAAAGAAATGACAATTTCTACCGTCCTCATGATCAAAACAGTGGTGATCAAAGAGGTAGAGGACGAGGGAGATATGGACAAGGATCTAGAAGAGGTGGTTTCAAAGGAACGTGTTTCCAGTGTGGTGAAGAAGGGCATCGAGCCTATGAATGTCCACAACACCAAGGAAGGGCAGACAAAAGGTTAGAAGGTCATGGAAGAGTTGCGCATGCAGATGAGGTGGCCCAATCTAAACATTCAGATGATGTTGAAAGGGGAGAAGCCCTAGTGATTAGGAGAGCCCTAGTCACTGAGGAAAAGGAACCAGAACAGAGGAAGAATCTATTTCATACAAGCTGCAAGTGTGAAGGAAAATTTGTGATGTTATTATTGACGGTGGGAGCACCGATAATCTAGTGTTAGAGGAGATGGTCACAAAGTTGAAGCTGAAGAGGGAAAGGCACCCGCATCCATATCGGATTGCCTGGTTGCAGAAAGACCACAAAGTTTTGGTCAATGAGCAGTGCCTAGTAAAGTTCAAAATCAGGAGCTACCATGATGAGGTACTCTGTGATATCATCCCCATGGATGCATGTCACACGTTGTTGGGGAGGCTGTGGCAGTTCGATAGGCGAGCTATACATGATGGCCATGCAAACACTTATTCCTTGACAAAGGAAGGAGTTTGTCTAGAGATTGAAACCCTTAAAGGAGACCGAAGAAAGGTATGCAGTGCTAGGAGAATTTGTTATGTAGATGGAAGAAATTTTTTAGAAGGTATGAAGCATGAGCATGTGTGTTATGCATTGATTCTAGAGTGAGTAATGAGGATAGTGCGAGAAGGTTCGGAAAAGAGTTTACGGGATGTTAGATGAATTCCGAGGGATATTGTTTTACGTGTAATGTACTACGAGGGTTTACACCAATAGGAAGATCAGTCATCAAATTGACTTGATTCCACAGGCAGTTGCCAAATAAAGCTCCTTAGAATGACTCTAAAATAGAGAGTTGAATAGATGAAGTTTAAAGTTGTTGAAAGGGTTTGATACTGGAGAGTTTGAGTCCATATGCAGTACCTACATTACTAGCACCAAAGAAGGATGAGGAGTGGAGGATGTGTACAGATTCCCAAGCCATAAACAAGATAACAATCAAGTCTAGATTTCCCCTACCAAGGATGAATGACCTGGTGGACTGTTTGAATGGAGCTCAATACTTCACAAAGATTGATCACGAAGATGCGGATATCACGAATCAGTTCAAGGGGAGATATGAATGGAAAGAAGCGCCTTCAAGACCAAAGAGGGCACATGAGTGGTTAGTGCACCTTTTTTAGACTATGTGCAGAAACACATTTCATAGAGCTTATGAATGAGTACTAAAAATTCACGGGAAGTTTTGTTATTGTGTACATTTGAATGATATTCTGATTTTACAAGACATTGGATGACATCTGCTTGAATAGAGAGAGAGTCTTTGAAGAGAGTTAAAGAGAAGAAACTATTGATTGTTTGAAAGTGCAGTTTTGTGAAGGGAGTTAGCCAGTGTACTTACGGGGTTTGTTGTCACCAGTGCAAGAAGGTCTCAAGATGGATTGGCCAGCGGAGAAGGTGAAGGCTATTACATGGAATGGCCTACCCCAGAACTACTACCCGAGGGTGAGATATTTCCATGGTTTGGCTAGTTTTGCCGGGAAGTTCATTCTGAAACTTTAAAACTAGTATTTATGGACCCTTAATTTGTAACAATGAGAGGGATAGAAAAGAATTCAAATTGGAACCTTGGAGCAGCAAAAATTTTTGAGCTGTTGAAGCAGAAGGTGACAGAGCAACCTGTTCTAGCTCTCCCAGATTTCAACAAGGTGTTTCAGGTGGATTGTGATGCCAGTGGTTGTGCCATTGGAGCAGTGTTGAGCCAAGAAGGTAAGCCCATTGCCTATTTCAGTGAAAAGTTAATGATGCCAAGAGAAAGTATTATGTATATGATCAAGAATTTTATGCAATAGTTCAAGCATTAAAGAAATGGAGACGTATTTGTTGCCAAAGGGAATTGTTCATATCTTGATCATGGGGGCCTTCTGCGATACCCTTGATCGGGGAAAATTAAATGAGCATATGAAATGGAGTAGAGTTTTTACGAGTTAGCACGCCTTTGTTTTGAAACATAAATTGGGAAGTCAAATAGGGTTGCGAGATGCAGCAGTAGGAGCATTGATGACAAAGAATCACAGTTGTTGAAGTGGTTAGGTTCCAATGAACTTAAAAGACACTATAATGAGAAGATCTGATTTTGGAGGCTTGGAAAGCTTGTAAAGGGTCTTTATTCGATGGACGCATTAAGGTGGTTTAGGATTTTATAATCCAGATGGCATGTTGGGGAAGTAAATTGTGTATTCACGAGGAGTTCCATGAGGAGAGCGGTAAAGGGAGAAGCATAGTGGAGAATGGCATGACATTTTTACAGTGAGGATAAGACCATTGCCATTGCTTGATAGCATTATTATTGGCCCTCAATTGTCACATAGTGAAGAAGTTTGTACGCTGGGGTACATGTCCCGGATGGCTAAGGTGAGCAGGGAATCACAGGAGGCTTATATCCAGCCCTACCTATACGGAGAGGCCAATAGGAGGATATAAGTGATATGGACTTTGTTCTTGGTTTGCCAAGGACACAGCGAGGAATGATTCCGGTCTTTGTATTGGTGGTTGATAGGTTTTCAAAAAGATGGCACATTTCATTCCATGTAGGAAGACCCACTTGATCTGATCCACATTGCTGACTGTTCTTCCAAAAGAGGTGGTAGAGCTACATGAATGCACTTAAAAGTATTTTAGTCGGTGACACAAAATTTGTGGGGTATTTTTGGAGAACCTTGTGGAAGAAGCTGAAGACAGAGTTGAAGTTCAGTTATGCACACCATCCACAAACAGATGGGCAGACAAAGGTTGTTAACAAGAGTCTGGGTAACCTACTGAGATGTTTGGTAGGAGATAAACCCAAGGGATGGGACTTAATCTTACCCCAGGCTGAATTCTCTTACAACAATTTTGTCAACAGAAGCACTGGTAGATCACCATTTCACGGTGATTGTGTAGGTAACCCGGAACAGCTCGAATTAAAGGAAGGCGGACCACGAGAAAATGAAGATGTTTGAAGCGAATATTTTGAGAACACATCAAGGGATATACATGACAAGGTAGGAGAACATATTATGAGATGAATGATATCGGTATAAAACTAAAGTGATCGAAGGAGGTTATAAGAGTTTGATTAGTGATGAAGTGATGGTCCCGCCGGATGGTTAAAGCACTGGTCCGAGGGAATGCATATGAGATCCAGAAGTTAGGATGTATTTAACATTTCCCTGTGTTCAACATTTGATTTAATGAGCTCATCATGAAGAAGGTGGCCTTGATGGAAATCTTGGCGATAGAGTGATGTGGAATTCCGGTATCTATGAGAAAAAGGAGGAGATTGAAATCTTAGGATTTGATGCGATGTGGGAAGAATTACGAAGCTTAATTAGTATCTGGAATATCGGTGAAATGGAAGGCGGAATCTTCATCAAGCTATGGAGTAGTGGTTGACCATTTGGGTTTTCCTCGACCATCTGAGACGTGACGGGGTCACTTCTCAAATTACCCTGGGTGTCTGATGCATGAGCATCTAGTGGTGTAAGGGCAATCTTGCATCACCCAAAAATAGTTAAATTTCAAGTTTATGATTTTTCAGATGTTTTACATTTTTGGATACCCTTTTCATCATAATGAAATTCCCAATTTATATTTTTTATTTTTTGTTCATGGGTTGAAAGATATTGCAGTTTTAGTTTCTCAGATTTGCACCTAAACATATTTTGAGTGGGATTTGAGGCACTTAGAGCTTTTGGATCGGCCCCAAAACTTTCCAAAATTGGCATAGAAAATTTTGAGTGCGTTCTTGACTTTGAGACCTTTCCAATGGTTCAAACGGTTCGCGAATCAGAGTCCCGAATCAAAAGTTATGGCCCCGGGAAGTTGGCGCACTTTCTAGAAGATACCATTACAAATGCTCTTTTGAAATTTGAACTTCATGTTGTAAATTTTCGGCGCCAAACTGCCTAAACTCAATTTGAATGTTGTTTTTTCTCCAAACTAATGAGGATCTCTATTTATGGGCGGGTTTTCTAATTTTTGGGTAACTTTTTTTGGGGACAAGCTCGCATATTGCGAAAGGGTGATTCTGTAGCTTTCTGTAACTTGCATGTGTTGTAAAACTTGGGGATTTGAGATCCTCTGCATGTAAGAAGTTCCATTTTCTGAATAATAAAATTATTCTCTTGTTTGTGGGTTATTTTCTGTGTGTCGGGTTGTGCCCTCATCAGAACACATAACTAATTACCCTTAAATAATAGTCCATTTTGCAGTGTATACTCAGCATATTGGCTATGAAAATGATTTTTGAAATTAGAGCATACCTTATAAGCTTCTGAGAAGTCTTCATCTTCACCATAGAGATCTTTGAAACTCTCTAATCCAATGGTCTTTAGCTATATTTCCTACACTATCAGCATTCTTCTGCTTAATGCGTCTGCCACCTTGTTCATTTTCCCTTTCTTGTGCATGATAGTAAATGTGAATGCTTGGATGTATTCCATCCATTTCAAATGTCTATTACTTAGCTTCTCTTGGGTGTTGATGTAACTAAGAGCCTGGTTATCAGTAAAAACCACAAACTCTTTGGGTAATAGATAATGCCTCCACTTCCTTAGGGATTGCACTAAAGCATATAACTCAAGATCATAGGTAGAGTAATTTTGCTTGGCTTCATTGAGCTTTTCACTAAAGAAAGCTACAGGCCTACCTTCTTGACTAAGTACTCCTCCTATAGCTACTCCACTTGCATCACACTCAACTGTGAACAACTTGTCAAAACTAGGAAACAACAAGATAGGTTGGGTTGCCACTTCTTGTTTCAGTTTTTCAAACCCTTTATCAACCTCTTGAGTCCACTTAAAATTTGTTATCAAACAACCTTTAATGGTATCTAGGATTGGTGCACATATACCACTAAAATTCCTTATGAATTTTCTATAGAATTGAGCCAAACCATGAAAAATTCTTACCTCTATTGCTGTGGTTGGTGTGGGCCAGTTTAGGATGGCTTCCACCTTGCTTAGATCCATCTTCAATGTTCCTTGAGATACTACAAAACCCAAGTACACAAGTTCTTGCTTGAAGAACTCACACTTCTCAAGATTGATTGCCAAATTCTCTTCTTGCAACCTTTTAAGAACCATCTCCACATGCTTGAGGTGTTCTTCTGCTATCTTACTGAAAATCAGTATGTCATCAAGGTATACTACCACAAAAAAGCCCTGTGAAATCCTTAAGCACTTCATTCATTAGTCTCATGAACATGCTAGGGGAATTTGAGAGGCCAAATGGCATCACTTTCCACTCATATAAGCCATCATTCATCTTAAAAGTTGTCTTCCACTCATCTCCATCCTTAATCCTGATTTGATGGTAACCACTCTTGAGGTCCAACTTGGTGAAATACTGTGCTCCTCCAAGGAAATCCATTAAATCTTATATTCTAGGAATAGGGAACCTATACCTAATTGTGATTCTATTTATTGCTCTAGAATTAGTACAAAGTCTCCACTTACCTCCTTTCTTTGTTGCTAATACAACTAGTATTGCACAAGGGCTGATACTCTTTTGAATCAATCCTTGATCCAACAATTCTTGAACTTGCCTAGCCACCTCTTGGTTCTACTCAGGTGTAAGCTTGTATGCTTCTTTATTAGGTAATGAAGCTCTGGATATGAAGTCAATTTGGTGACTTATAGCTCTCCTTGGTGGTAAAGTTGCAAGTGTACCATCACTAACTATGCTCTTGTACTTATCAAGCAATTTTTGGACTGCTTCTGGTAAGACTATCTTTTCAGCCTTTTCTTCCTCTTTGGACTACATCATGATCGCATATCCTTCATTTCCTTGGTGTAGGTCCTTAAGGAACTCCTTACCACTGCTCAACATGATGTTAGGCACCTTTGATTGTCCTTCATCTTCCTCTGTCAATGACTACAGTTTGAAGGTTCTTCCATCCTTCTTGAATGAGATGGTGTTCTCTTTCCCATCATAAGTGGCACTTCCATCATATTTCCATGGTCTGCCCAGTAGTAGATGACATGCATCCATGGGTAATACATCACAAACCAGCTTGTCTTTATTGCCTCCAATTGAAAATTCCACTGTTACTTGCTCATTAACCAAAACACTCTGCCCTTTGTTTAGCCATGTGACCTTGTAGGGGTTATTGTGAGGTATCTTCTCCAACTTTAGCTTAGTTACTGCCTCCTCTGAGATTATATTGTCTTTTGAACTAGAATCTACAATGACTTTTCACACTTTTCCAAGTATCTTACACCTTACTCTGAAAAGAGCTCTTCTTTGCTTAGGTTCCTCTTTGACTGGCTGCCTGATTAGAACTCTGTTAAACATCAGATTTTCTCCTACCTTAGATTCTATGTTACTGATTTCAGATGCCTTAGGACTAATAGTGTCCTCTTGTGCATAGGCCACTCTCTTTTCATTGCTAGAAGATGATGCTTTCTCCAGACATCTATAAGTAGGGTGACCTAGTTGGTTACAATGATAACACTTCATGTTTGCAAAATAAGAGTTTCTCCTACCTGCTCCTCTTCCTCTGTTTGAACCTCCTTGAGGCCCTCTTCCTTTTTTAAATCCTCCTCTTGAGGATACTTCACCTCCATGCTCGGTGAGTTTTGATTCTCCTTGGTTTCTTTTGTCACTACCTCTTCCTTGGTAACCACTACGCTGTCCTCTTTGATCTTTGCCTTTGCCTCTGCCCTTGGAAGATTGATCTTGCTTCTTCTTGTTCCTTTATTCAATCTTGATAGCCAACTGATAACATTGGTGGATTGTCTTTGGACTCAAAAGAGCCATCTCTTCTTGGATGTTCCACTTTAAGCCATCAAGATACCTAGCCACTTTTAGGCTCTCATCCTCTGTCACATTTGATCTCAAGCAAAGCTTTTGAAACTCTTCAGTATAAGTGTTGACATCTTGGTCCTTCTACCTTAGACTTTGCCTCTTCTTGTGCAATTGAATCTCATAGTCATCTGGCATGTAGGCTTCCTTTACCTTAGCAACCATTCCTTTCCAAGTTGATATGGGTTGTTTGCCTGCTTTCTCCATGTCAGTCTGAATAAACTTCCATCATGTCAAAGCTGATCCTCTCAATCTTGACTTAGCAACTTTCACCTTCTGAGCTTCGGTCACTCCATCACACTCAAAATGATTCTCCATGCCTTCTATCCAATCCATGACCAAATCAGGTTCCATTTTCCCACTAAATAATGGTACTCCCTCAAGTCCTTTTCCACTCAAGGCTTTCAATCCCTTGAAGAAAGGATCCTCCTCCAAAACAGGGTCAGGTTTAGGGACTTTGTCTTCCTCTGCAACCTCTTCTTCCTTTGGTACCGTTCCTTCCAACCTTGCATTGTTCAATGCTTTCTCAAGTTGCTCTATTCTTTCTTTTAAAGACTTGTTGTCCTCTTCTTGTTCTTCAATCCTTTTGGCTAATTGTGCATTTGTCACCATGACGGGAGTTTCACTTGACTCCACCTCTGACATATATTCCTCTTTCCCAAATCTTTTGCTTGCTCTGATACCAATCTGATAGGGAGGCTGCAGGAAGCAATCACAGATTCCTGGAGGCTGTAGGAATCAAACACTCTATTTTGAGATGCTGGAGGAAGCAATCATAAATTCCTATGCTAGGCCTTGTCATAGACCTCCTTGGTGAAATTGCTGTTCCACCCTAACCTATAGGAACTCTACCTTGTCTAGGTTCCCCTGGTTCTCCTGCCAACCTCACTATCTTGTCAAGTTTACAACTACCAAGCCAAATCTTGGTGCTATGACTCCTTTCTTTCTTAGCTTTTTATGCATCCAAAAGACTAATCCTCCCTCAATACATGAATGGATCTTGCAGGGGTGAGATAATGTTTTTCAAAGCTCCAAAACAACCTCCTAGCATTCCTGAAACTTCACTTAGACTCCATCTTACCAATGCTTGCATGAAACCTATTCCATAGGTTTGGCCCTTGAGCCACTATTTGGTCTCTTAACAGGGTTAAATTGCTTTTCCCTCCTAAACCCACCAAAGAAATGTGGTTCTTGGCTTAATAAATGTGTTTCCCCTATCTATAGATTCAATATTTCAAGGGTTCTATTCTTGCTTAGGCCATATGCTGTCCAAACACCAAATTGGTCAAGCAACTAGGGTTTCAAAACTGCTCAGAAACAGTTTTAGGACTGGTGAAAAGTTCTCCTACAAAAAAGATTGCTGCGCTCTCTTCCTTAACACCATACATGGCCAAGACCTTCCCCTAAATTCTCCAAAAATAATTTTTCAAAAATCTTTTCTCCCCTGCAAGATATCAACGCTATACTACAGCCTTTCCTAGTCGGGCTCTTCACTGGCTTGCCTAGGGCAAGGTTTTTCTCATAGCTCCTGCAACCAAAAGAAACCTAACTCCTACCATACTTACAAGTATAGAAATGGAGCCTGACCACATTCCCAACAATTCCATACTTCCTGGTATGGAGGGAATGCAGCCTAGAACTCCATTTTTACATAGTTCCAGTCAAAACAGAAATAAGAAAAAAAAACACAAAATTTACAAGAATGGATGAAAGCAATGGAATAGCTATCAAATGTGCCAAAAAATAATTCCAGAGGCCTCTCTAAATGCTAAAAAAACCTATAAAATACCTCTTTTAATTCATTTAGCTCTTGTCACGCAAATAAGAACAGAAAAACAGAAAATAAGACAAGAACACTGTTTTCTTGAATTTCTAGAGACACGGTCTGTACAAAAAACTTCTAACCCACCAAAAAGGTCATGGTATGCCTTAAATATGTCTCCACAACAATTTAGGTTCTTAGGTCAAGGCTTAGATGACCTAAAAATGCATTTTAGTAAAACCCGATATGTTTTCAGACATTTAACAATTTTTGCCAACCTAGCAATATGATGCTGTAAAAATTATTTAATACTTGTCACCTTCTTTCCCAAAGTTCAAAAAAATTCTAAGCACCTAAAATATTGGTCAAAATGACCTTATGATAGCACAACAAAATTAAAGAACTCAAAAACTAAATAGTCCTTTGCCAAGTGCTCCTGCACCATTATGTTGTAAACCCTTACACAAAGAACATCATTTGTATTATGCTTTCCTTAAAAAATGATTGAATATTTTCCACATATCTTAGTAGATGTATCATATCCAAAGTTTACATGACCTCCTTCATATATCTCTAGCTTGATAGACTTACTTTTGTCATTGATCATATGATATGAGCTTCCACTATTAAGAATCCTAGTTCTTATCCTTTCTAGCATGAAGAGCAATCACCATAGCATTGTAACCTACTTCTAGAGAACTTTCCTTCACACATCTCTCATAGTTAGTAGAATTAGAATCATTTTTCATAGCCATGAACAAGCATTCACTATCCTCATTGTCTCCATAGTCAAATACATCATCATATATACTAGAATCTTCTCTAAAATAATTACCTATCTTAATTTCTTTACCTTTTTTTGGACATCTTGATTCATAATGACCTATCTTACCATAACTGAAACATTTGAAAGAAAACTAACCTATGTATTTACCAGTAGCCTTTTTCATCCTCCTCACAAAGTTTTGTTTAAGATCATCAATATCCTCATAATTTGATTCCTCGATCTTCTTTGACTTTTGAGCCTTAAAATTAGTCTCAACTTTTACACTACATCCAAACCAAATTCTCTAATTTTAAAAGTAGATAAAGCACCATACAACTGATCTCTAGAATATTTTCTTAAATATCAAACTTACTCAATAGCATAAAATTTACAACTATAAGATTTAGGAAGAGTTAGTACCTTCTTTACCACTTCCTATTCTTCAAGTTTTCCACCAAGAGCTTTGATTGAATTGACAACTTCATCTACCTTTTGCATGTAGCTTGTAATTTTTTTATCTTCAAACATCCATAGGTTCACAAATTTGATGTTTAGATTTTGTATCTTAGCTTGTTTGACCTTATCATCTCCTTCATAAATACTTTCCAACCTTATCCAAATTTCTCTAATATATTTCAAATTCATAACTTTCACATGTCTAGTGTTTGATAGACCACTTAAAAGTGAATACCTTGCTTTATCATTGTTCTCATAGGCCTTGATCTCATAATTAGTACTTAGAACACCAATAGGCATAGCGTATCAAGTGTCAACAAACTTCTAAATTCCAAATCTAAGATAAATGAAGAAACCTTCAATCATTTTCTTCTAGAAACCATAGTCCAATCAATCAAACAAAGGAGCATCCCTCTTGTGTGCAATCCTAGATATAACTCAAGTGATTAAGAATTCTTCTAAGGAACCTTTCTCTAATACAAATTTTTGAATGTACAAGAAAACTAAGAGGGGGGGTGTATCATTTCTACCTTAGAACATCAAAACCCTCATTAAAATTTAGATCCACACCAACTTAATTAACCCTTAATCTATTAGAATGATTTAGCATGAAAAATAATAACAAAAATTGAAACACATCAACACTATACACAATTGGAAACCAGATTTATGTGGAAACCCTATCAAGGGAAAAACAATGGTGAGGATTAGCTCATAATATAAAGTAATTGTAATAGGTCAAATACAATTATCTTAGTACTAGAGTGCTCACTTCCAAAAAGAAAGAAGGGCTCACTACCAATGGCTCCCTACCAGAATAAAGAAAAGAAGAAAAAGGGATGTAGGTTAGTGCAAGATCATGGGGTTCCAAAATAAGCCCTTAAGTGGCTATTAAATGTAGAAAAAAAAAAGTTAGGTGACTTGACATAAAATTTTGAATAAGTTATTAACATAATTTTAAAAATATGTAATAAAAAAAATTGTAGAAAATTGAATTTAGTTTCTAAGATACTAGTCATTTTTTAGAGAAAAACTAAATCTATTTGGTGAAAATTTGAAATTTCAATGTAGTAGTACTAAATTTTTGTGAAAAAAAAATAGGTGTATGTCTAACCAACCTAAGTACAAGAAAAAAGTAATGTTATTTTTTTAAGATTTTAGTGTATGTAGAGGACACATACCTAGATGTGCCGGACTTCTTTTGTAATTTTTTTGCAAGTAAATAATTAGTTGTGATTTTCTTATTAATTTTTTTTTAAAAATATTTTAAAAAACTTGTTTCTCTGACCAGCATATAACTTGGTAAAACAATTATGAAATTTATTTTTTCTTTTTTTAAATCCTATAGTATGGGAAGCATAAAATGTGTTGTATGTTTTAGATTAAAAGAATCTTTATTTTTTTTAAGAATTATGGATTTTTTCAATTAGCCTATCAATAAAGAATTTAATTAGAATACATGTAGAAAATAAATAATAATTATGTATTTAATTCCAAATAAGAAATATTTTATATTGGTTGAAAGATGAAAATTTTCTTAATAAACCCTTTTCATTTCATCAAAATTGGATAAAAAAAGTGTCGTCAACCATTTTTTTCCCATATGGAAATTTTTTGGACCCCCATGATCCTGTACTCACCCATGTTACTATGGAAAATACATCTAAATGGAACAAAAGGTCCACCGTGCAGCATCACCAACATATTTGCAACCCTTTCAAAGATTATAAACACTTTCTTTTCACTGCTTCTATTAGTCTAACTCATTAAATCTCACACTAGATTTATTGACACAAGCTTAGATGTGCCACATTATTTTTGTAATTTTTTTGGAAGTAAATAATAAGTTATGATTTTTTTATTAAATTTTTTTAAAAATATTAAAGCTTATTTGTTTGACCTCCATAACTTGGTAAAAAAATTATGTAATTTATTTTTTCTTTTTTTAATCCTATAGTATGGGAAGCATAGAATGTGTTGCATCTTTTAGATTAAATAAATGTTAATTTTTTAAGAATTATGGATTTTTTTCAATTATCCTATCAATTAGGACTTTAGTCAGAATACATGTAGAAATTAAAAAATAATTACATATTTAATTCCAAATAAGGAATATATTATATTGGTGGAAAGATGAAAATTTTCTCAATAAACACTTTTTGTTTCATCAAATTTGGATAAAAAATGTTGTCAACCACTTTTTTTCCATATTGCCACTTTTTGGACCCCAATGATCTTGCAGTCACCCATGTTATAGTGGAAAATCCATCTCAATGTAATAAAAAGGTCAACCACAACATCAACAACATATTTACAACCATTTTGAAGATTATAAACACTTTATTTTCACTGCTTCTAGTAGTATAAATCATTAAATCTCACACTGCACTTCATAGTTTCACACTTCACAACTCTGTACTTCCCATCACACTCTACACATACTAATCCTCCAACAACAAAACACTTATTTATACCTTATTCAACTGTGAAAAGATTCTCCAAGGTCACTTATGCACCTCAACTATGTAAATTTAAATTAGGTCAGCACCAAAACATTCCCATGGTGGAAAGTAATGAAGAAAAACTACATCACACCTTAAATCTATCCTAAATCAACTCGTACATGCCATACCAAAATTCCATAATCACCAAAGAAAATCCACAATTATTGTAAACACACAAGGTTAGCTAAAATTGTGTAAAAACCATTAATATTTAAGTACATGCTTCCTCAAATCTAAAGATGACTCACATACAACATATAGTAGTTGAACACAATCTAGAATATTTGACAAACACCCTAAAATCCAACAATTTTCTTTGCAACAACTTTCACCTAAAGAATATACACACCTAGTAGATTGAGACAACCTTCCATACACTGTAACTCAAGAAACCACATTTTCGAGAAACAAACCATGAATAACTTCAACTGAAGATATATATGAACCTTATTAGCATACTTCTAGGTCCACAGGATAAGAAAAAAAACTATAGATAAATGTGGAGCAAAACCATTACTCCCAGACACAACTTCAACATATAGTTCACACACTACTGAACAAAACTCTCTCTACACAATGATCCAAACCAATAAATTATGGATATAAAACCTTTGAATACCTCTAACTAGCATATTAGAACCACACAAGTAGATATTAAGCACAAAAGAAATGTAGACCAAAACTAGAACACCAGTAAGTATGCCAGGACATCTATTCTACACACTATTGACTCTTTTTTTCAAATCTTCTCAAAAGCACTTGGAAACCAAGAACTAGAGACACATGATAACCATCAATAAAACTTCATCATTACAAAAAATCTTACAATATGGAAAATTAGAATCTTATCAAAGAAACACTAGAGGTTGACACTAGCAACACTTACTAATGACACCATAATGAAACTAATCAAAGCATCACCACAACTTCTCAACCATCACCATTTGACATCAATGACAAGAAAAACATAAGCTTGTTGACATCAATGACAACACCAACTATACATACTTACAAAAAAACCAAATGTTGGGTATGTGCAGTATCATCATTGAAAAAATAGGCCCTTAAGTGGCAAAAAATTCAGAAAAAATAGAGTTAGGAAACTTGTCGTAAAAAAATGAATAAGTTATCTATATTATTTCAAAAATATGTAACAATAGAATCTATATAAAATTGAATGTAGTTTCTAAACTACTAGGTTTTTTTTTTTTTAAAACAAATCTATTTGGTGAAAATCTAATATTTCAATGTAGTGGCACTTAAATTTTAGGGAAAAAATAAGTAGGTGTCTATTTGACCACCCTAACCACAATAAAATAATAATATTTTTTATAAGATTTTAGATATAAGTAGAGGACTCATGTCTGGATGTGATGCATATTTTTTTGTAATTTTTTTCCAAGTAAATAATTAATTATGATTTTTTTATTACAGATTTTTTAAAAATACAAAAAATTGTGTCTGACCACCTTAACTTGGTGAAAACTTTATTTAATTCAATTTTTCTTTTTTTAATCCTATAGTATGTGCAACATAGAATGTGACATGTTTTGGATTCAAAAAATGTGATACCATTTGAAAGATATAGATGCTTTTCAATCAGCTTATCAATTAGGACTTTAGTCATAATTTGAATAGAAAATGAATAATAATTACTTATTAAATTTAAAGTAAAACATAATTTATATTGGTGGAAAGCTGAGAATATCCTTTAAAAACCCTTTTCATTTCATCAATTTTTGGGTAAAAAAGTAGTCATTAGCCACATACCCATTATATTGCCACTTTTTGGCCCATCATGATCCTGCACATACCTTGTTGATAATAAAACCCTAAGGTTTAGATTATTGTTCTAAAAACATCTACCCCTAGAGGTGATACAATAAGAAGAAAAAGAAAATAGTATTTGTTAATAAATATATAATATAGATATCTAAAATATTTTTGGACATTATATGCATCATAAGATCAATATTCTCATTTATTAATATCATATTCTCTTTATACAATTATTATATACAACACATACATATTTGGGTAATATTTCTACTTATATTATATTTATTAGATATAATTTTCCTATTTTCAAAAAATATGTTCTCTAATATCATTTCATTATAATATGTTTAGTTAGATATATAGCCTATATACAAGTAGGTAGATTTATCTATATATATTTTTTTAGCTTATCATCCTTAAAAATTAAATACACATCATTGGATCCTACTAGAATGACCTTTTAGTCATTTTAGTTAGATTTATCCTTTTCCTAATTCCTTATCTACTAATAGAGCCCATGCTACAATCATTCACTAGTATGTGTATTGGGTTGTATGTGTAATTTCTAAAGACTATAAGCCTTTATTATGTTATATTATAATTTTACTATAGGTAGTTAGTTTAGCATTGGTGGTATCCAATGAATAAATATGGTATATGTAGGACACAATGAGTAGTAATTTATCATTATATTCAAACTTTTATACTTGATGGATGGTTATAGAGATTTTTCACCATAAATTGGTTTATTATTAACAAATATTTTAAAAAATTCTTATTATATTTATAGGTATTTATAATTATATTATTTTATTGTGCATAATATTTTGTTACACAAAGCTACAATGTATTCCATTTTGGTGTTCACTAATTAATCTAAAATTTCATTTGAAAATGCATATGTAAATATAATTCCAAATAGATAACAATAAAAGGGTAGACACATGAATTGTATTTATAATTATCTTACATATTAACAAAAAAAATATGCTAAAAAATTATTATGTGCAAAGGATGAAAATATATGTACATTTTTTTTCTTGGTATCTCTTCTAATAGATATATATTTTTTAGACAAAATGCCATAGGCTTAAAATTTTTGTATTGATAAAATGGTTGAAATACATTTCTAAAAGTGAAAATTTTCATAATGGAGGTGAATATGTTCATCCCTAAAATCCAAAAAGTAACAAAATAAGACCCAAACCCTTTAATGGTTGAAATGAAGGTATATCATAAAACCTTTACAACTCCAAACATGCAACTAGGCTCAAATTCTTAGGGACCAAGTATCAGAGTAGAAAACACCTAGACTTAAAGTTGGATTTGGTAGTTCAACCATCTATATTTCTTAAAATCCAATGGACCAACATCTCACCACTAATTTATAAACCCTAATAGTGTTACAGGTTTTTAACCAGGACAAAAATATTGAGCACATCATAGCTAGTAAAAAATTAATAAGTAAGGCTTACATCAAAACTAAACTATTCATCACCATATATTTGCACATAATTGATAAAATTTCCTACCCATTCAAAGTATTGGACAAGTTTGATATGCAACATTTACTTCAATAAATTTACACCTATGTCAGCCAACCCCCTTTTCATATGCAATGCCACTTCTTTAATATCTATAATGAAAGGGTAATATGTTACCACCTCACTTGAGATAGAAAGAAGCTCCATTTCTTGGGGGACAAGACCTAGAGTGGCAACTTCCAACACCTCCTCCAACCCACCTATTATTCCAAGTATGAACAAATTTCAAACAATTTTTTCCACCTCCACCTTTTGGGACCTATAGGTAAAGAAGAGCTACTATAGAATATGAGGAGATACAAGAATCCATTTTGTATCTCTCACTTAATAACATAAATCCCCAACACAAGATGATTTTGACCATTTCGATCATCATGAAATCTAGTTCTAACATAATTTTCTTCAAAAAAAGCTCTAATATTTTTCCAAGGAATGCCATTTATTTGTGAGTACTAACCAACCTGATGGGAGTACCATACCTCCACATCATACACTCTCTCTAGGCATGTGCACATTAAATTAAAATTTGTTGTCCTTACAATGCCCTATGAAATATTATTAATCTTGGTTAAATAAAACTTGATGAGTGCACTAGAAGCCATTTATGGACAATTGTCCACGTGAGCATGTAATTTATGATGAAGGCCTTTAGATTTTTCATGTGTATAACTCTAGATTTGGTAAATATGCCGATAATATTAACATGAGCTCACAATATTATTAAATATAATTACCTTTCCTTGGCTTATCGATAGTATCTCCAAGTTAATATAGTTAAATATTAGCTCTCATCAAAACAAGAGATTTAAATAAAATCATGTAATGAAATAGGATTATTGATGCCTTTAGTCAAAGAAATGGACTGGTTCAAAAAAATAGCTTTCACTATAATTTTGAGAGCTTCCCTAACATTTCCAAAGTAGACTCTAAGATGCAGTTCATAGTTAGTTGTGGCACCATTCTTAAACTATACACCTAGACTATAAGAACTTTTTAATGACACTCTTCCTCCTACCTTCCTACATAGTATGTCTTCTATATTTATTCCATGAAATTTTCATTGTTTAAAATAACTTCATTTAACTACCATTAAAGGATAAATTTTTTTATGTAAATTTATCTAAAGCTTTAAGCGAGAGACTCAAATTATTAGATCTACAATACTATTATATACATTTTATATATATTAAAATATAATTCTTATTTCAATTATTCATTCTCTTTAATGTATTAGCCTATTAGATAAATGTGAAATATTTTTTTGATTGGATAAGTAGGGTAGGGCCTTGAACCCTTACAAAATGAAAAATAGAGCCAAAAAACTTAGCAAAATAGGCTAGTGAAACACAACTAAGTGGATAGAAACAATAAGATGAAAAAAACTACCAACAAAGAGCAGCTAGAAACAACATACAACCAAAAAAGTTCAAGAAACAGAACTTGAACCAAGCACAACCTTTGAGGGTGAGTTAGAAAAAATTGTAACATTATTAGAAGAATTTTTTTCTTTTTTCTATGGACCATTGTCCAAGGAGAATCCAAAACTTAAGTGGAGATATTTTTATTAGAAGGTGAAGACTCCCCTCTAGAATAGAAAACAAGAGGAATAGCATTTAATTTAGGTGAAGCATCTGAAACCAAGCTAGGAACAACCAAGTCTACAGACTGCACAACAATATCCATAGGAGGAGCAACAACCATCACTTTTGAATCAAGTTGAGTAGAATGAACTTGCACAAAAGGATTTGAAACTTTTTCTAGAATAGGGGTGGTAGAGGAATCTATGGGAGGAGCAACAACTGCCTCATCAATACTATTTTTATTCATAAAAGGAGAAGAAGGCCTTGAGTCCTCATCAAAAGAAGCTAAATCAACAACAAAATCCATTGTTCAGTGTTTGTAGAGAGAGTTATTCCACCAAGTAGCAGAGGAAGTGGGGTGGGAGCCATGAAAACAATCACAAGCCAAGTAACCAATAACAAAACAACATCTACAACAAAAGGTAGACCCTCGTAGTCCACGATTTGAGACCATGACCAACCATTAACCTACAAAACTACCTCACAAGGTAGAGAATTTGAAAGATCAACCTCCACCAAGATCTTAGCAAAGGAGGTGTGAGTAAAATTCTTAGAAGCTAAATCTGTTATAAAGAATTGATCAATAACATTACCAATGCCCTCATAGGCAAAGGAGCACCATAACTATAAGGAAAGATATGGTAGTTTTACCCAAACAAGCACTACATCTAAGGTTTCATTCAAAGGGTTAAAAAAATGAACCCAATGTCTAATGGAGAGGGGATGAGAATATTAAACCCACAAACCATTATCTAAACTAGTCTACCTATCCTTAGGAGAGCTGAAAATCACAATAAAAAATCCCTTAACATAAGGGTAAATCTCCATTAGACCATCAACCATAGGAACCAAATGGTTGGTAATCCAAAGGTGCAAATTAGGGAGGGAAGGCCACAAGCTGAAAATCTACAAATAAGAGCATTTTTGGAATAAAAAGAAATATTTTCAACAACTTCCTAACCTAGAGAGATAATAGGAGCAACATATGCACACAACAAGGGACACAAAAATCCCTCCCTTGGCCTCTTTGATTTCACAACATCCACAAATGAAGGTTGAGGATTAGGATGAGTACCCAAGGTACCAAGAGAGATCATGTATGCCCCAACCATACCCACAACATTAGTTGGGGATGAACCCACATCCACAACAATAGTAATAGTTGGAGAAGAACCTACAGCCTCCCCATAACCAAACTTTCACTTTGCACCTTGAATAGAGCCATTCCAAGCCACCAAAGGGCCCATGCCATATAATAAGGGAAGAGACATCGAGGCACCAAATGCAACAACTTGAGATGTGTTCATAGGAATGAGAGAGTTAGAGAGATCTACAATAAGATTGTAGCCTAGTAAGAGGGGCTACATAGCTAGGAGGGAGGTACCCAAGATAGAAGAATTAAAAAAATTCACTAGGTGGGAGAGACCAAAAGCTTCCATTGTGAGATACCTCTATAAGTTCATCAAACGTGAAAGATGTTATCAATTAGACTAGTTTAAAATAAATCAATACTCCATATAAACCAACATTAGTTTTACATTAGGGAATCATCAAGGTGAAGGAAGTGATGATGACATTGACAAGGTCCATGTTAATGGGGGATCTAAAAATTGTTGGAATGGGTTGTATGATAAGAGGAGGATGTTTATATAAAAAAAATTAGATTGATGGTAATGGAATCCTAGTAAATTTTCTATGTACAACCATATAATTTTAGATAAATATTTTTTAATACTCTAATAAAAATAAAAGATTGTATTTATATAGATGTTGGTGCCGTGAACTCTATAAGTAGTTCCTATGTTCTAGGTGTACCACCTGGGAGTGGTTATCTAATTTTTAATTCTATTGATTGTATTGAAAAGGACTATTCTAGTGGCTAGGAATCCTTATTAGCATTTTATATAAAAAAGTATGTTACTCTTTCTAAATTTATTTGAGTAATGGTGTGAGAATTGAGTGTATTGTTGGAACTATATAGATACACATGGTTGTTAATTATTAAAACTTGATAAGGGGTTAGCTTATTAGATTTATAGCCTCCTACATGAATGTAGTGCTATTGAGAATGGAGAAGGAGGTTGTGTCACCCATCTCCCCCTTTTTATTCTCATATGCACCTTGATCTCGAGTACATTTCAACTTCTTTAATAAAATTAGAGGTAACAAAAGATAGTGATTTCTCTAGTTTTAAACCTTTTTGAGTCAAACTTCTAGCAGAAATTATAAACTTCCAATCAAGATTTTAAGGGGTGATACAGTCAAAGGTAAATCTATTTCTTTTTAATTATTACTTTTTTGGTCTACTTTAAAGAGGAAATGATATGTATTTTTAAATTCTTTGATGCTATTATTTACATATTGTTTGAAAGCTAAGGAATAACCTTATTGAAAAAAAATTAGGTTACGCCTAATATTTTAGGATTTAGATGAAGTTTTGTTAGGTTGTAATGGAGAAGTTGTTTTCCCTCTTTTGGAAAATAATAATTCACATGGTTTCTATATCATATGAGATATGATATTTGTAGTATGAGAAGATCATAATAAATTTGTAATGAGAAAGAAAAGGTTAGGGAGGGCTTGGATTGTGAATTCCTTTATATAAATTTCCACATCCTTACTCTTAGCTCTCAACATTAAACCACCCCAATGCCATCTAATAAGGAGAAAAGATGATGGTTTCATTTCTCAAGCACTTATTTTATTTTGATTGAAGCTTGGAACTTAAAAATGAGAATACCAATATAAAATAAATTAGCTACATTGAGTGAATGGATACTATAGCTTGTAGGATAAAAGGTTCCTTGAAGTTGTTTTCACATCAAGCCACCTTCATTCAATGGATCTATTGTTGTTATTGGAATGTCTATCATGCTAGTTTTTATTTTCCTTATTTGCAAATATCTATGATGTATCTTTGGTGGCCCATTCTATAGGGTGGGGCCTTTTCAAAATCCCTCCTTGAGACACATTTAAAACCATATTACTAATTATCGTTAAATGTGATTCATATTATGCATATCAATGAATATGAAATTCTCAATTTATTATTTTTTAATGTGATCTACATCACACATTTTAATTATTTTGATTGTTTCATTATTTATCAAATAGAAAATTGTACAAGGTTTAGAGAAAATATATATTAGACATGGAATTAATATCTTAATATCTTGTCCATAGATACATTTAGTATATATATCTTAAATTTATCTATTTAAAATATTTGGAGAGATCACTCTCAAACAACATATACATATTATGTATAAGATTTTGGATTTTTTTAGTATATAAATAGACAGCTAAAGCACTTAAACTATCACTAAAAAGTAATAAAACACAGAAAGTGTGTATAATGTTGGATCATAATGACTAGTTAAAAGGTGCCAATTTTCAAATTTTAAAAGTTGTGGGTCAATTCTACATTGCGTGTGAGGTAAGTGTTAATATTTGTAAAACTAATGAATGTATAGGTATGAATTTAATGGTAAGCACAATTAACAAACAATAATGTTGAATATGTAGAGATTAGTACAAATAAGAATAAGATATGCAAAATATAAAAGAATCATATGTAACAAAGATAAATAAAAATTATAAAGTAATTTCAAATTTATATAAAAAATACGTTAATTGTAAATTTATTAAAACATTCAATTAAAATAAACCGAAAACTAAATAAAAATTTGATTAACTATAAAAACAAATTTGATCATTAATATTTATAACTTATATTATCCCTTATAATATTATAAAACAATGCTATAACGTTTTAAATCATCGCTATTTCTGCTATGCTTTATGTCTAGACTGCATCTGCTCATTACCACAAATTCATTCTAAATCCCGCATGATACAGAAATCATAGCCAACATTAATACGGAATTCATACTTCTAGCGAGAGACTGAGCATATTCAAGTTCAAGTTAAAAGACTTAAAATCCTATCATCTTGTATCAAGAAGTTAAAAAAAGACTAATCTCTGTAACATACATATTTCTCTCTCTTCTTCAGATCTTTTACCCCGCGCATTTATTTGGCCGACATCTTATGCAGAGAAAGAGTGAAAAATGAGATCAGATTCACTCCTGCAATCAAAGGTTGGGCTGCAGTGATCGTCGGCTGAAACCAAAATGCCCAATCCAAATATGACTGCCACCATTAACAACATGCTCAAATATTTCAGTTTTCCCAATTTCAACGCCATTTTTCTGGCTTTAGAAGATGAAGAGTATGCGTGTAGTATGGTTTTAAATAGGCAAACCTCTTAACTGTCATTGGGGTTCTTCTATTACAAAAGTCACCAGTAGCAGCATGTCGTTAAACCTTAGCTGGCGATTCTATCCAGACTTCGATGTCACGATAAGTCGATATCGCTGTCCAATGCCATCGAGGACGTATGGAGTTCGAATCTCCCGACTTACCTTTTTCTGAGCGTGACAAAACAATCGATGGAAATGGAAACAAGATTTGAATTAAGCCAAGAAATTGCTTAGTATCAATCGTCTCGCGCTAGAACCGAATTCTTTCCTCGATGGAGTTGAGTAAAATTTGAACGTTTCCAGAAGATTCATAAAGTACAAAATAAGTTTTAAATTACTGAACAAAAATTTAAACGTTTCGTGATAATCGGAATGATGGATTAAACTAAGTTGTCATCAAATAAGATAAGATGAAAGATCATAATAGATGATCATCTTAAATTGTTTTTGTTTTGATGATCTCGAAAGGAAGATGATAGCTTTTTATACAGAAAATAGTAAGTTAGAAATGACGAAATAATCTTAACATTTATTATATAAAATAATTTTAAATATGGAAAGTTTAATGAAAATATTATGAACAGAAGTATTTTTCATTTTCAAATAGTTGAAAATTTATTAAATAATTACTAAATTTTTTAAAAAGTAAAAAAATAGTTTTGAATAGTTCATTGATATGTGTTCAAATCTAATTATAATTAGCACTTGTACCTAAAGGAGGCTCAAGGATTATGTCGATAGAAAACTATATGTATGTTAATATGTTAGAGATTATGTGTTTGTGCATGTGTTTGTATGGATGCAATTTGGTGCAAATTCTAATTTAATGTGCTTGGATTAGGGAATTAGCAATAAGTTTTAAATAATGGAAAGAAATAAACTTATTGATACATAAGTAAGCATGGTATTGTAGTCCAATTTGTAATATATACAATATTGATTGTAAAATGTACAAAATTTTGGTAATGTATATTTGCTTATATCAAATTGAATGATACTTTTATAACTATTATAATTGTGGAAATTTGGTTGTCTATGAATCTACCTTACATAGTACATTTTTTTTTTTGTTGGTACCAAATAGGATCCCCACTCTTTTCTTCAAATTAAGTGTTGTAGATACTAAATGGTTAGATTTACATCAACTATTTTTAAGTGCATACCATCAAGATAATAGATTAACAAAGACTGCAAAGATAACATTATTAATAACCCACATACCACAACCTTATACTTGCATCAACGATTCACAAATTTTCATAAAGAAGTAATGCAAAATATTTTGTGTGCAAAATATTATTGGTATAGATACGAATGAAAACATGGGCGGTTTGCACAAAACATGTGCATCATTAGATTTCATAAGCCTAAGAATCGCTACTTTAATACAAACAAGCATGCATCTTCCTCGAGAGTACGCCATTTACGTACTACACAAGCATTTTTTTGTCGCAACTCTAATATCCATTGCATACATATTTCTTTAATTAATTCTTATGTTTAATTTATTATGTAATAAAGTAGTAGAGTGGACACTTTTGGAAAACTAACAAAATATTCAACCCTTTTTTTAGAGCTAGTGGCATAGTTACATCAGCTAGAAACATTGGAGACAAAACCCTACAAGTTGGAAACCATGATTAATGGGTGTGCTCAAAATAGTTATGCCAATGAGGCTTTCAAAATATTTCATCAAATGAATTAGAACACTGCAAAGCCAAATCAGTTTACTATGATAAATGTGCTCCTTGTATGTGGTGATTTAGGAGCTTTCCATAAGGGTGAGGAACTCCATTCATACATAATCAAAAGCGGATTTGAGTTCAATCTATCTGTGTGTTATGCTCATATAAGCATGTACAATAATTGTGGAAGAATTGAGATTGCACATAATGTTTTAGATAGAATGTCTCAAAATGATGTTATTTCGTAGACAACGCTTATTTCAAGGTATCAAAAAAATGGGTTTAAAAAAGAAGCCCTTAACCTTTTTAACCAAATGCAATAGAAAAAATTGGATCCCAACTGCATTACTTTCATTTCTATTTTGTTTGCATGCAATAATGAAGGCCTAGTGGATGAAGGCTTGAAATGCTTTGAGGGCATGAGTGAAAACTATAGCATTACACCTACGAAGGAGAATTACACATTTTGCATTAACTTTCTTTCCCATGTAGGGAATTTAAACAAAGCATGTGACTTAACTCAAAAAATACGACCATGCATCTTTCTTTAATTAATTCTTATGTTTAATTTATTATGTAATAAGGTAGAAGACTAGACACTTTTGGAAATATAACAAAATATTCAACCCTTGCTTTGGAGTTAGTGGCATAGTTACATGAGCTAGAAACATTGGAGACAAAACCCTACAAGTTGAAAACCATGATTAATGGGTGTGCTCAAAATAGTTATGCCAATGAGGCTTTCAAAATATTTCATCAAATGAATTGGAATGCTACATAGCCAAATCAGTTTACTATGATAAATTTACTCCATGTATGTGGTGATTTAGGAGCTTTGCATAAGGATGAGAAACTCCATTCATACATAATCAGAAGTGGATTTGAGTTCAATGTATTTGTGTTTTATGCTTGTGTAAGCGTGTACAATAATTGTGGAAGAATTGAGATTGCACATAATGTTTTAGATAGAATGTCTCAAAATGATGTTACTTCCTAGACAACACTTATTACAAGGTATAGAAAAAATGTGTTTGAAAAAGAAGCCATTAAGCTTTTTAACCAAATGCAATAGGAAAATGTGGATCCCAACTGCATTGCTTTCATTGCTATTTTGTTCACCAACAATAATGAAGGCCTAGTGGATGAAGGCTGGAAATGCTTTGATGGCATGAGTCAAAACTATAGCATTACACCGACAATGGAGAATTACACATCTTGCATTAACCTTCTTGGCCATGTAGGGCATTTAAACAAAGCATATGACTTAATTTAAAAAATACTGCTAGGGTTTGATGCTAGTGTATGGGAAGCCTTGATGAGTTACTACAAGAGTCACTATAATATTAGGATAGGAGAAGGTGTACAACACCTCCTTGATAATTTAACACAACTTTCCTATTACAATTGATGATTTTGAAGGATCCCATTGTAAAATTTTACCAAGTATAGGGAAAAATCTTAGCATTTTGTGATTTGGATATTAGAATGGAAACTTATTTAAAATTGTAACTAATAAATAAAGAAACATCTAAAGACCCAAATAAATAATTCTTTTCTTATGGAAACAATATAGAAAGTCTAGCAATCTTATGTTCTAGGAAGGATTTCTAACTGAATCTATGTTTTCTCTACCCTATACTTTGTACTTAAGAAAGACTGACATTGAAATATGCAAATAATTTTATCCTTATTGCTTGCATGAGACTTTCAAGAAAAATACTAACAATAGTGTCTCAACCATATAAAAGGTCAACACTTTAGGATATCTTTTCTTCTAAAGGATTATATAATTTTTGATTAAAAAACCTCCTAGACTCTGGAATATTCTCTATTTGAAGAATTATAACATATAGGTCAATAATCCACAACTTTAGGAAAGAACCTAAAAACTACATAAAGAAAATTCGACAGATCAATGGTAAATCCATTCATAGGATGAGGCTCTATCTTAACTTTTCAAGATACTAATCCCCCATTCAGAATTGAAAATAGTAAATTTATTTCACAAATAAAAAAATCACATAATTCATCACTATAGGTTGGTCATAGCATAATAACTCACTTGTGCTAAACCTTAGTTTTTGAATAAGGTGGAATTTATTTTATTAAAAATTACCCTATTAATTCACATAAGAAAATACTTTCTTGTTCTCAACACTTGAAATTCATTGATAAACTAATTGTGGTGTATAGATAGAACTCATAATTTTAACCATATGGGAAAATAATATAAAATATTTTATGTACAAATCCTTGCTAGGAAATGAAAGAATGATATAAAGAAATTAAAGAGTTGTAGAAAGATCCTAGTTATTGAAATCTTTTCTCTAGAGCAATATTGTCCAAGAATCAATTGACCAGTAAGGTTTTAGTATATAATTATTGAATAAATTTAAGCATAGAAATACATTTCCATTAAGAAAATGCTACTACAGTGCAATTCAATTATTTAACAATAATCAAAATTTTAATAATAATCAAAATTAAAATAGTCAATATAATATTGATATTCATTTTCTTCAATATGTTGTTCGTTGGAAGTTCTTTGTAGTGTGCTATGCTACTTGGTCCTACAATTTACCATACTTCATTATCATTTATTATAATGAAGATATAGAATTAATATAAAACCATAATGATTCCTGCAACATAAAATATAAAACAATAGAATAGGTTGAAAATCTGATATTACTATGTAAGAAAGAATATTTAATAGAAATTTTGATATTACTAGTTTTTTATTTTGAAAAAATTGCAATAAAGAAATTTAATACGAAAAAATATTAGCAATTATATGCAATTTATGAAAAGAAATACAAATTGCACACAATGAATTTTGTGGTCTCCAAGAGTACTTTTGTTGAGTAATTACTGAATGCAAGTATTTTTATTCTTCAAATCATTGTAGAGTAATTATTGGATGCATGCAAGTATATTTATTCTTCAATTCAACAATATTTATAGAAAATTATTTGATTTTGATATAGTTCCATGAAGATTTAAAACATAAAGAAATGCAACTGAAAAAGAAAGTTGCCATCAAATTAAGATTTAAAACATATTATTTGAGTTTAAAATATTTGAATTAAAACTAAAACATATTATTTGATTTTAAAATATATTCATCAAAATTAAAACTTATTAAATGATTTTAAAATATTTGAATTAAAATTAAAACATATTATCTGATTTTAATATATTTTAATTAAGATTTAAAATTTAAAGCAATGCAAGTGGAAAAAGAAAGTTTCCATCAAGTTAAGATTTAAAATATTTATTATTTGATTTTAAAATATTTAAATTAAGATATGAACATGTTATCTAATTTTAAAATATTTCAATAAAGATTTAAAACTTATAGCAATGCAAGTGGGAAAAAAAAGGTTTCCCTTCAAATTGACAAAAGATAGTGCAAATGGAAATGGAATTTTCAATCCAACTGGCAAATGAATATTTATTTATCTTTTACCATTTAATGACAGATGAAAGTTTTTTTTCGATGACTCAAGAGTGGTTTACAGGCATGAGACTTATTTCAGACTCAAATCTCACATTATATCTATCCTATTAGGTAACTAATATAGATATTTTTTAAATACATCTTTAACAGATAGGCTACATATAGGAGTGAGATTTGAGCCTAAAACAAGTCTCAGGGTTGGAAACCAATGTTGAGTCATCGGAAAACAATTTTTAGTTAATAACATTTTGTTTCCATAGTCCATGATCATTAATAATCAAGATTCACTTATAATAAATTTTAGTTGTCATTTAATGATAAAAGAAGTATCATTTGATGGTAAAAGCCTGTAAAATTTTATGTGAAAGCATCCAAAATATCACTTATCATGTAATACTTAATCTCATTAACACTTACCATTAATTTTTTAATCTAGCCACTTAAAACTAGAATTTGTAGCACATGGCATCCATGTGCAATCATGCACAAACATGTACTCTCTAACATATTTACATATATATATTTTTCTATTATTGTAATCCTTGAACCTCTTTTAGGTGCAAGTGCTAGTTCATTAATTTTAATTTATTTTATTTTAGTTTTTAACTAATTTATTTACTAATATATGGAAACATAAATTTAGGATTTTTTTTTTAACAAATAAATCTATATATTATCATTTATAAAATAGTCTTACATTTTCACAATACAAGGGTGAGAGAAAATAGTCATAGCCCTAAAGTGTATACGAGAAATAATCTTGGAGCATAATACATAAAAAAATCAACTAAGCAATGAGAAATAATAATGGGTGGAGAAGGAGGATCTCCATCATTATCTTTACCTAAAATATCAATAAAGTCCAGAGTGTACATGAGAGGCTCCCACCCATTAATATCCTTCACTTTAGCTTCTTCTTCAATAGTATGAACAAGAGAAATGAAAAGAGGAGTCCAAGGGAATTTTTTAGAATCAAACTAGCTAGAATAACCTCCCATAGGCTACCTAGAAGTCACTCTCACAAATAGTTTTGTGGTGGTGAACCCATGAATAGGCCATAACTAGCTTGGTTTACAAAAATTCTTTCTCTGAAGAAGGGGAGAATCCTAGGAATGATTCTTCTACTTACCTTGAATAGAGAGGTCATGATCATGATGACACCAACAAGAAGGTGAGAAAAGCTCCGAGGATGTAGAAGATGGAAAGACTATAGCTACAACACAAAGGGTATTAACTTAATGGTCAATAAGTACCTATAGGTTGGTCACCTCAAGGGAAAATTTGTTAGCTTGTAGTTGGATTTGTAATAGAATATTAGAAAAAATCATAGCTACAGTATAATGTGAAAAATGCTTATCTATAGAACAATTGATAAAGATAGCAAAAAATTTCATCTTTCCATATATCTTTGAATAAAACACCTCCTCTAAAATCATGTCAAACATGAGAGAATATTTTAGGATATGAGGGAAATCCCTTAAAAGAACCATATTCCAAGAAAATGGATTTGGTTTTAAGGGAAATAAAGTTAAAGAATCTAGGTCTAAATATTTTGAGCTCTATAAAAAAAATAGAAAAAGGTATTTGAGAGAATCCTATTTCCCAATGAAGGTGCACTAAAGTTCAAGGTATCCCAAACATGATAACTTGAAACCAATAGGAAGGCCTTGAAAAATAGTTTGTGAATAAAGGTGATCCAACTTTGGTTCTAGAACTATCAACAAACTATTTTGAAATTTGTGTTTTCAATCTAAAAAATGTGACTACAAATTCCACCATTGCTTCAAGGTGGTCCAAGCATGGGAAAAAAAAGAGAAATTCATTTATACTCTTGATGTAATATGCAACTCTAAAATGTGGTGATTAGACACCACTTCCAATATTTCAACTAGGATCTAAAGGAATTAATTATAATTTTATGAATCATCTCAATCTAAATATCCCCTATTATTTTTGTGTGATGGGGAAATCGATAAGTATAAACAAGATAATTGCATTCAGTAGAAACTAATCTAAATCAAAAACAACAATCAAGATTCATTCCTTCACTCATGAAATGAAGCTTTCTAAGCTATTGAAAACAAACAATGGAATCCTATGATATCAAAATGTATTCAAGAAAAAATGAAACATTACCATCCCATTTCAGAGTGTGTTCATGAAGATATGGTTGTTCATATCAACACAAAGCCTCCATTGTGCATACAAGAGCTTTGAAGAATGTGCATGTGTTTGATCAAATATGTTGGTTGGAAACTTATCAATGTCAATTATGATCTTGGCATCACTTCATTGCATAAACTGTATTGATTCTTTGATCCTTTTTTGTGAGGAAAGAGGTTTGTTATATAGAATTTATGATTTGAAATAGATGATCAAGATTGCACAATAGAATATCTTGATCGACAATCAAAAGATGTTGAGAGGATTTAGATGGTTATAATTGGTGCAAATTGATTAGGCAATTAGTGTGATTGAGAAATAGATTGATCTATTAGGAAGATAGATTGATCAGTCAGGAAATAGATTGATCCATCAAGGAATAGATCAACCAGTTAGGAAATAGATTGAGTAGCTAGTGACTCATAATTTACTCAATCAGGAAAGTGGGTGAGGATAATTAATTAATTGATTTAATTAATTAGTCCTTTTTGGAGTTGAATGTGTAAATCAAGTTTGACCTTTGCAAACAAATTTGCATTTGTTTGATTTGATTTATGATGATGTTTTGAATAGTTTATTTATTCAAAATTTTGGAGGGAAAGTGATATAATTAAATTATTAAGCTTTAATAATTCAATCAAATTAAGGGAATAAGGTGAATTAGTGACATAATTTAATAATCAATGTTATTTAATTAATCAATAGGAATAAAGTAAGATCATGAATTTATTCAAGAAATAAAATTTATTTAATTTGTTGAATTTGATGAAAAAATTAATTAATTAAATAATGTCATATTATTCATTTAATAGTAGAAATTAGGGTTTTAGGACTTTATTAAATAAATGAAATTTATTTAATTCGTCAAAAGTGGTGAAAAAGTGAATTAATTCAATAATGTTGTATTACTTAATTCATAGACGAATTCTGGGTTTTTGATGCTTTTGATGTGAAATACAATGATATTTGATGATAATAATGTTGATGATGTGAAAATTTCATTTAAGGTGTGTGATAAGTGTTAGGTTAATTTTACATGTCTACATTTTTCTCATCTTTGAGACAAATTATTGGTTGTTTTGTTTCAAATATTCAAAAGTTAAGATCAATTTTTGAAAATTATTATATGCCCCACTATGCTATAGCAATCAGTGGAATGATGGTAGGACTCTATTATGCCCCCTTGAGAGGTTGGCCAAAAATGTTAATTCTAAGCTCAAGCTCATGACACTATTTCATTTCAGTTCTGATGTGTAGAGGACAAAAAATTAAGTCTATAGGTCTCTTGTTGCTCATTCAAATGTTCTCAAGAGGTCCTAGTCTTAACCTAGGAAGGCTTCTTAAGCAAAAATTAGGGTTTCACGAGGTTAAAATAGTTAATTAGGGTTATAATTACCACATTTCCACTTTGATCCTATAGAGAATTCTTGCCTCTAGTTTTCTTATTTTACTAATTTTCAAGGAGCTACAGTGAGGATTCAGGTAGCCCCACATCACACTAACTTAGGTCGAGAGTTTAGATGGCCTACAAGCATTAGTGTCATAGTATGTACCCTTTCGATACCCATTTTTTTCTTTCCATGTTTTCTTAATTAATGAACGAAGTCAACTTAGTCAAGTGAACGGGATTTAGGAACCTCATGCCTTTGCATCGATTTGGGCACTTTTGACATTATGAAATGGTTGCTTTTAATTTTTTCCTATGCACTTTCTCCTATTTGCACTTTTGACTTGATTTTATAGATTTGAAGTTCGATTTTGACTTACCTTTTTGCTTGTGATTGATTTTCATCATTTTGTCACTCTTGTGATAAATTTTCACTTTTGAAAAACCTCTTCACTTTTAATTTTCTTTCCTATGAAATTGTTCATCACTTTTGATAATGAATTCATCGCTTTTGATAAAATTCTTCTTGCTATTGACACACAAATTTTTCTTTCATTTATTTGGAAATTTAAGTCAATTTGTTCATTGTTTTTTGGTTCATTTTGCATGTTCAGAGAAAATCCTTAACATCATGTGTTCAAAGATCATAGGCTATTCTATATCCACTCCAGTTGAGGGAGTGATGACTACATGATCTATTTAACTTGATCAATGAGTTTCATGAGCTAGAGTGAGATTTTCTAGATGTTTTCAGGTTGCAGTAAATTTGGTATATGCCCACCATAAAATTTCATAGCATCATGATGAACGCACTCGTGAAGAGTTAGGACTCAAAGACCTCTTCATTTCATTTACCTATTAGGGAGGCCACCATCACTCTTGAGGATATGTGGAGGATCCTCCACATACCCATTCATGGAGAGCTTGTTACATACTTTGTTCGATAGGGAACCCATGTTATGTGCCACATTCTTGGTGTGAGACGTCTAGAGGTTGGATAGTGAAAGTTTATTTTATTAGCTTTTGTTGGTAGTGTTGATCTCATTTCCATTATTCTCTATGGTTTGGTGTTGGGGTTTGTTTCTTTTGATAGGCAAGGCCGCTAGTTGCCTATGGAATGGGGTACATATAGAGTAGATGTTTGAGCATGACACCAAATATGCATGGGCTCCTTGTCTCCTTTCTCACCAATACAAAGATATGCATGATGTTGCATATTGAGGTGGGAAATTTATTTCCATCAATGTTTCTCTCCTTCATGTATGGGTCTAGGAGCATATCTCAATGCCTCGACCTAATGGTATATTGTATCATACTGTTGTGGATCCCTATTGTTATCACTATGGATATTTTCTACAATATACATTTCTTGGACAACTTCCTTATTAGCATTGTATATTATAAGATATGCTAGGTCTTATATGGATACCCTATATGGAATGTGAGACCTGTCCCAATGATCAAGAGTAGTTGGTATACTTTAGATAAAGTAGATGGATAGTTGGTCACTCACACTATCTTTTGGGGAGATATCTTCCTAACAAGGTTTGTAGGCAGTTTGGAGAGAGACATGGTCAATTTCCAGATAGTTACGAGACTTAGTTTAGTTAGACCACTAGAGAGATTTGTGTTTGGGGTTTGTATGTTGATCAAGATGTTGCTATTGTTGCATTTAGATATATTTCCCTAGTTGGATGGGGTTGGAAAATGGGCTTAGTGGATTTAGGTACTACTCTCAATTATGATTTGTGGTGGACACAACATATTCCTTTAAGATTCACAAATCTTGGTAGTGATCCCATAGTGGGAAGTGTAGGTATCATAGGACGCTGAGGAGAGAGACAATGTATTGATATCTTAGTAAAGAAGCTTTGGTAGGGCTCAAAAGGATAGTATCCAAGGTGATCTGATGTAGGTGGATCTAGGATAGGTTCTAGGTCCTCCCCCATCACCCAAAGATGGAGGTGCACAGTTGGTTGCAGAGATAGTGTTGTGACAGGCAACAAAGGCTTAGATTGCCACATTGACACAAAGAGAGACACTGCTTCATAGGAGAGAGATGGTTTTAGGGTGAAGCGAGACATAGATAGTGTGGTGATAGACCATAGAGGCTTAGATTTCCATATTGACAATAGAGAGACACTGCTTAGTAGGAGAGAGATGGTTTCAGGGAAGAGCAAGACATAGATATGGATGTCATCTCACTGTTGAGACATAGTTGTAGGGTGTTACCACTAAGAGAGATAGTTTGAGGATAGATTGTGATAGTGTATGAGTTGAGCAAGATTAGTTTCTATAGAAGGTGTCATAATACTAGACCCTATATGAGGGATTTGTTTCTATAGCACAACCTTGTCCATGATTTAGAAATCCCATCATTGTAGGGGGTGGTGCCGAGTCATGTGGGAACTCTGCTAAACAACCAGATCTAGAGGGTAATTTACAACATAGTCTTTAGAGTCCTCCTCTTTCTATCAGGGAGTGTCATATTTTTACTTTATCTTTATGATGTTATTTAAAGACTTATATTCTAGACATGAATTTTTACATATATATTCACTGGCCTAGCTAAGGCCTCATATATATGTGTATTTTTGTATTATCCAGTCACACTTGTTTCATTGATGATGTTGTACTATGACATTCTCCCTTTTTAATGATGATATATATGAGATATACATGCTTCTATTCGGCTCATTATATGTTTAAGTTACGATTTATGGATGACAATGTATGATGATGTATGCTTATATATGTTTTTATACATTTTTGATGTATGCATATGATGTGGATAGATGGATCATATTTTATATCATATGATGTTTTATTATGTATATGATGATGTTGATATATGATGGATGTATGTTGACTATACATGATACATGATGTTTTCATTGCTTTAATATCATCATGATATGTATTGATAACATTATCAATGCAAGATGGATATGCTACTAATTATATTATGATTCAAGATGGATGTTAGTTAGAAGAAATATTTGATGATGCATAGAAATTTGATATTGTTATTACTGATGAGTTGCTTTCACTTTTCATGGATGGAATTTTCCATCATTGCTCTACAAGCCTTCAATGTACTTTGCTCAGCTTTGTAGTTTTAAGGAACTATGAAGTCCTTTTGTTCAAACCTCCTTAGAAGAGAGTATCTATGGAGTCCTTTTCCTGCACTACACTTTCGAGTTCACCAGATCATGGTTTTCTTCCATGATGGTTTAGGTGTAAAATTTTAAACCCTTTTATCTACTTTACCGAAAATTCATTGACACTCATGCTTGCTAAAGTGGGGGAAAAATGTATAGGACTAAGTTTTCACCACTTGAGTAAATTCCCCTTTTGCATCCCTTCACCTTAGAAAATCAATCTCAAATGTGAAATTCCACATCACCCATCTGAAATGAATCCACTTAGCATTTTTACTATGTGTCTGTAGGGGAATTCTTTTCGGGGACGTGAGAATGATGTGTAGAAATTTGTGTAGCATGCTTCTATCCTTGATAGATTCCTACCTCTTGTGTCTATAGGGATGTTGCATTCTCCATTGATCATGAAGCATAATACCTCTATGTCAACCAACTAACCCAAAAAATGGCTCTTTCCCTCTCATTTTGATCTTGAAATTCCTATCTTGCTCATTCAATCTCTCTCTTTATCAATTCTTCATCTCTTAAGCATTCAACTTCATTCTTAGAATTTTCACAACATTTTTCATTGAGAAATTTCATCCATCTTGCTACACTATTTCCACCATTGGAGTTGTGACTTGGTGTCTCGAGGGATTGCTTCTTCCTTGTTGCAGTAACATAGACCTTACCAAGATTGCAGTCTCCTCTACGTGCTTGAGAGCACCTTGATTTGGAAGGTGATATTTTTTGTTGATTAACATAGCATAGTGCCCTTTTTATTGTTTTATTTATTTCTTTTATTCTCTTTCTCACAATTTTCATATCATGGCTTTCTTGGTTGTCCATGGATGTGGAAACACGAAAGCAAGGGTTTGACAAAAGCAAACCCCTATACAACAAATTTTTTTCCCTCTCTTAGCTATTTGTAGGTGTATGTGTGCATTGAATTTTCTAGTGAGTTGGAATTTCAATGAGTTAGATGTTATCACCCTTACTTTCATCTACCTTCTCTTCCATTTATATAGTTATTTCTTGTACTTTATTGTTCTATTCATTTCATTAAACTAGACAATTAGTAGGCTTTCTAGTGTTTTACACTACACTTTTAACTTTATATCTATATGGAAGCTAGTGCACCAAAGAGACACCAACACACTACATTATCATCCTAGACCTACACTACCATCCTTGAGCATAGAGTTGTCTAAGGTGCAAATCAATTTCCAAAAACTAGCTCATCTAGCCCCATTCAGGTTTTTGAATTTATAGAGTGGCATAAGCACTTGAGAGTGCTCTTTATTCCCTATCATTTCCTTCAACAACTATTAGATTGAGGTAAGATAGGGAAACCCACCACTCTTGGCTCTCTATGACCTAGAGCCTTGGTGTGGTTGGTCCCCCTACCTTACATTTTGGTGAACCTGACATGAAGAATTTATATCCATTCGTGGGTGTTGAGAGTATTTCCTTCAGTTGCGGTGACTATTGTACAAACTAGAGTGTTGTGAATGTTTGTGCATCACAACCTAGTCCACAACTTTCAAGTACATTGTTAGGAGAATTGTGTGACACCTACCAATGGAAAAGATGAATGTCACTTCTAGTTTCACCTCTAGGTTTTCCACTGGTCTACCTACTCACTTTACCACTAGTTTTCCTATAGGTTTTATAGATGAGATGGGTTTTATAAACAAGAACACTCATGCTCCTACCCCCCCAACATCACCTGTAGCTTTGTTTGTGGATGAGGATGATGTTGTGCATATCCTTTGGGAAAACCTTTTGGCATTGGATAATAGATTGTCAGACCTTGTGAATCATTTGGAAAAAGAACTAGACATGGCAAGTGTTGCTAGAGTTGCTAGTGAGGTGAGATATCTATTAGGAAATGGTCAAATAGGTATAGAGTTCTTATGAGGCCTTACCGATCTAACCGAAGTCTATATCCCCTCATATAAGACTAGATCAGGTACTACCTGAGGAGAGGTGCTTGATGCCTATGAAGGATAGATAGGCATCTTGATGCCTACCAAATCTATATGCATGGTCAAAAAAGGCCCTTCAATTATAATTTCCTATGCTTCTCAAAAACCCCTATTGTCAAGGTGAGTAGAATACCCCTTTGTTTTAGCTTCACCCCTCCTACTACCCCTGGTGGTGGGGACTCTGGTGGAATTAGTGGTGGCAGTTTTGATTGGGGGGGTGGCACTAGTCGATGCCATGGAGGTGGCTTTAGTAGTGGAGGTGGCTCTAATGGAGGCCCTACTAGTGGTGGTGGTTCCAGTGGTGCATAACAGTGGCTTCAGAGGTGGTTCTGGTGGTGGTGGTTTTGGAGGTTCCACTAGGCCTTTTTCATCCTCTGACCCTGTTCAAAATGCTCTTCTTCACAACATGGATCAAATTCAAAACCAATTGGTAAGCCTTTCCCAAGCCTCTTCCCAACCTATTTTCTAGCCTTTCTTTCAACATAGTTCATTGTCAGTGGAAATTTTGAGTACTCCTTTCCCTCAGGGAATGTATATTCCTAAGTTCAAAAATTATGGTGGTAAAGAGGATTTGAAGACATATGTATCTACCTTTGAATCCATGTGTACATATTTTTTTCATCACGATGCTTTGATGGTGAAACTCTTTCCCTGATCTCTCAAGGACAAAACACTTGAGTGGTATGATTCCTTTCCTAATAATTCCATATTTTTATTTGATGGGCTCCTTAATTAGTTTGTCTATCAATTCTAGGCTAACATTGGTTCAAAGATGACCTTGGATCTCATTTGATGTAAGAAGGGAGATAACGAGAAGATAACCAACTTCATAGCATGATATCAAGCACTTATTTCATATATCTTGTACTCATTGCTTGACTGATGTGCAAAAGGTGTTCATGGGAAACCTATAGTGAGCTTGGAAGGGGAAGTTTTCCCTAATGAAATACCCTTCCTTTGTGCATTTGTGTGCTTCATTGCGAGAGTATCAACAAACATTAGTTTAGCTTAGGGGATCTTCCTCACAAGGTATGTAAAGGATCATCATGGAAAAAATAGGCCCTTAAGTGGCAAAAAATTCAAAAAAATCAGAGTTAGGCAAGTTGATGTAAAAATTTGAATAAGTTATCCATATTATTTCAAAGATATGTAAGAGTAGAATCTATAGCAAATTGAATGTAGTTTCTAAACTACTAGGTTTATTTTAAAGAAAAAAATCTATTTGGTGAAAATTTAAAATTTCAATGCAGTAGTGCTTAAATTTCGGGAAAAAATAAGAAGTAGGTGTCATCTGACCACCCTAACCAAAAGAAAATGATAATATTTTTTTATAATATTTTAGATACAAGTAGAGGATCCTTATCCCTAATGTGATACATATATTTTTATAATTTTCCAAGTAAAATAATTAATTTTGAATTTTTTATTACAAATTTTTAAAAATATAAAAACTCGTATGTCTGACCACCTTAACTTGGTCAAAACTTCATAAAATTCAAATTTTCTTTCTAATCCTATAGTATGCAAAGCATAGAATGTGACACATGTTTTGGATTCAAAAAATGTGATACCATTTGAAAGAGATAGATATTTTTCAATCAAGAGTTTAGTTGTAATTCAAATAGAAAATGGATAATAATTATTTATTAAATTCAAAGTAAAGCATAATTTATATTGGTGGAAAGCTGAGAATCTCCTTTAAAAACCATTTTTATTTCATCAATTTTGGGTAAAAAAAGTTGTCAGCCACATGGGCCATCATATCAATTAAATATTGCTAATTTTTGGTCCATCATGATCCTGTACATACCCCACACTCACATTCAAAAGGAAAGTGTATTGCGTCTCTCTCATGAAAAGGTAAGGCTATTGTGAATGTATTCATCATGAGAAAATTCATGGCCTTAGATGCAAAATGAATTTTACAAATTTAGGAAAATATTATTCTTCCATTTTACAAATTTTTGAAGGATAAGATCATAACTTTGGAAAACCCTCAACCTCTAAAATAAACTTATCCTGATTGGTATCATGCGAATTCATTTTTTCAGTACCATCATGTTAATGGGTATGATACCAAGTATTGTATGAACCTACATCATGAGATACATGATTGCATCAATGACGACATCATCTAACTCTCTGGGAAGAAAAAAAACATAAATAAATCGGTAGTGAAGGCCAATAGTGAGTTGTAGATTTACATAGACCCATTTCCATCTCATTCTATGAACTTGATTATTGACCCCTATGATGCTTTTCCCCAACAATAGACACCTGTAAACATGGTTTTAGTTACTCCTCCCTCATAGCCTATGACTGGTTCACCTTGCAAGACCTACCTTCGAATAATAAGCCCTCTCCTTTATACATTCTTGCTCACCTAAATGAAAAAATTGGGATAGGGGTCCTAGTTGACCTGACAAGCCAAGTAAATTGGGATAGGGGATAGGGGTCTCTCTTAAGCCATATGGCTCTATAACTCTTTCTGTCCTAGTTGGACCTAGGGCTATGAATGGAACATCATTCACCTCGCAAGACCTGCCTTCAAATAATAAGCCCTCTCCTTTATACATTCTTGCTCACCTAAACAAAAAATTTGGATAGGGGTCCTAGTTGACCTGACAAGCCAAGTAAATTGGGATAGGGGATAGGGGTCTCTCTTAAGCCATATGGATCTATAACTCTTTCTATCCTAGTTGGACCTAGGGCTATGAATGGAACAACTTTCATTATTCACAAATGTTTAAAGTTATCCCAAAAAGGTGTTGTACATGTTGTGCATGAAACTTTATATTATCCATTGGTATCCCATGGGGATTATTCATTGGATCATTTTTGGTCCACCTTGATTGGTATGTTCCCCCCTAGAACAAACTTGCTTTATTAAAGCAATGTAAAGTACAAACCTTGGGGCAAAGGATAGCCAGAAAGTGACCCCTTTGGTAGTGAAAAAAGAATTTTCCTCCTCCTATTTGAAGGGAAAGAAGAGGCTTCCCCATCCTAAGGGCATCACTTCTACCCACTTTCTAAAGAGGAGTTTTGGATGGATACTTCTAGATTTCACATAAGAAGTTTGATGGTACCTTCTTTGCATAAAGACAAGATTCAAATATCTGACCTTCCTACCTTGCCTCTCAAACTTTGGCCCTACCTATATGGTAAGAGGAAAGGTCCTCTTGGGGAGTCCTCTATGTGCCAGCCTCCATGGCCTCCTACTACTCCTACTCCCAAGGTAGTGAATGGGAAGAGGCCCACCACTGAGGTGTTAGAGATAACTCCCCCCATTATTGATCCAATCTCCTCTTACTATCTCCCTCTTACTCCCATCAAGGAGTATCTCCCTCCTCCACAAATGTTTGTGATGGAAAATTCAATGGTTGAATAGGAGCCTTCTATTCCATCCCATCCTTTCGCCTCTAGCTCCCAGAGTTGCAGGAACCACCTTGCATGTGAAAGCAAGTGTTGATGAATGGATTTGATAGCTAAGAAATATAATTTGTAGAGGAAGGAAGGGGATTCAACCACCCCTATTTTAGGGTCTTCTATTGTGTCCTCCTCTCCCATTCCATCTGCTTTAGTTTAGTCAGCCCTAGTGTTTCCTGTAACAAACATTGCAAGAATAAACACTCGTAACCCCCAAAAGGTGTATTTGTTTATTTCTCCATCGGTCAAGCCCCATCTCTTGATGTCACTCCTAGAAATTCCACCATTCTCAAAGCTCACAGAAATGTAAAAAATCTTAGTGGTGTCTTTGACAATCTTCACCTCCTCCTTTGTACCTTCTACATTGATTGTGGCGATCTCGCATCATCCGATGAAGAAAAAGATGGAAGAAGGCCGTGCTAGCAATGGGGGTTGAAAGATGAGTCCACCTTCTTCAAAAGGTAATTCTATATTAGAATTTGTTATCCTTGTAATGGAGGAAGCTTTGACATCACCATAGTTTGTCACTCCTCCCAAGTCACTCGATGAGCTTAATAGTGAATCTCGGGCGCGACATCCCTCATCTAATGACATAACACATGGAAGTTCACTAAAGTCCATGTTTAATTCCTTGGACAAGGTATTGGACCTTTTAGTGATCTTCATGAAGTTTCTAACCTTTTCCCCACAAGAATTGAGCAGAGGAGACCCTGAAGAGTCTCCTTCCTTTGCTCTTGTTGTGAGGGGTGCGGGTGTTGTAGGGTTCCCTCCTTGACATTCCACCTTTGCAGGATCATCTGCCTTCCTTGTGTAATGATCTAGATTGGGAGGCTGATGACCTTTTGGTTGATGAGTGTGAAACATAGTTTTTTGGACCTTATGGACTATTCTTGCACTACGAGGGTTTTTATCCTAAAAGGAGAGAGATAGGGCCAAAAAATTCTAATGTATCACTCAAATTAGAATGTATGCAATGTTTTTTAATGTAAATAAACTTAAACAAATGCAATTGACTAATCTAAATGACCAAAAATGAATGCAAAAGTGCAATTACACCTATGATTGAAAACACATAGTGATATGCAAACAACTATGTAAATGAAGAAATAATGCAAAACAAAAAGTATAGAGATGAATTTGGGTACACCTAGATGAATTGTGATGATTATGGAGTGTTTTGAATGGTAATGGAAATTACTTAAATTTCATAGTGGGACTCATTTGCACAGGGTGGTGAATTAGTCCTCTTGGTGAAAAAGTGTTGGGAGCTAGTTTCTATCTGTCATGATCCAAAATTTGACAAAATTTAGATTTTTAGTCCTAAGGTCGAACTCATTCACCATAGGTGGTGAATTTTTTATGAAATAAGTTGCACAATAGAAGATTATGATATGAAATATGCTACAAATACTTGATAATAACTAAGAATAACAAGCCACTTTGAGGGGGAAAACCTCCAAATATCTCTAATGAGAACACACTTCACAACTTGATGATGAAATAATACTAAAAACCTCCTACATATACCCATTTATGCCTAGGATATTACCTAGGCTGACTTAGACATAACTATAAGTCTTAGGCTGACCTAAACAGCTAAATAACAATATAGTAATGATAGTATGACTTAATTAAGAGTTAATATAGCCACAAGCCAACTATTCATAAC
>VDFB02271358.1:368187034-368313756 GCA_007258455.2 Sequoia sempervirens
AAACCAAATTTGAAACAAAAATAGAGAGGATCTGTGTGGGGAAGACTAACCTCCTTTCTTTTGGAAGAAGTATTTCATCTCCAATTATGACTTTTATAGCCTACACCATGCTCGGATAGATTGTTTTGAATACTTGGCCTAATTGTGGTCTGTTGATGCACCCAGAGAAAGGAAGCTCCCAACTACGAACTAGAAAAGGAACCCTATTATTCCTTGGATAATAGTCCATCTGAATCTTACCTGATGATAGGGCATTGGCTAAAACTAGAAAGGGATATTGAGAAGGCACCACCAAAATATCACACTGCAAAGGAAAGGCACCCATGGAACACCTTTTGAAGGTGCTAAAATTATAAGGCACAAATACCTTGCCAACTTAAATGAGCCTTTTTTTAAAAACCTCACTAATCTACAACACCTGGAGAGAAAATACTAGAAACAACCTTTAAAACATAATTAAAAGATCTGTATGCATAATGGCTTGAAATGTGCCCTTTTTAACAATAAATTTTTCATGCTTGATAGAAAATAAGCGCACAAAACATGGCTTCTTCTTATTACCCATTTCAAATCAAATGTGCAAGAACTACATAGATATGGGACTTAGAGTGATGTTTAGATGTCATATAATCCTTGTCATAATTATACATTAACCCTAGGGCATATGTCAAATGATCTATGATGTTATGACATAAAATCTTAACAAGATATGATGTGTTTGAACCCTACAAAACAAACAAAAATGTGACAAAAACATTTTATTTGATTGTATATTTTCAATCATCTTGTTGAATGAATGCTTCTCAATATTAGCACCCCTTTTGAGTACTTTCCATAGCAATAATATCTACCAACTTTTGATGCAGGTCAATGGATTTTTTATCATACACCGCTTCCTCAACCTGTTGATCACAACCTAAATTTGCTAGGTAATCTTCCAATTGATTACCTTCTCTATAGCAATGGGTGATTATAGACGCTTCTAATTTTTCTATTAACAACTAGACCTATTGCATAATATATTCTAATTTCTAATTTTGAATCTAACTTTGCTTACATGCATTAATTAATAGGAGGGAGCCCCCTTTAATTTGAATTCTAGAAAACTTGAGACTTACAACCATTTTCAATCCATAAAGAATGGCTTGAGCTTCTGCTATGTTGTTTGTCCCAAACAAAAGGTGCACTAACTTTGCTCCAACCAAAGAAACCTTGATATCCTAAATATAAAATCATACCCCTAATTAACTTGGATTTCCCCTTGATGCCCAATCGAATTTTAGTTTGTGAAAACCCATTGGTGGTGGAATCCAAGATACCTTTGAGCTATCAATTTTTTTTTTTGGTTGATGAAGACTACCTTTGAATGGTAATACTAATTGGTCTTGTTGGTCCATTAAATTTGAGTCCCAATTTGTGAAAATAGATCCTACATGTTTGGATTTTTGGACATAAGCATTGGAAACCTACAAAATTGATTTCTCAAATTTTATTAGAATTCTCTCTTTGGTTGTTGACTCCTTTCTAAATATTTTTTATTCCTTTCCAACCAGATGTCCCAAATGATTATCATTGAAACCACTCTCCAAATACATGAAAAAAGAGATCACTTGTATAGAACATGCTAGCTTGAGAATAACTCTCATAGGGTTTTCTATAGGGTAGAACACCAATTCAATTTTCTTTGAATGAATGTCCAACAGGTTTGGGAAATAAGAAATTAAACAAATAGGTGATCTGTATCTTCAAAAAATGTTGAACATCTAGAATACTGAGAGGGGGGTGAATCAATGTTCTTTGAAACCACTTAATCATTTAAACATCCAATAATCATAACATATTTAGTTTGTAGTAATGAATAAAAGAGTGAAAACAACCAACAACATCACATAACACATGAACACCATATTTTTATGTGGAAAACCCAAAATGGGAAAAGTTGTGATGAGGATTAGCTCACAATATATTATAATTGGTTATAGTATGTTATAGAAGTGCTCATTGTAGGTGGACTCATTGTCCAAGTGGAATCACTTCCCACTAAAATATAGAAGAGATTATGGCACACAAACAAGTTTTTAATTGTTACAATTGCATCTGACATATACATGAAATATAGTTCCAATGAAGCTCAGAATATAGACTTCACAATTCATATTGATTTGACTTAATACTCTAAGCTTCTCTACATTTTCTCTATATTCACACAATTCACATCCAATAACACTTATCTCATGTCACACCTTCAAAAAATATAAAAGAATATCCTTCATATATATCCACTTCATCTACAAAATCAATTAAGTTAGTCTAGTTGGATGTAATAAGCAAAATGTAACTTGTCAACTCAAGATCCATACACACATGCTTAGTGAAAAGATTCAAAGCTTACCAAAATTTGAAATAGGTCAACATGGACTTAAAATAACACTCACATAATCAATCAACACATAATTAAACTCCGCAAAACATAAAGTTCATTAGGTTAGCATCGATAATGATCTAATATCAAAATTTTCCAACTATACAACCATAATTAGACATGTAGACCTCCAAAAACTATGCCAACTAGTATACATAATCAACTAACACCTTTCATTATCTCCATAGAACCACAAAGCCAAAATCCAATCCACGAAGAAGTGCGGATTCATCAAATCATATGCATTGAATTGGAAAATGCTTGTAACTATCAATTAAAAGTTTTTTTACTGATAACTTTCACACCAGGAGCCAAAACAAGATGAAACTCGAGAATTAGGATCTTTATCAATCAAAAAAATTATGTTAGAAGTGTAGAGCGAAATCTTCACCAATGGACCAATGTGGACCCAACTATTAGATCCCCTCTACAAAAAATAATATGTATTGACACTTAGCCGATTTCCATGATAATTATCTTCACTAGATCAAACCTTCTTGCAAAAATTTCTTTCACTATCATTCTCAAAAATATTCAATCCATCCAAAATGGTCTACACAATGGTCTTCATATTGGGATACAATGTTGACTGCAATGCATGACTATTCACTTTGTGCTCATCCCACATGCTCATGTTGCCAACAATTCATCAATGACATGTCCTTATTCTTCCAATGATCCCCCCTTTTCATTGATGGAAACATACCAAAATCATCTTCAAAACAGTCTCCCCCTTTGAAATCAAGGGCAAAGGGCATATACAACAACCTTCTTACATACCCGATCTCCCCCTGACAAATATGTTCATATATACAAACTAAGAAACTGATCAAAAACTTACACCAAAAAACACTTTACACAATCTATATATATACACTAGAGTCTCAAAAAATAAATTGAAACTGCATAAAAAGAAAAATATTTTCAACCAGAGGAGGTTGAATCTTGGAGCTTTGCAAGATGAACTTTTCATTCTTCTTTTCCCTCTTCCCAAATCTTGTTGGCTATGTCAAGCATCTTACATTGGGTCTCTACCTCCATTAGGAAATCTTCCACTTCTTCTAGAGTGTTGGGTACCATATTTATCTTTGTAGATTTATTAGCACCTAATAGGCACTAAAAAAAGACATGAAATTAGAGTTCACTAGGACCTTGAGGTTTCCAAACTACATAATAATCTTTTCTTTTTGTGCTTGTACTTGGAAGTATTTCTCTTGTAAGTCTTATTCCGTTGACCTTGTACTTCCATCTAGGTCTTGTGCCAAATCATATGCACTAGAAGCTTTGTTTATCTATGACTCAATTGAGTCCAGTTCATCTATAATGCGCTTTGTGGCTCTAGGTCACTTTATGAAAAACTAGAATAAGGCTTTGGCATCAACCACACAAGCCTATACACCCTTGAGACTTTCCTAAAAAATTTTGCCTCTATGATTTCCATTATCTTCTTCTCATCTATATTTTTATCTATTTATTTTTCAAAGTTTTCCTTCAATCCAAAGGCATACTCTTTAAATGAATCAATTGAAAATTTCATATTTTCCATATCGAAGAGTGAATTGTCATTGTTGCACCAGGTATGGCCTCCTATAAGGTCTTCAATGCCTCCTCAATTAGTTCTCCACTCTTTTGATTTGTTTGAATTATTTAATTTTGGGAAGATGCATGGAATACATCTCCCAGTTGAAGCTTGTGGAGTGGCGAGATTTTTCTCAAGTCCATGTTCTCCTGTTGCATGGGTAGTTGTAGAAATTGTGCAAACACAATTGGTTGGAATTGCAATTGCATGTTTAACAAATATTTTAGATAATCTCTAGAGGAGCTGGAGGATTCACTAGGTTCCTTAAAATCTTCCTCTATATTCTTCTCTTTCAGCTCCTTCTCCTTCTTATTAGCACTAGTATTACATAGTGTCTCTACTTCTTTCTTTTCCTCATCTTCAGAGACATCTTCATTCTTCTTCCCATCTTCTTTTTTTGTTTGTCCATCACCAGTGATTTGTTCTATATTATCTAGAGGGATAATTATCTCCAATTGAACTTGAATATTTTGAACAAGTATTTTAGTTATTAGAGGAGTTTTATGTCCTTGTGAAGTCTCCTTTGCAACATCTTCTACGGTAGCTGTTGAGATCCTTCAACATTCTCCTCAACTTCTATATTTTCTTCTGCTATCTCTTCCACATCTAGAGGAATATTATCTTGAGCGTCTCCTACATCAGTCTCATGCTCATGTTGAGCATCGTCCATATTCCCATCATCTCCAAAATTCTCTTCTAGAGTTACAGGAATTTCTTCCTTATTCTCAGGAGTCATTCCTACCCTTTGTTCTAGGTCTAATACTTTTTCAAAACTCCTTCCTAATCTTCTCTTGATCATTACTTTTGCAAATTTTGTATTCATTTTATGCTATATTTTATTTATTTATGATTGTAATTGGTCCAGATGGACCTACATTTATTTATCTTCATAATTCACATACCTCTCTTCCGAGGTGTCATTAGGTTTGCTTAACATATAATTTTCAAACCTTAAAATATCATCCTCAGTGATCTCATATCCCATTTCTAGGATCTGCATTGTTCTTGGCTTTACTTCATGTATAATGCATTCATCTTTATAAAAAAAAGAGATGATATCCTTCTTATACTTCTCAACCATCTTCTGGGGAATTCTCTCCCTCTCTTGCATCATTTTCTAAAATACTACAAAGAATTCCACATCAGCATCTTCCTGTGCCTAGGAATCTTCGAGACCTCTTAAGAAGTCTCTAATCTAGTGTGCAACAGGTCTTCCTTTCAACCAAACCACACTCTTTGTAATAGGGGGTTCTAGAAATTATAGAATAATAAAAATATAATCGAAGTTCCAAATTTAAAAGAATACTTGGAATCCTTTTTTTTTCTATAGTTTCTCCATAAATCACTACCTAAATAACTCACATAGATCATAATTAACTCCCTTCACCATTTCATAGGCAGTATTGATGGCAGTGGTCAAAATAGAGTTTTCTTTATTTCAGAAGAATCCTTATATCCAATCATCATTGTTGCATACTTCACAATAGGGTTTCTAATGCTCTTCACTATCAATTCCCTCTTGTCATATGTCGCACCGATAATTTCTATCAGTACTTCATTCTTCACTGACTTGAGTACCATAATGGGTCCAATTGAACATAGCCCTGTAACTTCTCTAATCACCTCTTTTGTGATGAATCCAAACATATATGTCCATATAAACTTTTAATTAATGCTGCTCAAAGCAATGCTTACCCAAGAATTGTCATGGGAAAATTTGGGAAACCCTTGCCACACATCAAGTCTCTTTGCAACCAAATTTTGATACTTTGGCTTCAATGTAAAGTCCTCACTAGTGAGCTCATTTACCCACACATCTCCTATCTTGGAATGTTCATACTCTTCTAATTTTCCATGAATATATATCATTGTGTCCTCTGTGCATAGGACTCCATAAAGAACCCTCGATAAATCACCTTTCGGATCAACTTCTATGGATTTATCGAGATGTTTATTGAATTTAGGTTAGGGTCACTTAGAAATGTCCACAACCCTTGGTGTAGACATTGCACAAGTTTCTAAATAGCTTTCAAAGTAATTTCTAAAAAACTAGGGTAACAGAGATTGTAAATACCTTTCACTTCACTTTTCTAATTAGGGTTTGTATGCACCAAGACTCAATCACTTCAATTGCACTACTTTGTTCTTTGTTAGCTCTTCTTTACTTGAAAACTTGATTGCAAATAAATTTTGGTTATGTGTAATCACTAATAAATCTTTTGATGTCACCTAATTCACAATAAATGCTTCATTTCATAAAGTTGTCAAACCCACTATATGTATAGTCACCTTGAAATGCTCCTCAAACTTTCACATGATGATATTTTCTATTGAAATCTTCTCCAATAGTTAAAATTCATTGATCTACACCACATATCCTCATGCTAAAGTATCAACACCATTTCCTTGGTAAGGGGTGAAATATTTCCATTAAAGCTCCCCCTAAGCCAAATCTCTCAATTTAGTTTCTAGGGGAAACATTTGCACCTGATGCTGGTACAAACTCATCTTTATCCTCTCATTCATCCTTTTCCAAATCTTATTCATTTAATTCCTTGTCTTTGCTAGATCAAACTTTTGTATTAGATCATTCTTCTTTATTGGATTATCCTTCATATTTCTACTTCTACAAAACTTAGAAATGTTTCCAAGCCTATTGCAATTGTAGCATATGAAATTATTTTGACCAATCTTACTTCCATTCATTCTAGATCTGTATTGATTAGCTTTATGCCAAAATCTATTTCATGTATTACAATATCCATTGAAAGATTGAACCATTCTACCATTGTTAAAACCATTCATTATTTGAATTATGCATTTACTAGCTCTATGACCAAATCTCTTGCATGTAAAGCAATGACCAAGATCCATAATCTTACTTAATTTCATAATTACCAATGAGATCTCATTATTTTGACAAATTAGATTGAAGAAAGATACTCATACCATCACCATGATGTCGAATTAAGATGCATGCAACATAGGCGTAACCCTTTGATTAGATTAATAATCCACAAAGTCTATAGGAAAAATCCTTGCTAAGATTTTATTATTTGTTTACAAAAAATTACATCAAAATTAGATCCTTTAAAATGATCTAGATTCAAAGATATATAGAAAATAAATTCCTAAAATTGTGGATCTAAGGAAAATCTAACTGGAATTACCTCTAGTGCTTCAATTTTAACCAAAAGGAAACTAAAATTTAAACAAAATCAAAATTGGGAACTCGAGTTGAAGTTTAGTTCAACATGCTAAAACTTTGGAATTAAAAAGAAAACTAAAATTTAGCTAAAATCTAACTAAATTCTAACTACTGACTATGAAAATTCCAATGCCCCTTTATCCTTGCATTTTGGCATGGGAATTTATAGGTTTTTATTAAGTTTTGTAAAAAATCTAACAACAACATTGTTGTCTAGTTATTTATTGAAGTTTTCAATTAATGTCGACATTACTTCCTTCATTCTTTCCATGTTTGGACCTTTATATTTAGCTAGATTTTAACATTTTGATCAAATTTCATCTTCTCCATTTTCTATTGTATTTTTGTGAAGGCTTCCAATTCTTCTTGAAGAGACTAAAGTTTGAACTTCTTATTTACCATCCTATCAATATCTTCTTGTGTGACCTACCCTTGTATTTGACTTTGTAATTCTTTAACAATTTTATTGTGTTCTCTTACCAACACAAGAGTACCCAAAATCTGCGACCCAATTCTTCTATTGCTTGGTGAATAATATTCATCGCTTTCTCGACCTGGCCTCTATGACTATTCAACTTGTTCTTACACTTATTCAAAATTCTAACACAGAACTTTGCTTCTCTCACCCATACTGGGAGTTGATCCTGCTCTCCTACTTTAATTACTATAGCTTTCAATAGTTCCTCTATTTTTATTTAACTTATATAAGGAAGAATTAGAATAATTCTTCATCGATACTCAGCTCAATTTGTTGAGAAATACTATCTTTTTCACTAATGGAGTGATAAGACTTTATTAGATCTTTGAGCACTAGATTATATAAACCCAAAAAATCTTCTTGCCATTGTTGTGCCTCAATAATCTAGCCATTTGGGTCAGAATGCTTGACCTTTCCTTTCAATGTAGACTCAAGATCAACGACATCAATAGGTGCAATAAGATTATTTATTCAATTCATGAGTTGTGCCACTTGAGCATTCAAATCTTCCTTTATGTTCTTGTCTTTCTACAATATTGATGCAGAGAAGGGGTGGACAACCTCAATCAACCATTCTTTCAATCTCTCAAACATCTAATGGTGGGTTTTACTTCACAAGCCTTCATTCTCGTAGTAGCCTTTCAAAACTAGTTTTTCAATCATAACTTTCAGGGTAGACATGGCATCCAAAATGTAAACATAGTTCTTGATACCCATTTGGACTTTATTCAACATAGATCAAAATCAAGGCAAGGTACTTTGTATGGAATGCATCAAAATTTGACTGTCCTCTTTTGTAACTAGGCCTAATTACTTAATAGGCTAGGTAGAAACAAGGTTTATGAACTCCAGGCTCTATGTATCCACTCCAGTGCTTCAAACATGTCATATAGGGTTTACTCAATCTTCTTCCATCAAGTATGTCAATCTTCCAAGGTTTTTCAACAAAGATATTTAGCCACTAGGGTTCCTAGGCCTAATACATGAAGATATTAGGCTAGGGCAGCAATTTCACATGTGCCAAACACCATTCTCTACATCAAAAAAAATTTGAAATCAAGGAACACACCTACTTCTTCCATTCCAACAAGTTTCGAGAGTTTTCACTAGGTGGAATGGAATTTATTGCATTTTATCTATTCACTAGCTACCCTAACTAGGGTTTCAACCAATCTGGGATAAAATGAATACAACTTGCTTGAAACTTGATGAAATTACATGAAACAAATGCCAAAAAAAAGTAGATTCATGGATTTACCAAACAAAATTGATTTGGATTTAGTATATGATCGTACAGATCTGTACTACATCAAAGAACAACAAAGTAATGCCCAAATTTGCAAAAAACAAAGATATTCATATTGCTTCACTTCAAAATTTCAACATCCAACCTTACTCTCAACCATACAAGGTATTTTTAAAACATTTTCAACCATTTCCCAACTATTCACAACTAATTTTGAAATTACAATTAACTAAACACCATTCTAATCACATTTTGCAAAAAGATGTAAAAGTTACTTTTGTAACATTTGTGCAACTTTGACAATTTCTTGCAATTGAACCCTTACTCACCTTCAATGACCCAAAACCAACCCAAATAGACATGAAATGGTCTTTGAAGACCTTATTACATGCAATGGAACCAAAAAAAATAAAACATTAACTTTTGACCCCTCTTGGAGGAATGAAAACCTGGTTGCCCGTGCACCAATTATCTTCAAAATTGCAATGACAGACATTTGGAGGGACTATTGTTCTACCTCTCTTGTTTGAAGAACAAGATCAACCTATCAGATATGATAATATTCTATAGTCATCTTTGATTCTAATTTTTCCACCAAGGGGAAAGCTATTTCCATTGTCCTTGTTCATCAATGGAAATGGTGGATATTCTTTGTGCTTTTTTCCTTCTTCACCCCGAAGATTGGAAGGCCTCTGATAATATGCTCAAACTTTTCTCCAGGCTCTCTACATAGATCCACCACCTCTTTTGAATTGTATGGTTTTAAAATATTGGTATAGTTGTGAATGCTTCTTTTCAAGGGGAAGTGAAGGCCTGTCTATTGTGGGAACCCTCAAGATCATCCTTAGGTTCCTTTTGTCTAGACCATTGAGCAACCTATTCTTCTCCCTAAACTCTTTCTTTATGTACTTCCTCTTCATGAAGCTTTTCCTCATGTACCTCTTCTTCACGAGGCTATTCCTCATGTACCTCCTCTTCATGATGTTGTTCCTCATGTACCTCTTCCTAAAATAGTTTTTCTTCAACATTAATTTCTTCAACATTAACTTCTCCAACATTAACCTCCTTAGTATGAAAATTTTCAGCATTAACCTCTTCAATATGAACTTCTTTTGTGTGCATTTCCACATGTGTATCTTCATTATGAACCTCCTCCATGTGAGATTTTTCTTGTGATATCTTTTCCCCTAGAGGTTCCTTTTCTATCTCTCCTTCCTTGAGTGTCATATGAATAGGAATTTATTCCTCACAAGGTGGTTCAAATTTTAGAGGGGGAGGAGTAGAGGGTGGTGTCTGAGATGGTGGAGTAGGAGTTTTTTCTTCTAGTGATGGAGGTGGTGAAGGTAACACTGACTCATGAGGCAAAGTGGAAAAATATGCCTACTTAGTTTTCCTCTGAGCAACCCTTTCCTTGATTGCTACATTGGTTCTCTTCTTCCAAACTAATTTACTTCCATCCTCAACCTCTTCTTCACTTGAAGATACATTTATAGATTATCTTTCTTTTATTTTTTCTCATAATTCCTCAGTAAGTTGTTCTTTCTTCTTTTCCCTAGTTGGGGAAATAGTAGTGGATGCCCCTTCCTTGATGATTGTAGCAAATGAGCCTTCCCCCAAGTTTTTTTCTTCTCAACCTCCTTGGTAAGTGCTGGTAGTTTCATCATGGGAAAGAGTTTCTTTAATCACCAAAGAGAAAAAGTGATTACCTCTTGTGCTTGGGTCTTGACATCATCATTTTCCTTAATTGAGCACCCTACATTAAAAATAGGTTGATTATGAAAATTTTGATCCTAATAGGCAGGGTCAAGGACCTTTCCTTCATCCTTCTTCTCCTTAGAAACCCAAGATTCTATACCATGCTTTATCAAATACATGGTTAGCCAAAAATAGTCCTTAATCTTGACCTCAAAATTTTCCTCACAATTATCCGAGTGGTCCTCAAGCTTTGGGTCATGGATAAAATAGGCCCCCATTGCCTTGTTGATCTTTCCAATAGGATGAAAATTTACTCCTAGCATCATTGTATAGTTTAAGATTATACCTAGCCATTTCCACATCTACACCTTTTACATTATGCATGTTAGCACAATAGTATACCCCTATTTTAATAGGGAAATTATATTTAGGTTTGTGCTTTCCGACAATGATATGGTGCACTTCAGTTACTTGTTTGCATGTTTCCAACAAAATCATTTTATTTGAAGGGTACCTGGGGAGTTTGTAAGGCATATTATGGAATCCTACCACTCTAATACACAAAAAATTATTGTACTAGATATACCAATTCCCAGTCCATTTTATTGCTTACATTGATTCATTAGAAATTATCCTGGAGAATTCTCCCACCATCCCTCTAATCATTGAATAGATGAAATCATCATTAACAACACATAGTTATGATAACTTGCCTCTAGCTCTAGTTGGGGATAGTGTTGATACATTGTCACTTCTCCAAGCTCAAAAGAACCAACCCTAGTAAGTCATGGGAATGAAGCTTGTGAAGATAACATATAAACTAAGTATGATATCATGTAGAACTTGGAGGTTGTGAGGACATTTCTCAATTGTTCATGAATGACATAACTTATATGATTAGCCCAATCAATTTTCTTCTTGTTAGAAATGTTAATGGTTTTGATGAACTTTACCATCCATGGGTAAAATTACCAAGCATATTAATACCCAAATACCCTACCCAATAAAATAATCAAATATTTTCAACATCTTCTTTAAATTCACTTCTATGTTGAACCTTAGCTAGTTTGGAAGCTACCTTTCTAGGATGGAGCAAAAATCTATTATTGATGTAATTCAAATTCTCTATTACATGGTCATAAATTTTTTTGATGACCTTCTTCATGTCTATTGCCTCATATTCAGGATGGGCATGAATTCTAAAAATATTCTTGATCATTTTCGATGTTACATCTAGAACCACTTCTCCAGATGCTCCCAACACCTTTCTAGTTTTATGGTTGTAGTAGTTGGCAAAAGTGAGAACTAGTTCAAGGGATTGAACTGTTACTGGAAATGCAACAACCTCCACCAAACTTGAGTTTTCCAAAGTTGTGGCCATGCAAGTCTCGGTTTCCTCATTGTTGGTTCTTCGTTTAAACTTGTACATGTCCACATGGCCTAGGTTAGTACCTCTAATGTTGGTATACAAGGTGAACATATTTGAAGGTGGATGATAGAATTTATATTGATACTTCATCTATTTTGGATCCTTAGGTGGAATACTTACTACATGCACAAAACACCATGTGTTAACATTTACATACATTAGAAGCAGACAACCTTGCAAAACAAATAATGTTAGAAAAAATATATTTATTATAAAAAATAATAACTTATTTTGAAGGAGTTCAGATTTTCTAAAAAATTTCAAGGATTGGCCTTTGGGATTACCCCTTACCTCATACCAATATTTTTGTATTGAATACTTCATCTTTTCTTTATTTGGTTCTTTGGGAATCATAGATCGGGGATCCCACCCTTTTCTTGCAACGTGAGTCTCCTATCTTATGATTTTGTTTATTTGAGTATCAGGGATCGGGTCTCCCATTTACTTCTTGTTCCAACAATATTCTTTCCTTGAGTTTTATTCTCAATATGCAAAGTCCGATGTATGTTTCGTGGGTTAGGTTTTGGATATACCATATACCTCTTTTTGCAATTTCCTTTAGGTTTAAAAGGTATGACTGATCTTTGAAGTTTGAAAGCATGTAATTTTATTAGGGTTTGGGATTTGTCAATGCTTCTTGACACTTGTTTTATAGCTTCAATATTGAGTAAGAGAAACATCTGTGACTCAAAACTTGACAATCTTTATTTTAACTTTTTTTGAAAGGATTTGTTAAAGGTAATTTATCAAATTTATAATTCTAATAAAAGCGATTGATTTCAGGGTTTTTTGACATTAGGTATCAGGGTTTCATGATACTTCCTACCTTAATAAGGAATTCCGCAAAGGATACATCTAATACTCAAAGTCCAAAAAGGGTTCTTGGAAATAGATTTTTGTTAAGTATTTATATAGATTGTCAGGGGTCAGAGATAGTTGATACCTCTTAAACTTTTACCTCTATAAGAAAGATGGTAAGCGGTACCACCGATGGCTGAAACTCAAAAATATTAAAATAGTTTTCCATCTTAAGATTGATGTTTAAAAAGTTAGGGTTTTGGTTTTAGTCTTTTCGTTTATCATTTAAATAAGAAACCTAGACTTTGTGACTTAGAGAAAGGAGCAGGGGTTTGGGGTCAAAGTTTCACTATACTTTATGATGATTTATTTATTTGATGGTACACAGAACTTGCAACACCCAAAGTCTGACATGTTTTAAGTTTTCAAAATGATAAGGCAAAAATAAAGCGAACCTCGATAAGCCTGAGGTTCGATGCTTGATGATGACATCATAAACACCCTCGATCAGTATGCCAAAAGGAAAATCAATCTTATAGGGCAACACAACCAAAAAGGTAAGAACGAAAGGAAAAAATAAAAATGGTGAAACCCACAAAATAATGCCCAAGTTCAAATCAATCAATCAAAAAAGAAATTGCCCAAATAGGAAAAAAACCACTGATCATACCAAGTAAAAAAATTGATTTTAAACCATATTAGGAGCAAGGGAAAATTGAAGCTAACCTAGAAAATGAGCAAGTGAGAGAAAAAAAACTAAGAGAAAAAAAACTCAACACTACACCACACATGGAACATGTGAACACACACCCACTAGTGACCATGAGTGAAGCACCCACAAACACAAGTGAAAGCACTATGCACATAGGGGCATAAACCAACTGGAACTTGTAGAACCCATAGTAAATAACTGTGCCAAAAATGGAGTTCTTCACACTAGGTATCAGAGCTCTCCAATGAAAATATGCAATGGTGAAATTGAAAGAATGAGGCCACATTTACTTAATAAATTCTTCAATTCCACAAATCGATGGTGCATTAATTGCAGTAGATGGGGAAATAATTTTTTTTGTCAATACAATAAAGATGATATGATTTATGGCATGTGCACAAGTAATAAGACACCACCATTTATAGCCAATGGTTGGGTATGCAAAAATATAAAATGTTGACCCGCAAATCCTGGTGGAAGACAAAATAAACAAGTAGTAAAAATTGAAGAAAGGCTCAAGATCAAGCCCAAGAATGAAGGTATTCACTTCCTCAAAATCTTGATATCCCAAACCCCAAAAGGCAACAAAAGAAAGAAGAAAAGAAAGGAAAGAAAGGAGAAAGGAAAAGAAGGAAAAGGATAAGAGGAAAATGAAGAGACATAAAAAAGAGAGGGGGTCCCTATTTTATCAAAGACAAAATGGGTTGTGAGTGCGAAGGCACAACAAGAGCCAAATAAATATTTAATGTGGCTAAACACATCTCTAAAGATGCACCACAAATAAATATTTATTTTACCTGATTCAAATATTTATTTTCTTGTGCAAGGTGTACAACACCCTTTTTCCTAACATCCCATAGGCACTATTTCTTGTTGGATTCAATGCTAAAGTATTTAAATTTAGCACCTAAGAGGTTATATTAAAGATGAGTCATATAAAATTGATCAAATATTAAAATCATCTATCTCATAATTTAATCATCACTTTATCAACTTGGAATATTTGAATTCAAATCATATCAGAATATGTAGAGCAACCTTTATTTACGTCAAAATTTACTATGTACACTACTCATCTTGTATCTTGTGTACATTTTCCATGGATACATCCAATTCTTGTTCAAAATAATAAAATGGGTTTTGACCAAGGCTTGTGGAAGTTAAAAGCTTCAATACTAACACAATAGATACCCAAATGTATTCACCAAATTCAAGTTGGTGCAAAAATATGTAAAAATATATAAACAAGTTTTTTGAAGGTGTACAACAAATGTAAACAAATCATGATAGGGAAAATTTATCATACCAAATCAAAAAAATTTACATGATTTGTCAATGCTTCTTGACACTTATTTTATGGCTTTGATATTGAGTAAGAGAAACATCTATGACTTGAAACCTAACAATCTTTAATTTAACTTTTTTTAAAATTATTTGAAAGGATTTATTAAAGGCATGTTTATCAAATTTATCATTTCAATTAAAGCAATTCATTTCAGGAGTTTTAGACATCAGATGGTAAGGTTTCATGATACTTCCTACCTCAATAAGGAAGTCTACAAAGGATACGTCTAACACCCAAAGTCCAAAAAGGGTTCTTCAAAATAGATTTTTGTTAAGTGTTTATGTAGATTGTCAGGGATCAAAGATCGGGGATACCTCTTACACTTTCACCCCTATAAGAAAGATAGTAAGTGGTACCACCGATGGTTGAAACTCAAAAATATTAAAATATTTTATTTTCTTAAGATTGATGTTTTAGAAGTCATGGTTTGGTTTTAGTCCTTTTGTTTATCATTTTAATAAGAAGTTCATTGATGTCATGACTTAGAGAAAGGAGCGGGGATCATAGTCAGAGTTTCACTATACTTTTTGATGATTTATTTGTTTGATGGGTATGCAAAACTTGCAATACCCAAAGTTCGACATGTTATAAGTTTTCAAAATGCTATGACAAAAATAAAGTGAACCTCGGTAAACCCAAGACTTCATGCTTGATGATGACATCATAAATGCCCTTGAACTCAACATGTTGAAAGGAAAATTGATCGGATGGGGCAACAAAACCAAAAAGGTAAGAAAAAAATGAAAAAAACACAAATGATGAAACCCACAAAAGAATGCCCAAGTTCAAATTGATCAAAAAAGAGGAATTTCCCAAATAGGAAAAAAACCCTTCGATCATACCAAGTAAAATAACAATGATTTTAAACCATACTAGGAGAAAGGGAAAATTGAAGCTAACCTATAAAATGAGTGAGTGAGAGAAAAAAAAATGAAGAGAAAAAAAATTCAACACAACACCATGCATGCAACACCTACTAGTGACCACAAGTGAAGCACCCACAAACAAAAGTGAAAGCACTACGCAAATAGTGGTATAAACCAACCAAAACTTGTAGACACCCAGGGTAAATAATTGTGCCAACAATGGAGTTCTTCACACTAGGTATCAGAGCTCTCCAACAAAAATATGCAATGGTGAAATTGAAAGAATGAGGCCACATTGACTTAATAAATTTTTCATTTCCACAAATCGATGGTGCATTAATTATAGTAGATGGGGCAATAAAAACTTTTTTCAATACAATAAAGGTGATATGATTAATGGGATGCACATGAGTAACGAGGTTCTGCCATCAGTAGCCAAGGGTTGGGTATGCAAAAAAGATAAAATGGTGACCTACGAAGCTTGACGAAAGACAAAACAAACAAGTAGTGAAAACTGAACAAAGGCTTGAGATTGGGCTTGAGAAGGAAGGTATTCACTTCCTCATAATCTTGATATCCCAAACTCAGAAGGAAACAAAACAAAGAAGAAAACAAAGTAAAGAAAGGAGAAAGGAAAAGAAGGAAAAGGATAAGAAGAAAATGATGAGATGTAAAACAAAAAGAGGGGGTCCCCATTTTGTTGAAAAACAAAAGGGGGCATGAGTGTGAAGGCACAACAAGAGCCAAATAAATATTTAAAGTGGCTAAACACATATCCAAAGATATACCACAAATACATATTTATTTTACATGATTCAAATATTTATTTTCTTATGCAAGGTGTACAACACCCTTTTCCTAACATCTCATAGGCACTATTTTTTGTTGGGTTCAATGCTAAAGTATTTAAATTTAGCACCTAAGAGATTATATTAAAGATGAGTCATATGAAATTGATCAAATCTTAAAATAATCGTATCTCATAATTTAATCATCACTTTATCAACTTGGAATATTTGAATTCAAATCATATCAAAAGATATAGAGCAACCTTTAGTTACATCAACATTTACTATGTACACTACTCATATTGTATCTTGTGTGTTTTCCATACTTTCAACTTGTTAAAAATAATAAAACGGGGTTTGACAAAGGCTTGTGGAAGTTCAAAGCTTCAATACTAGTACAAGACATACCCAAAGGTATTCATCAGATTCAAATCGATGCAAAATATGTATAAATATATAAACAATTTTTTGAAGGTGTACAATAAATATAAACAAATCACGATAGAGAAAATATAATCATACAAAATAAAAATAAAAATACATAATTACATCTAATGCAAAAATAAATATTTAAAACAAATCAATTATATCAATTATAATCCAAATTTAATATCTAAATTCTAAAACTAATCATTAAAGAATTATGCACAATCCAATTGACTATTAACAATAAAAATCCTAAAAACTAAATATATAATTTTAATCCTTAAATTTATGAGTTTAAACACTTTATTATCTTTCCTAATCCTAAAATAAATTAGGTATTAGGTTATTCACAAGAACCTTGGGATTTTCTTATTGTCCCTACTATATGTAAGGATTATGCTTCCAATTACAAGAAATAAGGGCTAAATGACACCTTACATTTTATCTACAACCAGATGATAACTATAAAGTGATGATGTCACCATCTAACAAGATCTAGTGGTCTTAAATGAATCATTTTCAAAGTGGGACATCCTATAAATACATAGACAATGTAACCTTACAATTAAATTAAAAATTAAATGTCACCCTCACACTATAATATATTTAAAATAATAATAGTTATCATATATTGAGATTTCAACGAGGGAAGTATTCAACCACCACATGCCTAGTCTAGTTTTACATTGACTTGGTAAAACTATATCGTCAAATTCAATTTCAGTTGTTTCCCAACCGACAATAATATAATTATTCAAAACTCGTTCTCATAATAAGAAACTCTCATTTTTTCACGAAGTCTTTCTTATAAGAAATTTAAAAGCACTCGTGATGCACTAAATATAAGCATAAAAAACAAAACTAAATGTTGGAATTTTGTGTTTTGGTTTTATAAAACAAAAATTTATTTAGAGGATTTGTCAACGTGTGGATAATCTACTTTACTTGTGCAGTTCATCTTTTATATTCCCGAGATTGTATTTTGGGTTTGTCAAATTTTCAAAGAAAAAATTTAATAATTATTATATATTTTGAATACACATTAACAAAGAATAATTATAAATAGAAAGATATTTGAGTGATAGGACTTTTAAAATTATTAATTGATTTGGTTATCAATAGTTTTCAAAATATTCAAACGTTGGCTAGTTTTATAGAAACAATTCATGTTGATTTTAAAAATTAATAGTTGACATCTTCAAGTTTTATTTTATAATGCAATATTATAGTAAATTAAAATATGTAAAATTAGAAAATTATAAATGTGAAGATGTTGTGAAATATGTATTTTAATATGAAGAGAAATAAAGTACATTTTTAAATGAAAGTAAAGATATTTAGAAATTATGAATTTAATTATAAATTTTATATTGTTAATCATAAGTATTTTTTCTTTAATATTTGTCGAGTGGGAGATGAAATAATAAATGTTTGAATTTTAGAATTTATATTTTTATATTTCAATCAGTTTTTGATTGATTTGTAGAGATTAAATTTATTCTCAAATAATTTAAAAGATTCAAAACCAACACTACATAGATCTTTCTTCTATTATAGTCATTTGTTTAGTTTGATATTATTTTTTACGTAATTTTTGCATTATTTAGTTGAGTTTTTGGCTTGTATGGGTTTAGTGTAGATGTGGATGCATATATCTATTTTAATATGTGTCTATTTAAGTCTCACTTGTCTTAAGTACCTTAAGAAACTTGAAGTAGGTGTTGTATTCACTTAATCAATTAATCACAATACTTCATTTTTTTAAATAAAGTTATATATTTTTATCACATAAAATTTTGAAAGGGGACATCAAATTCTTAAACAATACACATAAATGAGCCTCACGCCATTAGAAACATGATAAGATGGTAGTTTTGGGGCACCTTGGTATCAAAATAATGGAAATATCTTACTTTTGATGCCCAAGGGCCCACATATATAAATGTATAAGCCAAAGGGTTTCATTTTGTTATAGATCACCCTATATTAATTGATAGCCTAAGCCATATGGACTACCACATATTAATAGTTACTACACCTTGAATAAGGGACACGCAACCTTACATGCAACCATTCATGCAACACATAGAACACTATTCGAATAGATCAGAAAATGACATAGGTTATTACATGAAATATTTATTATTTTACATGGAGGGACTTATGCTTTCCCTTTTCTCTCTACTGCATGCACTCTTAGCTCCTTGGTTTTACTCTAATCCCTCTTTATCTCTTAGCCTTACACATGACCTCATAACTCTTTATGGGATCATGGTAAAAATTATAGAAAAACCTAAAAATGAAGGTGATACTAGGATGCATGCCTATCAAATAAAAGAGAATACCCACCAACTATCTATATAAAATGACATCAATGCAAAGTGTGGGGCAAGTGATAGTCAAAGTGACACTAGACCAAAATGGTGTAGGAGAAATCTTACCATTAACCATGCTATTAAAATGATGAAGCAAATCAATTTCATACTTCTATTGATGTATGGCAATACCCTTAGTAGATTGAAGAACTTATAGACCAAGAAAGAAGTGTAGAATCCCAAGATCTATTATTTCAAAGTGCTCCATCAAGGAGTGTCATATATCCTAAAGCATGGATGAGGAGCTATTAGTGAGAATAAAATCATCCACATACAAGACTAATATCAAAAGGTTAGCTCCATGTATTTGAATATACACCATTGGATTAGAGTGGTAACATGTAAAATAAAATACAAGTAGAAAACTATTTATTTTCTCATATCAATTCCAAGGGGCTTGTTTGAGACCTATAGTGTAGGAAATTGTATACCTTTACAATTCCACACTATGTTTGGGCCCCTTAATTAATTGGACTTAATTAAGCTCCTAATTTTCCAAATTATGCATTCCAAAGCCTTATTTTGCTCATTTTTGGAAAGGGAAACCTATATTTGATTAATGCAATTAATATTTTAATCACCTTGAGATGAATGTGTCCTAGAATTTTGGGCCAAGAACCATTATCCCAAGGGAAAATGGGTCTTTAAGCCCTAGGTCCCAAATTTTAATATATTTTTGGTGGTATTTTAATGATTCAAATTTGATGTATCAAATTTTCAACTTTTGGAATCTAATTTTTAGGAAATTAGATAAACACCTATAAATGCATAGTGTTTTTATCAGTTCAAATCTAAACAACATTATCAAGACTTCATATGAGAAAATATTATTGGAAAGAGAATTCAAGAGCATTTTTTTAGTCATTTGTTACGACATCCAAGATCATATCATCATGGTCAATCTTATGTGCATTCATGTCATCATGTGAAGGCTAATATGCATTGTTGATCCTAAAGCATCCAAGCATTTAAGTATCCAAAAAAATCAAGCAAAGCAAGATCTGATTCCTTGGAGTGATGTGTCTAACTTTAATCCTCTAAGGGAAGTCATTAAAGTTTTGGTGATATATATATCCCTCTCTAGATATCTCTCTATCTCTCCCTCACTTTATCCTTATCTCTACCCCCCTCTATATTTATCTATTTATCCACCTCTCGCTCTGTCTATATCTTTATCCCTCTCTCTCTTGATATCTCTCTCCATATCTCTCCTCTCCGCCTTTATTTATCTTTTTCTTAACTTTCTCATTCTTACTCTATCTCTTGATATATCTCTATCTCTACATCTCCCTATATTTATCCCTCTCATAGATATATCTTATCTCTCCCCTTTTCTCTCCCTCTCTCTATATCTTTCTATCTCCCTCCATCTCTCTCCTTACAACTCCCTTTATCCGATGCAAGAGCATCATGACACAATTATGACTCCATCTTGAAGTCTAAGCATTTTTTGATTTTTCAACATTATTCAACGGTCATTCAAGTCATTAGGAGGTTATTTGAGTCAAAAATGTAAAAGATGCCAATGTATGCAAAACAAAAAAAAAAGTTGTCACAATTGCAAAAAATGACAAAATTTAGAAGATATGGAAGATGAAGGGTCATTTTAGTTCTTAGGCATTAGAAGGTAGTTAGAAGTTATAGAGCCAATTTGAAATTCCTTTAAAAAGGCCATTGTACGTTTGGTCAAGGGTGGGTGATTGGAGATAAGAAGTTGAATGAATGAAATTATTGTTTCTTGCATTAATTCTCATAAAATCTCTGTATTTATGTTGTGTATGGCCCTGTACAGGAATGAAATGGTTTCTAATTGATTGTGTTTCCAATTGATTGTAAGTGTTAGGTTTCTTAATCACCTTCCATTTGGTTTTTGTTTCATGCAGATTGGTGAAGTTTTGAATCAGATATTGTTATTTCTGTAAAAACAGTCAAAACCCTCTGTTAGGGTAAACATAGACTAAGATAATTGTATTTCTTCGCTACTAACCGGTGGAATCCTCTGAATTTTGGTGAGATTATTCTTCTATGCATGTTCTTTCATATTTCAAAGGTTTTGGGAAAAGGCATAAAGTTAAGATGTGAAGAAATGAAGTTTCTTGACTGAGAATTTGTGTTACAATCCATAAAATAGAGTTTCAAGGTGGTTATCATCTAGGGTTGGTTCAAATACTTGGGGAGAAGGAATTTTGATGGTTAAATAAGCATATTCAGTTCCAAATAAATATGTTTGAAGGTTTGGTAAAGAGTATTCAAGATTAGAGCTTATAGAATCAATAAGCCCTAGTGTTGTCAAGGCCTAATTAGGCCTAATTTGTAATGACATTAGTCATGGTTGAGTATGCTTTCCCAAAACAACCTATGTTGGTTTTTTGATATGTTTTAAAACCCTTTAAAAAGTATCCAAAAAATTGATTACAATCTTGAGAAAGGACCTACATCAAAAAATTAGTCTAATAGTTTGGGTTTGAATGGCTACTAGGAATTTGAATAACCAATGAAGGAAATGGGAATTGTATGTAGGGGAAGAACTGGTGAAAGTTTGTTTTAGTTGTATTAGTGTTCTTGAGGAATAAGAAGGCATTGTGAAGCCTGGTTTGGGTCAGAGTTGTGAGAAACTTATTTTGTGTCATTGTTTGTGTGAAGATTTCTTGTGAACTTGAAGGAATAGAAGGGATTGAGTCCCTGATTGTAAAATCTATAATCATGTGAGTGATGTTTTCTTCCTTTGCACTACATCAGTTTGGTATCAAAGCTAGAAGGCTCTAGGAAAAGAGAGTTGGTTTTGTGTTGGAGTTGTGTGCAGGTTAAGAAGATAACTTGGTTGCTACCAAGAGAATGCAAAGAAAGTTAAGAGAAAGTAGAAGCAAGAAGAAGCTTGCTTGAAGAGAAAAGATGGAGATATTGAGAAGACATTTGCAGGTAGAGGAAGAAAGGAAGAAGAGAAAGAGACAAGAGAAGATTGATAGAGAGATAGCAGCAATAAAGCAAGAGATGAGAAGGTTGGAAAAAGAGTTCTAGGAGTCCATGATGAAGATGGAACAAGTGATCAAGCAAATGACAAGTTGGCACTTTAAGATCAAGAAAAGAGTTATATGGCCCATCAGGAAAATTGACAAAAGAAGAAGGAAACAAGCGAGGGAAGCAACAGACAAGCAAGAAGAAGAAGAGATGCAGATAAGAATGATGATTAGGCAGATTGAGGAAGAACTCCTTGAGGGAGCAGAGGACTTGAAGGACATTGAGAATGGAGAAGCCATTGCTACATGGAAAAAGCAGCAAGTTGAAGAGGTAATCTGTCATTTCATTGTTATGATGATAGTCTTTGTGGGATATAAACCAAGGTTGAAAGTGAAAAGAGAAGGAGAAGATATTAAGATGAAAATTGAAAAGCAACAAAGCATGAAGAACCTAATTTTAGATGGCAAGCAAGAAAGATAACTGATTTGCTTGGAAAAGATGAAGCCAAAAGTGAAAATGAAGGTGATTAGGAGTAGTTTCAAGGACAATTTGAGGCAGAGCATGCAAAGGATGGAGATTTGTTGACAACTTCACATTCAAGTGGACTTGAAACTCTTTTGGCCGGGAGAATGATGTAGGAGCATCATGACACAATTATGACTCCATCTTGAAGCCTGAGCATTTTTTTATGTTTCAACATTATTCAAGGGTCATTCAAGCCATTAGGAGGTTATTTGAGTTAAAAATGTAAAAGACGCCAATGTATGTACAACAACAACAAAAAAAGTTGTCACAATTGCAAAAAAATGACAAAATTGTAGAAGATATGGAAGATGAAGGGCCATTTTAGTTCTTAGGCATTAGAAGGTAGTTAGAAGTTATAAAATCAGTTTAAAATTCCTTTTAAAAGGCCATTCTATGTTTGGACAAGGGTGGGTGATTGGAGATAAGAAGTTGAATGAATGAAATTACTATTTCTTGCATTAATTCTCAGAAAATCTCTATATTTATGTTGTGTACGGCCCTATACGGGAAATAAATAGTTTCTAATTGATTGTAAGTGTTAGGTTTCTCAATCACCTTCCATTTGGTTTTTGTTTCATGCAGATTGGTGAAGTTTTGAATCAGATATTGTTATTTATGTAAAAACAGTCAAAACCCTCTGTTAGGGTAAACAGAGACTGAGATAATTGTATTTCTTCACTACTAACCGATGGAATCCTCTAAATTTCAGTGAGATTATTCTTATATGCATGTTCTTTCATATTTCAAAGGTTTTGGGCTAAGGAATAAAGTTAAAATGTGAAGAAATGAAGTTTCTTGACTGAGAATTTGTGTTATAGTCCAAAAAATAGAGTTTCAAGGTGGCTATCATCTAGGGTTGGTTCAAGTACTTGGGGAGAAGGACTTTTGATGGTTAAATAAGCATATTCAGTTCCAAATAAATATGTTTGAAGTTTGGTAAAGAGTATTCAAGATTAGAGCTTGTAGATTCAATAAGCCCTAGTGTTGTCAAGGCCTAATTAGGCCTAATTTGTAACGACATAAGTCATGGTTGAGTCTGTTTTCCCAAAACAACCTATTTTGGTTTTTTGGTATGTTTTAAAACCCTTTAAAAAGTATCCAAAAAAATGATTACAATCTTGAGAAAGGGCCTGCATCAAAAAATAAGTCTAACAGTTTGGGTTTGCATGGCTACTAGGAATTTGAATAGCCAATGAAGGAAATGGGAATTGTATGTAGAGGCAGAACTGGTGAAAGTTTGTTTCAGTTGTATTAGTGTTCTTGAGGAATAAGAAGGCATTGTGAAGCCTAATTTGGGTCAGAGTTGTGAGAAACTCAGTTTTGTGTCATTGTTTGTGTGAAGATTTCTTGTGAACTTGAAGGAATAGAAGGGATTGAGTCCCTGATTGTAAAATTTATAATCATGTGAGTGATGGTTTCTTCCTTTGCACTACATCACTACCTCTATCTCTTTATCTCTCACTCCATCTCTTCCTCTTTACCTCTCTCTCCCTCTCTCTATCTTTCATATGTAGCTCTCTCTCTATATCTCTCTTTATTACTCCTCATCCCTCTCTCTCTCTATGTCTCCCTCTATTTATATCTCCCCCTATGTATATCTATCTCCCTCTCCCTCTCCACATATCCATCTATCTCAATCTTTCCCTCCCCATATCTAGCTATATATTTTCCTATTTTTATATATCTCTCTATATCTCTTTCATTATCTCTTCCTCTATATCCCTCTCTCCATCATTTATTCTATCTCTCCCTCTCCCTCTCTCCCACTCTCTAACTCCATATTTCTCTATCTATCCACATTTCTATCTTTGCCTCTCCCTCTCTATCATTCTCTCCCTTTATCTTTGTATCTCTACCTCTCCATCTCCCTCACTCTCTCTCCCACACTCTCTTCTATGTCCCTCCCTCTTTCCCTCTCTCTATCTCACCCTCTCTATATCTATCTCTCCATCTCTATCTCTATCTCTTTATATCTCCCTATATATCTATTTCTATGTGTACATCTCTATATCTCTCCCTCTATCTCTCTCTATGTCAACTTATCATTTTATATCTATACCTGTATATCCTTCTATCTTTATTTCCACACACACACACAGATTATTTACATTTTCCTTCACACATGCATAACTTTTTCTCATAAAGACATCCTAAAGGTAAAAAATTAAAAATTAAAAATTCTCATTAAATATAGGTTTTACAATTTGAGGCTTTTTAGGCATTGCGTTGTAAAGTTCTTTAAAATAGTAATGTCTATAAATAACTTTAGATTATCACAATAGGCTCACTTAGTTTTATAAATTTCTAATCCTTATCTCAATTTTCTTCCTTATGCCATTTGATAGATTGATGTAAAATAGAAACAAAGAGATTATTTCCATTTTCCTTCACACCTTTTTCACACACACACAAAAATTATTTTCATTTTCCTTCACACATGCATAATTTTTTTTCATAAAGACATCCTAAAGGTAAAAATAAAATAAAAAATTTTCACATTCAATATAGGTTTTACAATTTGAGGCTTTTTAGGCATTGCGTTGTAAAGTTCTTTAAAATAGGAATGTCCATAAATAACTTTAGATTTATCACAATAGGCTCACTTAGTTTATAAATTTCTAATCCTTATCTCAATTTTTCTTCCTTATGCCATTTGATAGATTGATGTAAAATAGAAGGTATGTCTATACATCATTCTATCCAAGGTCTATCAAGTAATATATAAAATCTCTTCCAACAAGGATTAACATGACATAAAATTTGTACCATTTTTTAACCAACTTATAAAGGATAGATAATGAATCCAAAAGCTTCCTTACATAAGCTTATTGTTGAACATATTAATTGAGCAAGAATTCCTCCATGTAAACATTAAACCAACATGGTGGAAAAGGATTAATACAAAGTTTAAAATTCTAATAAGGGGTGTAACTAAATTATTTCCACCATTCTTAACATTATTTACTTGTATCATATTACTACAACTGTAATCTAAATAAAAATGTGGTACTTTTTTCTATTGTGATAGTCATATAATAGTTTTCTCTTCACTTTCTAGCTCATTTATGATAGTCCCTAATTGGTGACAATGTCATAGGATACGAATAAATAATTTGGGGTATGATAATAGTCTTGTTAGTAACATTCAACAAAAGAGTTCAATAAAGATAACTCAACTAACATGACCAATAATTTATTTCACCTTATGACAACCCATGTTCTTGTTGGGAATTATGATATATATAAATTTTATCTTAGAAATATTTCTAGTATTTGAGCATCTTCAATGTCATTTGAGCATCTCTTAAATGTAATATTTGGTTGTGGAGATAGTCACCCAAGATTTAGAGGCCTAATGGAAGGTACAAATAAATATAAATATAAATATAAAAAAAATAATTGTATTCCTATCAAAGAAAAATGTATATACAATCTATGAGAGACCCTTTTTATATAAACCAAGGTGAGATGTAGTATAATATAATATAGTGACAAGTGTCTTGATCTTATGATATGAAACTTAAAGTGAAAAATCCCCTAAAATTTCCCTAAATAACTTAATTGATAAAGTGTGAAAATGACCAAATAATGGAACTATTTAGGGAATGACAATATTTGCAGTAACATTCCTCTTAAGTGCAAATTAGGGGAAACAAAATGCAAACATGAAAATATGGGTCCCAAATACAAGGCATGATGAGGTACCCATGTAAAATAATATCATTCACGAATGAAGAAAATGAGAAAACTTAGTGGAATAAAATCCCTCCCCAAAAGAGAAAATGAAAAAGAAAAACGTTCTAAAAGATTAGGACAAAAATTCATGTGAAGAAATAGTCTCCCCATAAGAGAGAGTTAAGAGAAAATATTAGGTGACCACCCCAAATATACAATCCCCTACACTAATCATAGATACTCAACATAGAATGCTAAAGATGATCTAAGATCACCAAACAACATTCCTTGCCTTAGGAAGAAATAAAGGAGTTGATGGATGTAGGATATCTTCCCATTCCAATAAGGAATGTGAGGGAAGAATAATATAAGTCCCTAGAATCAAATATAATGATGATTCCTATAAATGGTGGTCCAAAAATATGCTAAACTATGACAAACACTAATATAAAGAATTAGGTACCACTACAAAAATGTCCAAATGGTGATAGTTGAAATTATCAACTCCTGAGTATCTACATAATCTTTCACTATGGAAGAATATAGATATGGAGAAGGAATAAGAGGATCTAAATGCACCCTCAACACATTTTTAATAATGTGATATGAATTCTTGTAAGATGTCATAAAAAAAGAGATGAATATCCTCAATACTATCATGAACATTTTGTATGCAGGATTCAACAAACAAATAAAATGTCATATAAGCAATCATCTCAATGATCAATAAGAGATCAAGAGTCCCATGATTAAGTATCTACATAATAAGTCTAAGCATACATATAACTATTGAATTTGTGAGTGTTGAAAGTGTGGATCCCTCAACTTCTAAGTGTTGACTCATAGATGTAGGAGGAAGCCTATTGGAACACGTTTGTCATTGCGCCAAAAGATCGACTTGTTAATACCCAATACAAATGCTAGAGATAAATGGATCCATGGGAGGCGACTAGTCGATGTCCTAAATCCAAAGGGAGACACTAGCGATTAGTCCAACAATTCCCCCTGACCCCCCCACTTAAGCGTCACTTGAGGGGATTCAAACCCAAGACCACAACTCTAATACCATTTGTTGGAACACGTTCGCCATTGTGCCAAAAGATCGGCCTACTAACACTCAATACAAACACTAGAGATAAACATATCCACGAGGCGATTAGTCCATGTCTCAAATCTGAAGGGAAACGTTGGCGATTAGTCCAACAAAGCCCTTGTATTTGAAATAGGATTCATAGCAATTGAATCAATTATAGTCTCTAAAGGAGTAAGAATTTGTTATGGCCTTTTCATGCTCAATACTTTCCCACTTATTTAGCAATTCTAATGTATCTTCATCATATGAAATATTATCACAATCATCTAGAGGAACTAAAAAATCCAAAAGAGAATCATTTGGATCTCTATACATGTCCAAAAATATAATCCAACAAGAAAGAGTTGGGTATAGCTAAGTATGGATCTAGTGTATATCAATAGGCTATTCTAAAAGGGCAACCCTTAGATGAACCACTTAATATCATCCACCTCAATCAGTTCTATACTAGCACAACTCATCGACAAAATCAACACTTAGCCAACCTTTCACCTTCTTTTGATTAATGACAAAACCTAGTGACAATCAAAGCAATTTCAAGGAGCACGAGTGTTTGTAGAACCACCTCAAAACTCTGCCAAACAAATGAACATGCCTTATCAAAAGCTTTGAAAAGATTGTTAGTCTCTAATAAGGTTGTTAAAACCTTGTTAAGAGCCAACACAAGTTCAAGAACCCCTTCCATACACTAATGCTCCTACTGAAAATTGTTCTCCTTCATACTTGACAAGGTTAGAAGAAAACCATCGAGCCCCAATAAGGTTAGGAAAACTTTGTTGACTCCTGACACATTTTAAAACCTCCACAATGTGCCAAAAATTAAAATTTAAACTTTTCTCTTGAATAAAAAAGAAGTTAGAAAAATGGCGCCAAGTGTCGACAAGGTTAGGAAAAACTTGTCAACTCCCGACATAGGTTTGAAAACCTTTTCAATCTAGTGATGCACACACACAAACACACTCTTCCCTTTAAAGAATAACGAAGTTAGAAAAGGGATGTTGGGCTTCTACAAGGTTATGAAAATCTTGTTGACTCTCAACACTGATTATAAAACCTCATCAAATAGCCAACAGCAAACACTTGAAATTTCTAACTCCTTCACATTTCCACACCAAGGCCAAAGGAAAATGGGAAAACAACAACAACAACAAAACAAGCCCACAACACACAAGCATAGAACAATAGGGCTCTACAAGGATCCAAAAACAAATTTCAAAATATCTAACAATTTTTAAAACTCCAACACTATCTAAGAAAAGTTGTTCCAATTCATCCTAAGAAATAAATTCCAAAAATAATGAAAATAATTATTAAGAGTTACACCAACTAACTATAAAGCATTTACTTACATGATTCATGATAATGATAAGCCCTTAGGAACCTCCATGAAAACTAGGGCTTCAAAAAAATATTTCAATAAAAGACCTTGCAATAGATTCAAATATTTCCTTCCACTTATAAATTACAAAATTTGATTTCCTTACCCAATTTACAAGGCATCAAAATTTACCTCAAAGTCGTGCATAAAAAATTTCACCGAAAATTAAAATTGCAAAATCAACTTCAAATCACCATATCTTCTTTTAGTATTGCTCCACGTTTTTAATGTGGCCACCTTTTTGGAAAGCTCTTAAAGTCCTCTTTCAAACAAATTGAATCTATTTTTGAAAGTCTATATGAAGTGCACAACCCTATACAGGAAATTTGGCTCTTCTTGGAAACAAATCAACAACAAACTTCCTCACTTTGTCCAAAACAAAGCTCTAATACCACTTATTCAAATCCAAGCATAGAATAATATCAATATGATGATATAGAAGAGAGATCACACACAACACAATATAGTATAAGAAAAAATAAAATAAACCTTTGAGATAGGACCGCATGATATAATACTCTATGAAAGAGGACGTTCAAGCTATAATCTTCAAGAGATCCCAAACAAGATCCCGAACACATACAATACACTTCACATCCCTACATTGATATTCACTCAGCTTATTTGCGTGGGCATTTAATGTATCTATACTAGTTCTCTTAAATGGAAATTGTGCACAAATTTATGATGATTGTGCTTGGGCCGACAGCAACATGCAAACTGTCATGAATATTTGGGTTTGGTGTTCCATACCTTCTCATGTGAGTTTCTCTCCTCTTTATGTACCATGTGAAATAATTTTCAGCAATGTTCAAGTAATATTTTTTCCCATAGTTTCATATTTCACTATACAATAGATTGCAGATTTCAATATGCATCCGTTTCAGTCTATAGCATTTTTAGTTTCAGATTTTATTTTATGTTACAGTGTTCTTCTCCAATTTTTGTTGTCTGACAGATGCATAACCGGTTGCTCATAATGGCAAGCCACATGAAAGGCTCTACATCTAGCTTAAATAAATAAATAAAAGCCCACAAGAAAAAATTAGTAGGACATTCAATATATGTCCCCATCATTAATGCTTCACCAAATGATTTGAGCAAAACTGGCCAATAGCATCCTTGATTGACTGGGTAATCATCTAGCAGACTATGACTGATTTAATGAGTGATCCCAAAGTTTCACAGACTAAAATAATTCATATTTGGACATGCATGAGTAGAACATTCAATATATGTCCCCATCATTAATGCTTCACCAAATGATTTGAGCAAAACTGGCCAATAGCATCCTTGATTGACTGGGTAATCATCTAGCAGACTGACTGATTTAATGAGTGATCCCAAAGTTTCACAGACTAAAATAATTCATACTTGGACATGCATGAGTAGAACATTCAATATATGTCCCCATCATTAATGCTTCACCAAATGATTTGAGTAAAACTGGCCAATAGCATCCTTGATTGACTGGGTAATCATCTAGCAGACTATGACTGATTTAATGAGTGATCCCAAAGTTTCACAGACTAAAATAATTCATACTTGGACATGCATGAATTAATCTGTATATTTTGCTACTATAAAACTATTTCCATTCACGGTACAATCTGATTGCTCTTTGGGATGTGTTGACACTAATTGCACGGCAAGGGAAAAGATTGCAAAGATAAACCCCCAATATATAAATAATAAATCTTCATAGAATTTTGTTTTGTTTCATGGAATTGTATGTTTCCAGTGGAAAATCATTTCAACCTGAAAACTTTTCGGCTTTCTTTTCAGCCAGAAAACTTCAAGACCAGCCAAAAATTGGAGTCCTGCTTCTTCTCTTACATTGCAACAGAGATTGTGCAGGAGAAGGCCTCCAGAGATATATACGAGATCGAGTTATTTATCTTCTATTCTGTTCAACACAGTCAAAAAACAGCATGTTGTAGATTGAGTTGTCGTATCAGTCTTTAGAGCATACATCAAAACAGGGTATTTGCATACTTTTACAACTGTTATGTACTGTGCAAAACAAAAAGGAGCAATGCTTTGAGATTGGAACTTCAGCAACTTTAGTAAACAGTCCTAATTAATAAGCAATATCACAGAGGCACAGTTTCCAAAATACAGAAGTGGCAAATGGATTACAGCTTGGAATTTCCTTCACTGTCACAGAAAGTCTCATAGAATCATAGACCTTAATCAATTATAAGGGTTACCCCTAGGGAGTGGGTGGATGGGCGGGCGTCTCTCCACAACAAGGATGTGGAGAGACCGCGTCTATCAGCGTTTGGTAGGAAAGCAACATTTGTTTTGATTGGTTTCCCTTTGGGGGTCGAGGTCGGTTTGGCAGTTGAGGTGGCCTTCATAAGGAAGGAGTATATTGAGCTGGCCGAAGTGAGTGTCCACAGTCACCGTACCAGTCGTGCCCACTGTGGTGGAGTAAAGGTAAATAATGAAACAAGACTCTCTAAGTATCAAGCCTCAAAAATTGGTGGCCCGAGTAATCATTTTTCCATCCCGCTAACCTGGAGTTGATATAGCATATCGCCCAACTGGCATTGGATGACAAAGCCATTGCATGATCTGGGATAGGTGGTTGACACGGATGAAATCTGGCAGGGCACGATGGCTTATGCACAGAATGATAACAAGGTGGGAGAAAGATATTAAATTTTATCGGCTTGGCTAGTTTTGTCAGCTCATCTCTCCAAGTGCTCTAAGCGATAGCAATGGCGGAACGCTCCAAGTTTGTTGTTGAGATTTCTTCAAAGGCTGTGGTGAGTATTGGACAAAGATACCCCTATTCAACTGGATTGTAAGATGAGGCAAACAGCCTTCAAGCATATAACCAATAGGCAGTTGAAGCAGATTTTATTGAGGATAGATCCTCAGGTGGTGATTGCAGTCAAGATGATCTTAGGGAAGGATTTCTTGCAGAACCGTGAGACCTTCAGGGTCAATTCCCACATCGTCTCCCGTTTTTTGGCATCGATGTTGGACGTGAGGACTCCAAAGGCAGAAGCAAAAACTATGGTCTGCAAGCTCTTCAAAAGTGAGCTTCTGAGTGGTTTGGACAAGGTGTTCAAGTCTGCCCTCTTGGGCGGCGGTGCCCCTCAGCCCCAAGACCTGCCGCTTGTGAAGGTAACGGGTGAGGTGATAAAGATTTATCCACTGTTGTTGGAGCTCAAAGGAATGTCATTGGTCAGGCATCGACAAATTGCAGCCTTTGGCGTGAGCTTCCTGAAAAAGATGCTTTCGATGGAGCTGGTAGACGGGTTTGAATGGGTGGCGGAATTTGAACAGTTCGCCGAGCTGAATGGCTTCTAACCACTGCTTGAGGTGACGGGTTTGGTGGTGCCTGGTAATATCATGTGTCTGTAAATAATGCATGTAGTTCATCAGTTTTTTAGTTTGAAAATAGGTGTCATTGGGTTCGGCACAGAGCACCCCAGTGTTATGTCAGCGAGCTGGGAGTTGGTTTCTGGTCTGCAAATTTTGGGAGGCCTTCTTGGCACTCTAGGGGAAGGTGTTAGGGTTGGTTTGAATGGGGATTCTGATCTCAAGCCCTGCGATTGCAGACGTTTTGTACCTTTTTTGACAATATAATCTATACTCTCTTACGAATCCAAAAAAAAAAGAGTTGCCCCTAGGGCAGTATATGAACTCTATTCAATGTCATGATTTTGAGATAGGGGTTTACTACCAAAGCCTTCGGATATTCCTAATGAAATCAGCATAGAATGGTTATATGTAGCCTATAAGATGAAAACCAAACCAAAACTTGTATACTTCAACAAAATGGGGTACAGTTTGTAAAAACCTGCATAATGTTTTAAAATACCTAAATGAAGACAGAGACTGGATCAAATAGTTTACTGCAGCTTTCACTTCTGCAATTTCTAGAGGCCTATTGCAGCGTCCACTCCAAATTCTACAGCTTCCCATCAACAATCTTCCCAAAGAAACAATCAATTACAACAGTAATGATTAAATCCTACCTAAGGCAGGCAACATATACATAGGTTTGGAACCTAGTTTCTTTGTGGCATGGGCTCCAAGGGAAAATCTGTCAATTTGAAGGGATGGAATAGTATGTCAATCTTTCCATTTCAAAATAAATTAGGAAAATACTTATCATAGGTAAAACCGTAAAATATCAAACTAAAAACATTGGATTTGCTGTTAAAACAACGTTTAGATATTGAACAGTCTAACAACTTTATATACATTTGTATATAAAAGCTTGGGGAATGCAGCTCATCGGAATTTGAAAAATCTAATATTTGAAAATTTTGTGAAATTTTTTCCAATTGACAAAAAAAATAGCCTGTAAAAGCCATTATGAAACGTTTGTTAGTCTAATTTTTGGAAATGTGGTGAAAAAAGGTAGCAAATTGGCAAAAATGAATAAGCCTTAAAAAAAGTCACTGATGCATTGATAAATCTAATTTTTGAATATTTTATTAAAATTTAAAAAAGCAGCTACTGGAAAAATGATAGCCAACCATCCTAATGTCAACCATAGGCCAATCATGTACACCTGCCTGCCAACTTCATTCCAGTTGGGTGATTAGCATTATGCTTTGGAGGCAAAGGTGTGAGCAAATAATAACACCACACTGCAAGACGAATGCAATCCATCCAATGAAGACTATCAGCAATGCAGACCTTCTCAACCATTACAGATTCATAACTGGTTATAATACATTTTTGGTGGGTCCATAATGGTAAGCCACATGAAAGGAGAAAATTTAAGTTTAAATAAAGAGAAAATGCCTACAAGGAAAAATTACCAGAACATTCAATGTATTCCCAATCATGGATACCACACAAGAAAGCAAACGATTTGAGCAAAACTAGGTAACCATCTAAGATACTGCGACCGATTTAATGAGTGATCCACACTTTTGAAGTCTGAAACATTTCAGACTTGGGCATTTTACATTATTCTCTAAATTTTGGAACTATTATACTATTTCTGTTCACAGTACAATCTGACTAACCTTTGGGGTGTGCTGACCATAATTGCACAGTAAGGAGACTAACTCCAAAGAAAAACCTTCATATTTTCAATGACCATAATATTAATTTCAACTTGAAAAGTTCCATACATTCTTTCCAGCAAGAAAACTATTCAAGAATTGGATTCCTGCTTCTTCTCCTGTATAAATATACAGCAGCAATTTTGCAGAAGCAGCCTACTAAGAAATATAAAATTGTTCAATTATTAATCTTCTATTTGTTCAACTATTAGAAAGCAGCATGCTTTTTCTGCTCTGTGAAAATAGAACCAACTACAGTAGATTGAGCTGATTGAACATTCCTTACAGTATAAAGTCAAAACAGGGTATTTGCCTACTTTTTGTAACTGTTCTAAACAATGAAAGCAAGAAAGAGCAATGCTTTGAGACAGCTACTTCAGCAACTCTAGTAAACAGTCTTACTTAATAAGCAATAACACAAAGAGACAATTAATGCAGAAGTGGACAATGGATTACAAGTTACAACTTGGAATTTCTTTCACCATCACAGAACAGCTTGTGGAATTGTGCACCTTAATCAATGATAATGGTTACTAAAAAGATAGAAATACAATATTTATTGAATGCTATGATTTTGAGCAGGAGATATAATCTTGATGCCTCTAGGTATTCTTAGTGAAAGCAACATATAAGGGTTACACTTAGCCTATAAAAAGAAAAGAAAACCTAAACTTCTGCACCTCAATGAAATGGGGAACCATTTCTACAAACTTGCATACTGTTTGTAAAATGCCCAAACGAAGAGTAACCACTTTAACAGGTACTCCACTTCAGCTTTTGCTTCTGCAATTGCTTAGGGTCTATTATGGAATCCACTCCCAGTAAATTCTACAGCATCCCATCGATTATTTTCCTGAAGACACTATCAATTTCAAGAGTAATTAATGATTGCATACTACGAAAACAGGCAACATGTACACAAGACTGCAACTTTATTGTGGCATGGGCTCCAAAGGAAATTTTGAAGGAATGGAATAGTATGCCAGTCATTTCATTAGAAAAAAAAAGGAAAATATATTAATAGGTTAATATTTAACAAAAACATTGGATTCACCATTAAAATAACTTGTACATATTGACCATTCTAACAACTTCACATACTATTTTATGAGAAATTTGAGAAAAAGTTTTCAATCGGTGAAAAATACTCTGTAAAAAATATCATGATGCATTGGCAAGTCTATCTATTGAACTTTTGGTGAAAACAGGCAGCCAATTGGCAAAAAGGACTCCACCTTTAAAATACCCTGACGTCTTGATAATCTAATTTTTGAAAATTTTATTAATTTTTTCTTTTTTTATAATGGATATTGCCCATAAAATATCCTAATACAACACTTACCAATCAACCAAAAGCTCATAGACACCCGCTCATTGACTTCATTCCATTTGGGTCATAAAGCATTGTGCTTGGGAGGAAAAGAAGCAGGTAAGTTGTAACACCGCACTGCAAGACGAATGCAATCCATCCAGTGATGAATCTCAGCATTTGGGTCTCTCTCAACCAGTACAGATTTCACTGTTATCTGCAATCAGAATAAATTCTCAAGGAATGGAAACTTTCTTTCCTAGAAAAAAAAAATGGTTGGCAAATTTATCTTTAAATATAAAAAACATGTGTATTGGGATATTTTTAGAGGGAAAGCACAGAATTTACCACTGATACATATATGTTTTAGCATATGTAATCATTTGATAAGTAGGAGGTATTTTTCCACAGCATGTCAAATTATGATATTGCTATCAGGATTCAACCGTGTAGTTTCGAGTCAAACTCATTGACTCATGAAACATGGGTCAATGAGTTTGACTCGAAACTACACGGTTGAATCCTGATAGCAATATCATAATATGTAATCATGTTATATGAAACCTGACAAAATATTTCCTCTTCAATTGTCCGCTGTATAATGATATTAGGTGCACATATAAAAATATTTACTATCATAGCCTGGTTCATGAAATCCTAAACCAAATAAAACATGGGCATATTAATTTTAGATTTAAACACTTGTAGAAGAAATTGTCTAAAACAAGTAGACATGTTACTTTGATAGGTGCTACAGACAGATCCACAAAGAACTTAAAATTTCTCTCTTTCAATTTTATTTTGTTTCTAATTATCTATTATTTCTTTAGTATGTTTATGGTTCTTTACTTCCTACAAGGTCGTTTCAAAGCCAGACATTATTTAAGATTGAAGATTTCGATGACAAGACAGTGAAGGTTTGTATTCTTTTATGGGGATAATTATCCTCAACTGGCTAATTTTGAACAAAAGTTTCAAAAGTTTCGCCAATTAGCAAAGTCTTGAAAAACTATTCACCAACAGTTCCTATAAGTTGGAGGTACTATTATATATGTGTGTGATAGATATAGATATAGATACTCTGATTTTCTCAAAATTGGCCTCCAATACATATATTTATTGTTTCTCCAACTGAAATCATGGTCTACAATTTGATACTTGTAGAAAAATTCTACTTCTAATATTTTTTCAGTGAGGCTAAACAAGAAATATATTATCTACGAACTTGGATAGATCTTGCATACCAATTTAGTTTAGGGGACATCCAAAATTTGCATTGTTCTTAATTAACATATCTAATTTTAAGAACAAGTCAAAAATAGCCAATTGAGCTTTACAAACCTATAAAAGTACCATACCTGCAATTGCCTGTTGTAAACAGTAACCCTACCCTGCAACCTCACCAATCTACCCAACTGCACCTCCTCGGCTTGTTCAAGAGCCATTGCGGCAACACACTCCAACTGAGGCCTCTGAACCCTTGAATAGTATCTGGCAGTAAGATGGTTGAGCCAGAGAATGCATGGAACACAAGCAGTGCCATCATCTACCTAAAATTTAAGAAACTTATCTTTTCTTTCCCTGCTAACAACCACACCCATCATCTCCACATTTCTAACAGGCCTGCCTTTTCTCCAGAAGGTGTCTGGGCCTCCCCACGAAGTAGGATTTTGCAGGGAAAGGAGATCAAATGCCAAAAGTTTCACATAGGAGAGGCACATAGGGTCTAAGCCCAATTCCCACATTGATCTGCCTTCGCCCATCAAAACCTTGTTCACTAAAACGCATAGTCATAAGATTTCATAAATGATTTTCAGCTGTGATTTATACGTGCACTAGGGTTTAAGGCCTTCAGCCGAAGATGTATACTGAGCAGACAACGAATTTCGAAACTAGGGAAGGGTTTTATAGCATTACCTGAATTGTGAGCGGGAGGACTTGAAATATTTATTTTCTACAAATTAAATTTGAAAAAAATGCAATGTATATGTGTAGAGCATAAAAGTGTATATTTTTTAATATTTTTTTTATTTTAGTTTTATGTCACTTAGAGCTTTTCTGTACAGATTGAATTTAAGTGTTTTCAGGTTTCTTTGTTTTAAGTTTGGTTCTTTATGTTTTTTTCGGCTTGGCGGCCTTTTCTGTCATCTCTTTTTTATTCCTTTGTGCATTGGCATCGGGGACAACATGTGTCGGCAGGGCGCATTTTGAAGCATGATTGTGGCCTTTTTCTTTTGCAAAGGCATGCGATGGCGCCACGTGGTGGCCACACGGTATTTACTAAAAGCGTGGAGTCTTTAGCGACAGAAGATGTCATGTGTCGACGTTGCGGAGTTTCTTCAAAGCAGCCCGAAGGAGAGCCTTGATGATTCTTGCCCACATGCCACGTAGGCTGGGTAGGAATTTTCCTCAAGGCAGAGGCATGAAACTTTGGAAAAGCTCCGAAGAACGATACATATCATCTAGATGAAGGCTTGGGTATGCTTTATGCTCGAGAGGAAGGGAAGGTGCGTTGTTTATCTCTACCACAAGATGTGATGAAGGGTGTCATTTTTTAGTGCAAAAGGTTGTAGACGCCATTAAGGATCAAAGGATTCACCCGTTGAGTGTTTACGGCAACTAGGCAACTAGGGGAGAGGGTCCAATAGTCACGCACCCAATCGTAAATATAATACTCAATAGTCGTTTATATAATGTCCAATAGTTGTGATTTGACTACTCATAATTAAACAAAATGTATGCTTTTGATCTAAAAAGCAACCAATCATGTGATACCACATCAGCGCTCAACTACTCATGAAATAATGCACGAGAATTGGTCTCACTATTTTTTGGGGCCTTTTTGGACACCTTGACAAAAACGCATGCTGATGTGGCATCATATTTGATGATGTGGCCCTGAAACCTTAGTTATACGCAGAGAACCTGCCAAGTAAGCTGCTATAAAAAATTGGGAGTGATTTGAAATTTCGACGTAGGATAATTAGAAGCGCGAAGTTAGGGTGCATGACTACTGGGCCCTCTCCCCTACCTTGTTCTCCCTATCCATGATCAATTTTGTGGCTACCAAAGGGTCTTAATTAAGCATGGTGTATAGGTAACTTCACGTTTTGTCAAAGAACATTCATTCCTAAAATGGCTAGAATCTGCCACAAGATTTTGCAGCAGGGTTGATTTAAAAGAATGTTTTAAGGATCATTGAGTTGTGTTTCAATCGGTCATCACCAACTGAAGCTTAATTGCTTTATGGGTCTATCAAAAAGCATATTAATCTTTATTTTTCTTAATGTAAATATCCCTACAATTTTCTCTAGGAACGTTTTGATGCCACAGTTTGGTTTTCTCTTTTGTGATCCAAATGGTGGGAGAGAACTTTTTGCTTGTTGCTTCCTTTGTCCTATAAAAGGGAATTTTGAGCCTCTCCCAAGGATCAACCCATTCTATTCACAACTTCAATAGTGTTTCTTTCACTATTTCCTACAAGAAATACTTAACAAGATTAGTTTTCAAGTGAAGGTCCATTTTCTTGCACCTGACCCTAACAATTTTGTATCATTTTGAATCAAGTAATAGAAGGAAACACATCAAATTGCACCCAATCTTACCTCTTTTGTGTGTTTTACTTTCTACTTACACAAGTTTTATGTTGTGTCATTTGTATGGACATGATCTTAACAATTGGTCTTTTAAGTCTTAGCTTTTATGATATTTGATACATTATTGGAGTAAACTGAATCATGTCATGGACTCTTTCATTATTGCAATAGTTCATTTTAAGTATCATACTATGCTCATGGGTGAACATTCTTTGTTGAAATTCAAGGCATTAATAGGTGTTTTAGGGTGTATCATACTCTACTGAACCTTAGTAGGTGCTTCCCGCGAAAAGATATGAATGTTTGTTATGTGTTTATCTAAGCCTTAGGCAGTTCATTCTCTTCTAAAAAATGAAGGGTTTGTAGCACTTTGTGTCACTATTTAAGAATTGATACTTTGGTAGGAAGATTTCAAATGTTGTAAAAGCTTTGGTGCATCGCCTTAGATAGATTTGTTCTTTGTATTCTTTCTTCCCCTTTTCTCCCCAAAATAAGAACAAAGAGTCAGCTTCTAAAATCTCAGAGGTTGTTCAATGAAGCGCATTTTTTCCCTTGTTCACTAAACTTCCCATAAGGCTATTCTTGCAAGGAGTAAGCTTTAAGGATCAATAGTTCTTTCTTTAGCATGCCCGATGGGACCCAAACTTTCAATTTACTTGTTCAAGAGGGTGGTATTGCTCTTAATATCTCAACCTTGAAGAGGCACTCAATCAGATTATCATAGGCTCTATGTTGATTGGGAAACCCTACATCAAAGTTGGTGACACAACTATTGTTTAGAGTACTTGATTATAGATCAAGCCTATGCATTTATGCCCAAAATCCAAACTAGGGCATCCTTTAGAGGTAATTTTCAATATACTGAATTACCATTTGTTGTTCCTAGGAGAAGAAATTTTGCACATTCTTTGTCACCTGTTAGGAGAAATAGAGATAGAGGGGTTAAGTCCTTCCCCTAGGGCCCAATCTACACCATCATTGGGTAGATTATTCCAAATAAGAATACTCATTTTTATATATGAAATACTTTATTACCCATGTTCACTCCAGTACCTAGAAACTATGTAGCATGTAGCTTACTCATTCCTCCTACTCCTCCTAAAGTATGGTAGCCTATCCCCACGAACATGCCCTTAAAGCACTTCCAAAAATTTCAAGCGATGATTATAAGACTCTAGAGGAGCATCTACAAGATGTTGCATATGTGTGCACTATCCATTATGTGAGTGAGCATAGTGTGGCTCTAAGGTTGCTCGTGACCTCTTTCAAAGGCAAGGAATAGGACTAGTATAGTTCTCTAACTCTGAACTCTATCAACAGTTGGGATCATCTCAAAGATTGGTTCTTTGAGCACATTTTAGAGAAAAGAGACTGTTCGTCCCTATTGTAGTAGCTAATAATGATAAAGAGAGCACCCTAGGAGGTTGTTATACAGGGTTCCATAAGATATGGCAAAGAATTCCTACAATTGCTTGGCCACCCGCGGGTATGGCATTCATTTACTACTTAAAAGCTTTCAATTCAAACATCATAGTCATGATATAGCCACTTGGAAGCAAAACTCTACTAGATGCATATGACTCACCAATAAGACTTGAGAATAACTTGATGCATGTTGGAAATCTCCCACCTCGAATGCCTATGTCGATGTTTGCAAAAATAACAGCCCAACCTGCATAATTCAACACTCCTAGCACATCTACCACACCTCCACCTTCAATGTATGTATACCCTAGTTCACAAGGAAGCACCTCTAGTGCTTCATCACTAGCCACAAAAGTGAATGACATAAAATAATTTTGCAAACTTTCTCAAATGAAATTGTTAGTTTATAAAGTAGTCAAAAAAATTCCCTTGAAGCCTCCTTCTTAGAGATATCAAGGAGTTAAACCACCATTCTAGCATAATCAATATCAGGGAGGTGCGAGAGGGAACAACCAGTCATAAAATTTGGGCTAGATCGTTCTGGTCCCCACTCCGCTACAAACTTCAATATCTAATCCCAATAGAAGCTTGGTTGTGGGCCAAAATAATCTGGAAAATAATACAAATGCTTGGTGTTTCCCTTGTAATGACATGAACACGCCTCAAAATTATCTGAGAGGCAACCTCAAACAAAAGGTTGTTGACCAGAAAAGTCAAGGCATCTCATTAGACGTGGGTGTATATGCTTTCCAAACTCTCGAAGTAGAAAGCATTATTCTTAACAGTTAGATACAAGGCATGTCACTAGAACAAGAATAAAATATCATTCTAGATCATGCACTTTTTTTCTAGATGGAAGGAGAGGATGTTGTGTTTGTAAATGGAGTCCTGATATCAACAACCACACAAGTCCACTCAGACTACAACACTTGCTCCAAGTGGAGATTTACTCTAGAGAGCATGTACCTTAGGTACAATAGCACATGTACAATAGCCTCAAGTATAGCAAAAGGCCATGAAGAAGATCCCTAGGGTAAAACTACAAAGTTGTGTCACACTTTTATAAAGGAACCAGCCAACACCGGTCTAAATTTTAAACTTGAATCACTAGAAAGTGGCATATATGTTTTGAATTTTAAAATGATGTAAACTACTCAAATGTTTATTTTTTAGTATATTTTATGTTTATATTTTTTGACAAAATTGAAAAATTATTTGAATATATCTTTTTTATAAATTAAGACTATAATTTAGTTGTTGTTAAAATGCTAAAAAATGGTGTTATATGAGACGTCAAGCTTTATATAGTAAATTTTCTTTTTTTGCCTTCAATTTTTTTGTGTATATTTATAACTTGAAACTTTAGGGCATGGATATAATTTTTTGTAACTTTAATATTTAAATATATATTTTTAAATAAATATTTAAATGTGTGTCTTTTCTACTTGATGTCAACTTTTATATTAAATATTTATCTAAAATAGAAAAAAAATTATACTATCTTAATCTAGATTCTTTTATCTAGGGCATCATATTTTTTATTTTCTTTAATAAGTTGTATTTTTCTTGACATGGCAATCAACATAATATTTTTGTGTTGATAACCTACTTTTAGTAAAAATAAAAATGAAATATAAATAATAGTTTAACTATTAAAATAAATATATATTTGAAAACTACACTTATGGATCTACAAAAGGGTATTTTTTTTAAAATGTTATTTATATGAGTAGGAGTTGTCGAAACATTCATTTTTCAAATAATTTCATTTTTTTTAGTAAATTGGCCTCAAAGTGGTGCTACATATGCATTTAGCCAACAATTTTAGTTGGAAATGTTGTAGACATATTTAAATTATCTAGAATGAATCTTACTAGATCATATGTTTGGTAAAAATTGATTTTTAGTTATAAATACTAAAATTCACTTGTATTGATAACTTGGCGGAAAGTGTGACACAACTTTGTACTTTATCCCCTAGCACCCCTACCACACTTCAACCTTTCCAATGACCAAAGGAAACAATCCCTTTCAAGCCAAAGATACCACTACCTGAATCACTTAATATGGTTGAGCAGCTAAAGAAGTCCCTTGCCAACATGTCCTTATGGGACATTTTGGCTATTCCTAAATAGAAGTCCCTGTTGTAAGAAGCTTTGGTGAAAGATAGCCCAACTCCACAATTAGATCCAACCCTAATGCATGACCAAGGGAAAGGCAAGAGGCCAATTTAGGAACCTAAAACTTTGGGTGTTGTAGCATTTTTGAATGCAAAAGAAAAACTGGGTAGTAATGAGGTATGTAAACCAAAGTACACTCCTTTCTTTTGAACCCTCATCGTAGGGGATAAATTATTGGATACTGCCATGATTGACTTTGGAGCCCTCAACATGGTCATGCCAAAGTTGGTCATGAATTCTCTAAAATTTAAGTATGATTCCCTTGTGTAGAGAAGGGGGATTCGCTATTCATGAGTCTCTTTATTCTCAAGAAATTCCCAAGGGGCGAACTACCCTAAACTACCTCAAGGAACAAAACAAGAATTTTAGAATTAGAAAGAGCAAGCCACATAGGTTTTCTAGACAAACTAGAAAGCTTTCAACCAAAGGACATAAATGCAACAAATGAAAGATAGCATGACATGCTAGAGTCCCAAAAGCACGCTGGCGTCTCGTATGGAATAAAAACTGAGTTTATCATAGAAAATAGCAAAGTGTCGACTTCTACCCTGATTGTTAAGAACTCTTGGAATATGGGGAAACTGACAGAAAGTAATGGAACTAAAGTGAAGTAAAGTAAAAATGATAAAGTTAAAGAGAATGATAGATAAAAGACACTCACAAAAACCCCAATAATAGAGCCTCCAACATATGAATTTCTTCAATACCTGGATATAGAAGATTTAAATAAAATGTTTGGGCTATATAGGGGTTTTCCTTTGTCAAACCCCTGTTTTGGTGTTCCCACCTCCACGGATAGCCAAATAGATAGATAGACATAATAGGAATGAAATGAATGCAAGAGTGATAAAATAAATCCCTGCTCAAGGAGGAGAACATGTATCATAGGGATGTGATAATTCCCAAGATGCTCACAAGCACAAGATAAGGGAGATGTCAGTTGCAAGGATTAAGGAAGCCAAAGAGAGCAAGGATGAAAGAGAGGGCTACGAGATCCAAGAGAGTTGCAAAGAACATTGTAAGACCTTAAGAGTGCTTGAAGCTATTGTAACAAGTGAGAGATTTGTGCAAGCAAGACAGTAAAGAGGGAAAGGAGAGCATATGCAAGAGAGAAAGCTCCAGAGATAAGCCCATAAGGCCCAATAGATTTAAAATACAACTTTTAAAGAGATAAGAGGAGCAAAAAGAAGATTTTCGAGTGGTTACAAAGTGTCTTAGGCCGTTACCATTGACAAAGGTAAGTGACAAGTGGAAAAAATGCTCAGAAATGGTCATTTGAATGTAGAAATGTCACAGGATGCTAGTGTGGTGCACAAATGTTTGTACAGCATGCTAGTGTCTAGACACATCACACTACAAAACAATGAGAATAGGAAAAGTGCAAGGTTTGATGCAAAGTTGATGCGTGAAGGTAGCTACTGAAAAGGGGTCCCGAGCATCTTGAGAGGGAAAAAGGCTGATGTAGGGGCTAAAATGATTCTACATGAATGCTAAGGGAGTGGACACTAAAGTGGATACAAGAATGCATGTAAAATTGTAAGAGGTGAAATTTTACAACATTACATTTTTCCTGGGCCACTTTAGCAACACATGAATCTAGACTAATATGCATGCTAAAGGAAATCTACTAAAAATAAATAAAATCATGATGCCAAAAGGATGTTGTAGAGGAAGCAAATAACTCTTTGAACCAAGGAAGCTTGCCCCCAAGCTGAAGACCTACAAAACAAACACATTAGACAAGAAAAGATATGCACATGAAAACAAGGCTAGAACATAAAAATCCATTGCATCACAGGGTTAGAATATACAAAACCACATACATATAGGCACACATTAAATTAAAGGATTTGAGCTAGCAAAGTAAAAGATGCCTTGATGTAAAAGGTTGTTTCGATACTATGTGTCATCCCCAAATTAAGAAATAACACACAAAATAATTCTTAAACAAAGAGAAGAATGTAAGGATCAGTTGCTTCAGGAGAAGAATGCACCCAAAAGTTAAAGGGAAGCAACCAATATCGAAGAGAGAAAGAGCATATACTTAAGATGAAGAAGATGCAGATCTTCGATCTAGTACACAAAATTGAGAAGAGAAGAGAGAAGATAATTTTAAGAGCTAGAAAGGAATGAAAATTCCAAGAGAGATGGCTCCACTGGTCCTCAAACCCAATGAGAGTTAAAGAAATGTGTCACAGATCTGTAAAACTATGGAAGGTGAACAAAAGGCTTTATAGGTACTCTCTCTTATAGATTTGAACAAAGTGCATCGGAGGCCCACAAACCAATGGTGAATAGATCATGTAGGATGAAGGCACTTTATAGGTCCTCAAACTTGCAAAGAAGGCATCCTAGGTACTCTCTCTTGAGGGAAGCCTGATGTAGGGGACTCCGCAGAGTCAGCTTGGATCCTCACAAGTGTTCAGTCCTACAATGTTGATTGAAAGGAGCTCTACAGGTTCTTGATCCTGTCGAGAAAGATTGGTCAAATAAGCCTATGGCTACTGCAAGCTGCATTACAGGACAGACATAAAAAATATAGGTCTAGTCAGGCTTCCCCCAAGCTAGATGCCAATGAATTCATTTCAAGGAGAAGATTTCAAAGGGGGTTCCTCAGGAACCCTTTAAAAGAAAGGGGTCTACTCAAGGGACGTTCCAATTGAAAGATAGAGAGAAAAGAGGGGGTCCTTAGAAGGACACACATCTCCAAAACAAGTTATCACTACCCCCAACATAAATGGGAGGAGAACCATGTGCAAGATACTTAGAAGATGTAGGATATAGGTAGATCTTGATATCACTTGTCATTTGAAGAAGAGGTAGGTGCATCAACAAATAAATGAGTGATGGCACTTGAATCACAAACTTGTATTTTATCCTTCAAGGCCTTACATTCACCAGTGGAATGGCCAGGCACTCGATGGTATGCATCAAAAATGTTTTTATTTATCATGCTTATGAAATTTCTTACGTGTAGGAGAAGGAAGAGTAATTAAGTGGGCTTTGAAAAGCATCAATTGAATATGCTTTTGTTCATATAAAGAATGAGGAGCAAGAAGCAATCCTTTCTCTTGTGGAGAAAAGTTTGACTAATCACAAGAAGAAGGCACATAGACAATGGATATTGGTAGATGAATCAATCCAAGAGAATGGGGTTGAGAAAAAATCATGTCACCATTGAAGTTCTATGGTTTTCATTTAGATTTTTCATTCAAGCAACCAAGCCCCAAATTACGATTATGAGGTGCACATTCTATAGGGACTTTAATTCCTTGTTAATTACACCCAAAACCTTTATTCCGATAGCCATATTTAGAGACAAAATTAAATTCAGGGCCATAATGTGTTTGCAAATCTCAAGGAGGAGGATCTTCATAGAGAGCATTATTCCAACAATGGGGATTATACTCTTCTATGGGATCACCACCAACCTCCTTGATAGGACTACCAACATTAGCCTTTTTAACAAAAGCGTGATCATCTTCCTCCGAAGGGGGATCAACACTAAGAACACTACAATCTATGTTCACGTTATCCCGCGATACAAAAGAATAACCATCTTTGATAACGAGTTTGAATAATGTTATCAAAAGGTCTAAGTGGATTAGGGTCACTTTATTTTCTCCAATGAAGGATTTTGTAAATTCTAGAGAACCCCAATCATCAACAAGACATGCATTTTTTGAGAAGTGGTAGAAGAAGCAGACTTAATATTTCTTGCTTTAGAAGGATCTTCTTCAGGGACATCTATCTCAAGAGTATCCTTTGCAGTAGGTACTACTAGAGTAGACATCGACACGTTGGAAGAAATTGAAGGAATAAGAGTAGACACAACTGAAACCTAACCAACAACTACCATTTCACATAATTTCATAGCCTCAGGGTCAGCCCTAGTTGTGGCTACTCGATTATTGCAGATGAACTTAATAAATTGATGCAACTTGGTAGACAAGACCACACCCATAGCATGAATCCATGGTATACCAAGAAGAAGGTTATATGGTAATAAATTTCTAACACAACATATACAAGGGTGGGTATGGTAATGGGTCCCAACCTCAAAGGAAAGACTATTGTGCTTAGGGCTTGTTGACCGACATTATCGAACCCATGAATGTCAACCGAACAAGCATTAAGAGAAGATGAATCAATATTAAACTTAGGAAATAGATCAATGCTACATACATTGAGTGATGAAACAATGTCAACAAGAGTACGTCTAATGTTGATATTATTAATGTTAGCTATAATCATTAGAGGATTCGCCTGCTTCTACACTTCCAAAGGTGGGAGTTGACATGGATAGAATGTAATATTCAATAAATCCACATGAAATATGAGCTATCAACGCATTAACATCCACCAAATTGGTAGAATATGGCAAGAGGATATTTTGCAAAGATTCTTGAAGCATACCTTCGTAAAGCAGAGTAGACTAAAGCAAATCCCACAATGAGATCTTAGCAGGAGTAACAAAGTTGCTCAACAAGATCATAATCACTGGGTGCTTTAGTTGTAGGTTTAGGAGCTTGAAGAAGCCTTGGTTGTTTATTCATTCTATTATTATAAGTATGGGCTATTGCTCTATAATAGGGAGCCACAAAAAGATCAAGAGACTCGCTATGAAATGGGAAACCGTCAATAGAATAAATCCTTTTAAGAGAAGGACTAGTTGGAGTCTGATAAATGATCAGTCTCTTAGGTCTTTGAGGGGAAGTGAAGACATAGATTACATTTGTAGATGTTGGAACTATTGCCTCAATCTAACAAGTTGAAACCTCTTAGAAAGCATGGTTGTTGTGACATTCTTGTTGTCTAGCCGACTGGCAGTTCAGTAACCTTGTGTTTTTCTCATATAGCTATGACTTTGCTTCTGTCTTGCCGAAGGAGCCTATTGTTGTGACAAGAAGCATTCACTGTGACCTTTTATTGAATGGAGACCTCTGGCCTACACTATGTTCTTATCGGGCTTCAGGGAGACTCACAACGACTGGTGTCTTCAGGGTGACTTGATCGTTCGGTATGAAGTCCCAGCAACCGAAGAGAGTCTTACTGATAGCATATGGCCTTCGCGGTGACACTAAAGGGTTTCGGTATGAAGTCCCAGTGACGGAGAAGTCTTTCCGATGAGTATCCACTTGGAGTCTTTGAAGTGGAAACATCTAATGATGTTGGGCTGGATGATTCAATTGTTTTGATCCAACAGTTGGAAAAGAATGATTTCATAGGGTCTGCTGAGAACGAATGTATAAACGTATGCATTGGACGTTCTGAAGAGAGTGCTAATAATCTAAGAAGCTAAAGAGCTAGAGCAGAAAGAGATAGAGAAGACAGAGAGAGCGAACAAAGTGAGGACCGAGTGGCTGGCCAAAAGGCCAAGGCCATGAGGTCGAAGTAGAAGGGAGAGGCAGTGTTATGTTGGAATCTCTCCTAATCTCTCAGGGATAGTTTGCTACCAGTTCTATCCAAATGAACAAGATGTAATCTCTGAAAAGGCTAAGAGCCTAAAATTGTATTGTAACCGTTTGTTGTTGAATAATACAATGGATTGATCTTTGGAGAGTGGGGTTTTTTATCCGAAAGGATTTTCCCCACGTAAATCTTTGTGTTCTGGTTTTCTGTTTCATCTTTCATGTCTATTGGTTCATGTAGTAGAATCTGTCAATGCATGCTATTGAATTTACATGTGTTTCTCTTAGATGGATCAACGTGGGAAGGAAACTATGTCTATTCCACATTTGGACATAGTTGAACGTGTCTTTGAGGAAACCTAATCAAATGAAAGTTACCGAAGGTACTATTGTTTGGAGTTTTCATTAGATACACTCCATTCATTTCCTTACAAGTGGTATTAGAGCCTTCTTCTGGTTGTTGGTTCTAGATATTTCTCCTATGAAGATTTCTTAGCTTGTTGGGCTGGAGGAAATTTGGAGGAATGGACTAATGTATTGATCCTTTGATGAGTGAAAGGCTTGTGGTATTCTGAGACAACATGTAGCTTGAAGGATGGTGAAGATGGAAAAGGGAGTTGATCATGTTGTGATCTATGTCTCCTGGCTGGTAGAGGTTTAACCTTGGAGTATGAGGTGGATTTTCTTACTCTATGGCTATGTAGTAGTAAAAGCTTTCATATTGGTGTTTGTGTGATAGGCTCCTAGGTGATATGAAGAAGCCTAGGTTGTTTCTTAGCCATGGAAGAGAGTGCTTATGCTAGGTGGTGGTTCCTGGTGTTGGAAGGCACCATTTCCTATTAACCTCGAATGCTTGAAGGCTATGGAGTTAATCATTAGATGATTTGCAAGCTTTGAAATAACCTTTCTCTCTTTCTCGGATGCATGTACATGGTGGTGGTTTTAGAGTTGGTCTAAAAGGGGATTGGATTCTCCTGAACTGTTGGTTTCTTTCTAAGGATGATTTGTACTTGCATGGCTCTGTGCTTTTGCAAGTTTTACACAATTAAGCAAAAAGTGTGACCATGTGGAGTTGTTGTTAAGCTATTGTCTAGACACTAGCCTTTTAGGGTGTTGCTGGATGAGATAGATGCAGTTCTGCATACATGCTTGGTGCATGGCTTGATGAGGTATGATTTATTCTCTGCATGGGAGTGTTGGTACATGATTTTTCACTCATAATTATTGTGGTGGTACTTGAGGGTTCCTTGATTATGGCGCTCATAGTGGATATGATTGGAAAATCGGATTTGGCATGATCTGGTGTTTGAGTCATGTTGTCTACGTGGTTATTCTCTTTGAAATCTCAGTTTTGCATTTCCAATGTGATGACGGGTTTGTAAATTTTTGTTGAATGGATCTATGGGTTGTGCAATGTTGTGGGCTGTCTTTACCTACATGTTTTCTATGAGACAACTTGGATTGTCTATATCCACGAGGTTGATTCATTGATTGGTGCAAAATTGTTAAGTTGGTCTTGTCTGTAGTCACTTGTGCATTGGTGTGGTGCTTTGAGATGAGAGGATGGATATTATTAAGTACCTGAATAGTTGGTTATGGGAACCTGTAGTAGGTAGTCATGATGCTTGGAGAGCTCAGGTGTCACATTTTAGTGGGATCTCTAGCAATGACTGTGGATTCATCACATGGTGGTGAATAGTCTTCTTTAGTGTTGTAGATGTTTCTTGGGAGAGCTCTTTGATCTTGTTGCTGTAGAAGAGTTCTTTCACATTTGCATGGACATTATTTGAAGATGTGAAACATCTTGGAACCATGGAGGATGCTTGGAGTCTTTGGCTAAGGTGTTGGTGGTGCTTGACAGGTGATATTGGTTTTTTGAGTCTATTTGTTGTATGTCATGGTATACTCCTAGTGCACTAGAGTTTTTTTTGGCATTGTGAATTTTACTTAAGGCAATGGAGAAGTCACTTGAAGCATGGTATCTCCTAAGGAGATGTGTAGATCATGGTGTCATGATAAGTTCCTAATTCAGCTGATTGGAGCTTTGACAGTGGTCTAAAAGTCCGAGAAGACTACATCTTGGTTGAACGTAAGTTCAATAAGAGACCTATGAGGAGATTGCTCTTGGATTAGTCATGATGGCTTGAATATCTTGGAGGAGGATTCTTGTTCCCACTCTTGGTCAGCTCGATAGTTTATTTGAAAGTTATTTGGCCCATTATATTTTTTCAGATATGTTTTATGTTCACTTTCATGATATGGATCTTGAATTACTATTTAACATTTTGTTCTGGAGGATTCATAATGGAAGTTGTATAGTTTGTTTTATCTCCTTGAGTTTTTTGTGTTTATTTACTGATGAGAATTGATAGGAGATAATGTATGGGCTGATTTCCTTAAATGGGAAATGAAGTAGCTTGATCTTCTATAAAGAGGCTTACATCCATGTTGGTTTGATCTTGGTGATTGAACAATTGGATGTTGTTAAGGTTTTTCTTTTGGGATGTGAAGAAGATCATTCTTGACTCAGCTAGCTATTAAAAGTGCATGTAGGAGGATGTTCTATAGGAAGATGATGTGCAGTGTTTCTCTCTATGGCCATGAAGGTTTGTGGTGAGAAAAATGTTTCTTGTGGTAGGTTGTTGTAGGTTGTGCATATCATTGTGGATTTTTTCTTGATACTACAGGGTTACATTTCCTATGTGCTATAATTGGTAGACTTGTGATGCCTTTTTATCTTTCAAATCTGGATTACTCAGGTTGTGGGAGTTCCTGTATGTGTCTTGTCTTCTTTGACCGGTTGACACTAGAACTTGTATTTGCTATTAATGGATTGGAAAAAGTTTACTAATGGTGATACCTTCAAGGTATGTGAGATTGGATGAAATAGCATGAGTTGTGGGTGCTAGTTCCAATTGCGTGGGTTATCAGTTGGATGGAAGCAATCAGTCTGATTGTTGTTCTAACTGATGTTTAGTATCTTGTTTCTGGATAATGACTTCACTGTTGTGTTCTGTTTGAAGCTTTGAAGTTGATATTACTTATGTATAGTGTTTGAGCACAGTGAAGTGGTAGTAGTATGTTGTTGAATATGTCACTAGGATCTTTTGCTTGTGTTCGTTGGAATGGTGCTTATTCACCTTGGCAATGTTTCTTTCTTCCACACATGGAAGATGACATGATTGTTGCTTGAATGGTGGACATCTTGGATGTTGGAGCAGAATTCTTGATAGAGCATGAGAGCATGTTTGAGATCTATGTGGTTTATTGAAAGGCTGTGATCTGTTGCTTTATTGGTTAGTGAGTTGTAGTTGGATGCCTAGTCTTTGTTATATATTTTTGGTGGACTGTTATCTGTTGAATCATATTGATTGGGTGTCTTGAGTATTGCAGGGTTTGGACTGGTGGAGCTAGTGTGATCCTAGTTTCTGGTTGTTTTGGAGGTGCCTGTGTGATCTTCGTCAAGTGGGAGATTGTTGGAACTATTGCCTCCATCTCATAGGCTGAAACCTCTTAGAAAGCATGGTCGCTGTGACATTCTTGTTGTCTGGCCGACTGGCAGTTCAGTAACCTTGTGTTTTTCTCATATCGCCGTGACTTTTCTTTTGTCTTGCCGAAGGAGCCTATAGCTGTGACAAGAAGCATTCGCTATGACCTTTTGTCAAATGGAGACCTCTGGCTGACAATATGTTCTTATTAGGATTCATGGAGACTCACAGCGATTGGTGTCTTCGGGGTGACTTGATTGCTTGGTATGAAGTCCCAGCGACCGAAGAGAGTCTTACCGATAGCATATGGCCTTCGCTGTAACACTAAAGGGTTTCGGTATGAAGTCCCAATGACATGGAGAAGTCTTCCTGATGAGTATCCACTTGGAGTCTTCGAAGTGACATAAGGGTTTGCTATGAACTCTTGGCGATAGGGAGAAGTCACACAGGTAAGATTTCACTTGGAGTCTTCGGGGTAACACGGAGGCATCGCTATGAAGTCTTGGCGATGGGCGTTTGTCTCACCGATGGTGTGGGATGTGTTCGGCATGAATCCTGGTGAAAGGTGGGCTCAGGGTAACCTGGAGACTTCGGCGTGAAGTCTTGGCAAAGGTCAAATGTCTTGCTAACTTGGTAAGACATGGGTGCTCGATATGAGGTCTCAGCGAAAGAAAAAAATCTTGCCGACTTGGTAAGACATGTTTGGTCAGTGTAACGTCTTAGTGAAAGATGAATGTCTTGCCGATTGTTAGATGGATGCCGATAGGAATGTAATGGAGATCAGAGGTTTTGGTATGACTTTGGAGCCTCGGTATGATCTCCTAGAGAATGTGGAATGTTTGGCTGACAGCAGGTCTTTGGTATGACTTAAAGGCATCGATATGATGTCTTGGTGAAGAGTGATTGTCTCGCTGATGAGGTATTCTGTTGTTGGTATGACTCCTGGAAACTGTTCGGTGCTTGGTATGACTTGAGGGCTCGGTATGACCTTTGCCTAAGTCTTGCCAACAATGACATTGGATAGCATAAAGAGCTCGGTATGATCTCTCAGCGAAGGGCGGTAAGTCTTGCCGACTGTTGGGAATTTCAGAGTGACCTTTGAACATCGGTATGAAGTCTCATCGAATGGTGATTGTCTCACCGATGAGAATGCTGAGGTTGATGTGACCTGGGAACTTCGGTGTGATGTCTCAAAGTGGTGAAAGACGATAGTCTTGCTGATGGAAAAGCTCATGTCTATGTGACTTTGGGATGTTGGTATGATGTCTCATCGAGAACGATGGTCTTGCCGAATAGCGATACAAGTGGTGATCATCGGTATGAGGTCTTGTCAACATGATGATGTCTTAGCAATAGGTTTCTGGACTCAGTGTAACCTCTTTCCGATAGGGATAACTCTTGGCGATAATGATGATATGGGCTCTATGGCATCGGGGAGACACGGTTAGTCTCACTGACATGTGACATAGGTTGAACACCTTTTGACCAAGTGAAGACTGTCCAACGTGGTGCAATTTGGACCAATAAGAGAAAGCAGGATGTAAACCATTTATGTGTTGAAGTTGGAAAACTAAAACACAAGGAAGTGGAAACATCTAATGATGTTGGGCTGGATGATTCGATTGTTTTGATCCGATAGTTGGAAAAGAATGATTTCATAGAGTTTGCTACGAACGAATGTATAAACATATGCATTGACATTCTGAAGAGAGTGCTAATAATCCAAGAACCTGAAGAGTCAAAGCCAAAAGAGATAGAGAAGATAGAGAGAGCGAACAGAGTGAGGACCGAGTGGCTAGCCGAAAGGCCGAGGCCATGAGGTCGAAGTAGAAGGGAGAGGTAGTGTTATGTTGGAATCTCTCCTGATCTCTCAGGGATAGTTTGCTACTAGTTGTATCCAGATGAACAAGATGTAATCTCTAAAAAGGCTAAGAGCCTAAAATTGTATTGTAACCGCTTGTTGCTAAATAATACAATGGATTGATCTTTGGAGTGTGGAGTTTTTTATCTGAAAGGATTTCCCCCACGTAAATCTTTGTGTTCTGCTTTTGTGTTTCATCTTTCATGTCTATTGGTTCGTGTAGTAGAATCTGTTAATGCATGTTGTTGAATTTACATGTGTTTCTCTTAGATGGATCAATGTGGGAAATAAACCGTGTCTGTTCCGCATTTGGACATAGTTGAATGTGTCTTTGAGGCAACCTAATCAAATGAAAGTTACCGAAGGAACTATTGTTTGGAGTTTTCATTAGATTAAGAAAGGTATCAATGATTTCATCCTCTTGTGCCAAAATATACTTAGAAGGAATATTAGGAGAGGGATCAACAAAGAATAATAAGAAAGGAGATAAGAACTCACTTTCACATGCTTGTAAGAGAACTTCTTGGAGCTTCTTAACAAAGATGGAAAGAGATAGAAGGAAGAAAGATAGAAAATATATTTTGAAATAGAGATATAGACACATCGGTCGATCTAGAGCAATCCAAGGGTGAAAGAATTGAGAAAAATTGAAAATCTAGATTTTTCAATTTTTTTGATATTTTTGAGGTTCTAGTAATTTGCATTTTCTGAGGTCTTCGGATTAGAATTTGGGCTCAAAACTTGCATAGGTCCTTAAAATTTGGTTTCCAAAAGCACAATGTTTTAGGAATTGAATTAGTCCTCTTGGAGACCTTTCTAATGGTGTAAACAATTTTGAATTTCAAACACCAAGTCAAAAGTTATGATCCCACTAAGTTGGGGTAAATAAATTCCTAGTTTTTTGAAAAATATTGTGGTTCACGTCAAGTTCATCAAAATGTAGAGAAGGGGAATTCACTACTCATGAGTCTATGTATTCTAAAGAGATCCCCAAGGGGCAAACTTCCCTAAACTACCTCAGTGAACAAATCAAGAGTTTCAAAATTAGAAAGAGTAGGCCACATGGGTTTTCTAGGAAAACTAGCAAGTTTTTGGCCAAAGGATGTCAATGTAAAAAATGAACAATGTCACATGTTGGAGTTCCAAAGGTGCACTGGCATCTTGTATGGACTATAAATTGAGTTTATCACATAAAATAAAAAAGTATCTACTTCTACCCGGACTAATAGGAACTCTTGGAATATGGGGAAAATGAACAAAACTAATGGAACTGAAGTGAAGTAAAGTAAAATTGATAAAGTTAAAGAGGATGATAGATAGAAGACGCTCACAAAAATCCAAGTAATGTAGCCTCTAGAAAATGAATGTCTTCAATACTTACATACATAAGATCTAGAGAAAACGTTGGAGCTGTATAGGGGTTTGCCTCTTTCAAACCCCCATTTCGGTGTTCCCACCTCCATGAACAACCAAATAGATAGATAGAGATAATATGAATGAAATGAATGCAAGAGTGATAAAAGAAATCCACGCTCAAGGAGAAGAACCTGTATCATAGGGATGTGATAAATCTAAAGATGCCCACAAGCACAAGATAAAGGAGATGTCAGTTCCAAGGCTTAAGGAAGCCAAAGAGAGTAAGGATGAAATAGAGGGCTGCAAGAGCCAAGAGAGCTACAAAGAACAATGTAAGAGCTTAAGAGTGCTTGAAGCTACTATAAAAAGTGAGAGATTTGTGCAAGCAAGACAGTAAAGAGGGAAAGGAGAGTGTATGCAAGAGAGAAAGCTCTAGAGATAAGCCCAAAAGGCCTAATAGATTGACAATACAACTTCTAAAGAGAGAATTGGAGCAAAAAGAAGCTTCCCAAGTGGTTACAAAGCATTTTGGGCCATTGGCACTGACAAAGGTAAGTGACAAGTGGAAAAAATTCTAAAAAATGATCATTTGAATGTAGAAATTCCTAGGATGCTAGCGCAGTGTGTAGATGTATGTGCAATGTGCTAGTGTCTAGACACATCATGCTACAAAACTATGAGAACGGGAAAAGTGCAAGGTTTGACACAAAGCTTATGTATGAAGGTAGTTGCTGAAAAGGGGTCTTGAGCATCTTGAGTGGGAAAAAGGCTGATGTAGGGGATAAAATGATCCTACACAAATGCTAAGGGAGTGGACACTAAAGTGGATACAAGAATGTATATGAAATTGCAAGGGGTGAAATTTTATGACATTACACCTTGATAGAAGAATCATGTAGTTGGACAGAAAGAAATTCCAAGCCATAAGCATGATTAAAAGTCTCCCTTTCACCCAGTACTCTTGTCCCAACATTACGATCACCCAAGAGGTGGTCGTAGTTGATATTTCACCTATCTTTGGGATGTGTTTATGTGGGTATTTCACTGTCAAAATTAGAGGGTACCTATCCCTTGATTGCTCCCACCTGATCCTAAGGACTAAACATGGCACAATGATGAAAATATTGTTGGAACCCCTGCATGCTGAGAACATTATTAAAGATGTTGTGATGAATTTTTAGGTTGTGCCTACATCCATTTCCAAGAACAAAATAAATTGTGGAAATGTTGAAAGATGAAGAGGCTATTGGTGATATAAGTTTTGAAGAAGAAGTCCTATTAAATCAATTCATGGAAGTTTATCCTTTTGGAAATTTCCATGCTACTAACCTAGGAACCTATGTGATCTATGATGAGGATCAAGTCATCCTTTAGGTGACTAAAATCCAAGAGGCTCAGCATGAAAGATTAGATGAGGAGCAAAGTTTGTAGAGACTATATTTTGATGGTGTGAGATGAAAAATAAGCTCAGGAGAGAGCATCTGCCTTGTGTCCCCTGAAGGAATGGAGACTCTTAAAGCTTTTCAATTCCAATTTCCATGCATGAACAATGTGATTATGAAGGCTTAATCCATAGATTAAGTCTAGTTGAGTGCATGGGAATTAAAAGGTTTAGAATTTTTTTATATTTGTCGTTGGTGTTATCAAGTAAGTGCGGGGAACCTCAGTTGCTATGAACATGCAAATGTGGTCTTACTGCCACAGAGTATGGGACCTGATTGAAGGTTTTGAAGCCTTCAACATCCAAGTGATTTTGAGGTCTCAAATTATTATGGCAGATAGAATGGCTACGGTTGGCTCTTAGTTTGACTTGATTATGAGCCTTATGGTTAACAAACATGCAGTATGAGTAATGGTATGATCCACTATCATTGATAATGAGTAGAACTAGAAAGTATTCAAGAATTGTGCTCAAATCACCACATTCATCCAACAATTACGAAAATTTGTATCCCAAGATTGAAAAGGCCTATGAGGGCTAGATCATTTAGCTAAAGACAAATAATCTTCTAAAGGGGATAATCAAACAATATTTTTGATTATGATGATGCAAGGAATTGCAAGAAGAGGTTCATGAAAAACAAAGGGGACTATTCAACCTTGATGTTGGAGGTGGTTGAAAGTTGAAAGTGGGAAAGGATGTTCCACAAAGTGACAAGGAAAGGCTATGGTCTTTCTACATTGAATATGACAAGGTTAGGGCATGGACCTATGATGACCTAAAGGGTTATGACCCTTGTGTCATCAAACATACCATTGAACTTCTTAAAGGGGATAAGACTATCCATCAAAAGAAAAGGCCAATCAATCCAAAGGTGGAAACACTCATGTCCCAAGAGTTGAAGAGGCTCATTGAATCTAGGATCATATATCTAATCAAGCACTCCACCTAGGTGTCTAACCTATTCCACATCCAAAAGAATAATGGTGACATTTGACTTTGCATGGACTCGAGGGATTTGAATAGAGAATCTTTAAAGGATCATTATCCTCTTCCCTCGATGGAGACAATTCTAAAAACCTTGATAGGATCAAAGATGTTTTATTTACTTGATGGTTTCTTTGGTTAAAATCAAGTGAATGTTAAGGATGAACATTAGATCAAAACAATGTTCACCACCAACTGGGGATGTCTTCCTATGCCAAAATGTCATTCAACCTATCCAATGTAGGAGCCACCTTCCAATTTGCTATGGACGTTTGTTTAAGGATTCTATCTATATGATCATACTTATTTATATGGATGACTTGACCATATTTTCTAAATCCAAGGATGATCATTTTGAAAATTTGGAAAAGGTCTTCCTAGAGATTCCAAGAGTTTAGGATTTCTTTATATCCCAAAAAGTGTGTTTTAATATTTCCACAAGGCAAGTTACTTGGCTATGTGGTCTCCAAGGAGGGAATTTCCATTGACCCTGAGAGGGTAAAAGCTATAAAATATTTTCCCTTACCCGTGAATAAAAAGGGATTCCAATATTTCTTAGGGGTAAGTGCATGGATCTATAACACAATTTGGCTCTTAAGATGCCACTTTTTTTTTTTTTTTTTTGAAATCAGTGAAATTTGATTTGCATAAGAAAATGAAGATAGTTACACTCAAAATTTTAAGATGCAACAAGAACAAGAGTTAAATTTATCCAAGTCTAGTTTCTAAGATACTAATTATTTTTGAAATTAATGAATATTAAGGGTCTCAAAAAGGGGGGGCCAAAAATAGGTATCAAAAAAATCAACATAGCACCTAAGGGCCCCCCATTTTTGATATACCTTTTCTTAGAATTTCAAAAATATGAATGGTGAGAAATTAGCTAATAGCATGTAGTTTATCCTTGTTCTTTCATATAGTTGTTTTAATGAATATATAATATTCTATGATTTTTGAAAGTGGACACATTCTGAAAAGCTAAAATTTGAGCATGCTCCCTCGTAAATTTTTTGAAAACTAATTAAAATTTGAAATTTTTATTTTCATCATGTGTAGAATGGAGTCTAGTTTTAAAAAATGTAATTTGTTTCAAATTTTGATGAATGAGTAAAATATATCCTAAAACTAGAACATGTTTTTTTACCAAAAATAGAGGCATTTACAATAGAAGTTAGGATCATAACCTTAACTAAATTAAAATGAGAAAAAAATTATATATTTAGATAGATAAGAGAGAGGTTAAAACCATCATGGTTTTTTATAAAGTTGCATTGAAAGATGTGCAAATGTGATGGTAAGAATAGATGAAAATATGATCAAATTTAGAAAATACTATCGATTCACTTGTCCAAAGCAGGTCATTTGGCGAGTGCCAAATGTGATGTGTTATTTGATGAGCACCAAATTTGGTGCTTGCCAAATGACCTACTTTGAACAAAATATAAATTTTCCCTCTCTTTGGTCAACCACTTTAATAATGCCGAGAGTGCACAGTTTATGATCGTAGATGGATAGTTAAGGTTTTACCTTTCATACTCTCTCTCACACTCCCTCTCTCTCAAGTCTCATTCTCTCCCACCCTACCTAGAAAAATCTATCTCAATCCAACCCCCTTTCTTATAATCACTATCTTTCTCCCCTCTGGTCTTTTTGTATCTCACTCTGTCTCCCTCTCTTAGGTTTTTATCTTTCTATCTCTCTCTCAAGTCTCTCCCTCTCTCAGGTCTCTCACTCACTCCGTCTATCTCTCTCCCATTACCCCTCTCTCTCAATCCATTCATCTCTCTCCCTCTCTCTCTCACCCTCTCTTAGGTATCTCCCTCCCACCTCTCTCTCTCACACACACACTCCCTCTCTCCCACTCCCTCTCTCTCTCACTCCCTCTATCTCTCTCCCACTCTCTCAAGTCTCCTCCTACCTCTCCCTCTCTCTCTGTCTCCCCTCCTACCCCTTCTCCTCTCTCAAGTCCTCTCTCTCTCTTAGTCTCTCCTCCCAGCCCCTCTCCACCTCTCTCCCCACTCCTCTCTCTCTCCCACTCCTCTGTCCTCTCCCATCTATCTCTCCTCTCTCTTAGGTATCTCCCCCATACCCTCTCTCTCTCTCAAGCATCTCCTCCTACCCCCCTCTCTCTTTTCAAGTCTCCTCCTGCCCTCCCTCTCATAGTAACTCCTTTATCTCTCTCCCTCCTCTCTCTCCCTCCCTCTATCTCTCTCCCCCTCTCTCTCTCTCTCACTCTCTCTCAAGTATCTCCCTCCCACCACCTCCCCCTCTCTCTCTCACCTGTATCTCTCCCACTCTCTCTCCCTCTCCCTCTCTCTCCAGTCTCTCCCTCCCACCCAATCTCACTCCCTCTCTCTCTCTCTCAATTCTCTCCCTCCTACCTCATCTCCCTCTTTTAGGTCTCTCTTTGTTTATATCACTCACTCAATCTATCTCTCTTGCGCTCCCTCTCTCTCTCTCACTTCCTCTCTCTCTCCCTCTCTATTCGGTATCTCCATCTCACCCCCTCCCCCCCTCTCTCTACCCCTCTCTCTATCTCTCTCTCACTCCCTCTCTCTCTCTCTCTCCCATTCCTCTATCTCCAGCACCCTTCTCCCTCTCTCAAGTCTCTCTCTCAATCCCTATACCTCTCTCCTATCCATCTATCTCCCACTCTGTCTCTCTCCTTCTCTCTCAAGTATCTCCCTCCCACCCCCTCTCTCCCACTTTGTCTCCCCCTCCCTCTCTCAGTTCTCTCCCTCCCACCCTATCTCCCTCTCCTTATCTCTCAGTTTTCTCCATCCCACCCCTTCTCCCCCTCTCTCTCTCAAGTCTCTATCTCCTACCCCACATCTCTCTCTCCCTCTCTCTCCCACTCCCTCTCTCTTAAGTATCTCCCTCCCTCCTCCCTCTCTCCCTCTCTCTTAGGTATGTCCCTCCCACCCTCTCTCTCTCTCCCTCTCTCTCAAGTCTCTCCCTCCCTCTCTCTCTCAAGTATCTCCCTCATACCCCCTCTCCCTCTCCCAGGTCTCTCCCTCACTCTCTCTCACTGACTCCCTCTATCTCTCTCCCATTCCATCTCTCTCTCTCACTCCCTCTCACTCCCTCTCTCTATCTCTTTGACTGCCTCTATGTCTCTCCCATCACTCTATCTCTCACTCCCTCTCTCTCCCCCCTCTCTCTTTGCCCCTCTCTTAAGTAGGAGGGAGATAATTGAGAGAGAGAGAGAGATAGAGGGAGTGAGAGAGAGAGAGGGTTGAGGGTTTAGAGTTTAGTGTTGAATGTTTAAGGGTATAGGGTTGAGGGATTAGGTTTGAGGGTAGAGGGTGTTGGGTAGAGGGTAGATGATTTATGGGTTTAGGATAGAGGGTAGAGGGTAGAGGGTTATGGGTAGAGGGTTAAGGGTAGAGGGTAGAGGGTTTAGGTTTTAGGGTTTAGGGTTTAGGGTTTAGTGTTTAGGGTTTAAGGGTTGAGGGTTGAGGGATTAGGGTTGTGGGTAGAGGGTATTGGGTAGAGGGTATTGGGTAGAGGGTAGAGGGTAGAGGGTAGAGGGTTTAAGGGTTTATGGTTTGAGGGTTGAGGGTTGAGGGTTGAGGGTTGAGGGTTGATGGTTGAGGGTTGAGGGTTGAGGGTTGAGTGTTTAAGGGTTTAAGGGTTGAGGGTATAGAGTTGAGGGATTAGGGTAGAGAGGAAGGAATGGATGGAGATATGAGATAGAGAGGAGAGAAGAGCAGGGAGGGGAAAATATAGTTGAGGGTTGAGGATCCTATGAATAGTGTAGAGAGTTGATAATTGAGGGTATAGGGTTGATAGTTTAGGGTAGAGAGAGAGAGAGGGTTGAGGATTTAGGGTAGAGGGTACATGGTTTAAGGGTTAAGTGTAAAAGGTTTAGGGTTTATAGTTTAAGGGTTAAGGGTAGAGGGTTGAGGATTGATGGTTAAGGGTTTAAGGGTTGAGGGTAGAGAGAGAGATTTTAGTGTTTAGGGTAGAGGGTAGAGGGTAGATAGTTTAAGGGTTAAGTGTAGAGGGTTTAGGGTTTATGGTTTATGGTTTAAGGCTAGAGGGTTGAGGGTAGAGAGAGAGAGAGATAGATAGATATATAGATATATAGATAGATAGAGAGAGAGAGAGAGAGAGAGAGAGAGAGAGAGAGAGAGAGAGAGAGAGAGAGAGAGAGAGAGAGAGAGAGAGGGTTAAGGTATAGGGGAGAGAGATAGAGGGAGTGAGTGAGGGAGAGAGACAAACCTGAGAGAGAGAGGGGGTAGGAGGTAAAGACTAGAGAGAGAGAGAGGGTTGAGGGTTTAGGGTTGATGGTAGAGGGTAGAGGGTTGAGGGTAGATAGTTTAATGGTTAAGGGTAGAGGGTTTAGGGTTTAAGGGTTAAGGGTAGAGGGTAGAGGGTTTAGGGTGTAGAGTTTAGGGTTTAAGGGTTGAGGGTTGAGGGTAGAGGGTAGACGGTAGAGGGTAGAGGGTTTAGGGTTTAAGGGTTGAGGGTAGAGAGTAATGGGCCAAGGGTAGATGGTATAGGGTTTAAGGTTTGAGGGTAGAGAGTAATGGGCCAAGGGTAGATGGTATAGGGTTTAAGGGTTGAGTATTGAGGGCTTAAGGGTTTAAGGGTTGAGGGTATATGGTTGAGGGATTAGGGTAGAGTGTTTAGTTGGGTTTAAGGGTTTAAGGGTTAAGGGTATATGGTTGAGGGATTAGGATTGAGGGTAGAGGGCATTGGGTAGAGGGTAGAGGGTAGAGGGTAGAGGGTTTAAGGGTTTAGGGTAGAGGTAAGTCTCCCATCCCTCTATCTCCCAATACCTCTCTCTCCCACTCCCTCTCTTAGGTCTTCCCCCCCACCCTAACTGAATAAATCTCTCTCCCTCTCAAGTCTCTCTCTCTCTCTCAGGTCTCACTCCCTACCATGATACCTAGACTAATATATCTCACTCCAATCCCCTCTCACACTCCCTCTCTATCAGGTCTCATGTACCTCCCACCCTACCTAGAAAAATCTATTTCACTTCAGCCCCCTCTCCCACACTCCCTCTCTCTCTCTCCTCCTTTGGTCTTTTTGTATCTCTCAGGTCTCATCCCTCCTAACCCCTTTCCCATTATTAGGTATTTACCCCTACCTTAACTAGATAATTCTCTATCCTTCTCAAGTCTCTCTCTCTCTCAATTATCACTCCCTACCATGCTACCTAGACTAATCTCTCTCATTCCTATCCACTCACTCTCTATCTCAAGTATCACTCCCTTCCTCTCTAGATATTTAGAAAAAAATTAAAAGCAACACATTGGGAAAGCACCAACTATGTTTATAACTTGAAACTATAAAATAGGGGTTTACCTTGTGATTCAGGCCCACATGCTTCTGCAGTTTTCTAGTTCAATGCTTTATCTAACTCAGAAACACCTTTTTATGTAGTTGACTCCCTGTTGTACCAATCTATGCTTGATTTATCACCTTTTACGACCAATTTGCATGCTAGATAATGTAGAAGAAGACAATTTGAATTTTCTACATGATTTTACATTATCTCAAGTAATATATTCATTTTGGTAATGTGAAGCATTTTTTCCTTAATCATTTTTTATTTTTGGATTTTATATGTTTTTGGCTTCGGATGTGTTAGTGCTCAAAATAAAGTTGTTCAGAAAGGTGCACAATGCACCACGTGGTGGCTACGTGACTTTCATTTATCATCCTCCTTTCAGGAGAGATCCAAAACACGTGTCATCTCAACAAAGATTTACTCAAGGACAATTTTCACAAAGTCTGAGAATACCCGCCCTCTTGACACATCATCTCTTCCCTAGCAAGCAGTTTGTATTTTTATGAAGTGATTTATTTTGGAGTGTGTTAGAGCTTGTTGGGTTTCTTTTTTTTTTGAGATGGAAACTTTGAGTTGGCACCATTGGGCTACATGATTAGTCAACTAGAATTTTTCTAGGCTATTTTCTAGGATCTAATCATTTTCATATAACAATCTTTGCTAACTATCTAAAGGGAATTAATGTAGCAGTTGAGAATTAATGAGAAAATATTTCCATGACCTAATTAAAGATCTATGATTAGATCATGAGCTATCAAATTCTAACATTTCACAACAATTACTTCTAGAATGAGGAGGTGGTCTTCTCTTTTTTCAACTATAAATGGGATGTGGCAACATTAAAGGAGTTTTTTCCTAAAAAGTTCCAAGTTCTAGTTTCCTTTTCTTAGGAAAAAGTTTATGTATTTTATGAAGTTATAGAACTATTTTCAAAAGTAGAATTAGCAAAACTACTTTTCTCTGGCATGTTGTATCATTTATGCTCAAACTATTATCATATTGGCATCTAACCTCTATTTTAAAGTCCATTTAATATTCAAGCACAAACCATTTGGAATAAATCTGTGAGACTGTACATATTATGGCCTTTATCAAGTTCTTTCTTTGTTTTCGTTCAAAATGAAACACCATGTTAAGCTAAATTCAAATAGTTTAAGTAGTTGATTTCCATATTGTGGGATTATATGGCTGGATAATAACCTATGAAAATTGGACTATGTGTGTGAAATTTGAGCTATTTTTCTAAAGGGATGTTATTTTATTATATTATGTTGTATGAAGAGAGAGGGTTTATGCAATTTTTGAACGTTTTTCTATTAACCTTGGAAATACTTATGTTTGATCTAACCTTAATAAACACTACCTGCAGGGAGATTTGAAAGATTGCATTGTGCTTGTATTTAGAATTCATTGTTTGTTCTCTTCCCAACAATGAAGGGTTATGGCATTTTATGTCTAAAATATCATTCTTTGGAAATATTGGGTTTAAAATGTTGTAAAACCTTTGGGGCATCACCATTTTATTGTTTTATGTTTACATTTTCTTCTACCCTTTCCTCCAAAACTCAAAGAAGAGTCAAATTTCTATACAAATCTTGAAGGTATTGAGTGAGGCACAAATCAGTCCCCCATTCACTAAATTTCCCATAAGGCTATCGAAGAGGCACAAAATTTGATGATCAACAGATCTTTTTCTAACACGCTGAGTGGGACCTAAGGTTCTCTAAATGCCTGATTAGAAGTCAAAAATATTTCATAAACCAAGCCAAGGAAATAGGCCGGAATTTTCGTGTGCAAAATCCAAACAAGAGCATATTTAAGAGGTCATTTCTAGTACTCCCAGTTACCTACCTCAGTACTTAGAAGAAGAAGACTTATAGGTTCTGTATCACCTGTAACGAGTAATAAAGCAAGGAGTGAGCCCAGAATCTAGAGCTTTATCTACTCCATCTGGACGTCAAACTTTCCAAATCAGAGTTCCAATATACCCAATTCATAGGAATCTATTCTCCATGGCTCATATAGTTTCCCTTTCTCTTAGAAATTTTATAACCTGGGATAGTGGTAGTACGCTACAACCACCCACGCTCCCAGATATATGGCTTTCCATACTCGCTAATGCCCTCAAGGCTATTCCAATATTTTTTGGAGAATATATCAAAACCCCTTCTAAACATCTCCAAGATATAGTGGAGGTATGTAAGGTACATAACATAGCAGAGGAAAATATTTCTCTTAGGCTATTAGTTTCCTCTTTCAAATGAAAGGCTCAAGATTGGTATCAATATTTGGCCTCTAGTTCTATCCGCTCCTCGGATCAACTCAGAGAGGTTGTTCGAACACTTCTCAGAGAAGGTAGATCACTCCTCGTTATTGCATCAACTAATCACCAAAAAAAGAGCCTTTCAAGATGCCATGAGTGACTTCAACACCAGGTTCGATAAAACCTAGAAAAGAATCCCTATGACTACTCGACCTCTAGCTATGATGGCATTTATGTTCTACCTAAAGGCTTTCAATTTTGATATTGTGGTGATGATAACCTCCATGGGAGGGGATATCTTACTTGAAACATACAAGTTGGTTGTGTGCATGGAAAATAGTTTGATCGATGCTGGGAAGCTTCCACCATGACCTCTAATGCCCATGTTTACACAAATATTTGGTAGTCCTTGAGAAGAAGCTACTCCAAGTAGTTTTCCCACACAACTAATGTTGAATATGCCATAATCCATGTATGTGTTCCTTTCCGCACAACCTAGCTCGTTGAGCTCTTCTTCTATAGCAGCAAACATCAACAACACGAAGAGTCTCATGTGGAATTTTTCTAATGAGTTGGTTCTCATCAAATGATAGCAAGCAACACCTTTGAAGTAGACCACTCAAACTTATGGTGGAAACATGCCATCCTATCAACATAACACATACCAAGGACCCTTTCGAGGATGAGGTCAACAAACGTCATCTGTAAACTAGATAGTTGCAGTCACCATGCCACTTCAGGTAGTGAAGGATGAATAAAGTATAGAGTTAATTCCAGGCCAAAATAATCTGGTGGAAGATGAGAATGTATGGTGCTTCCCATGTAGTGATACTTATATGCCCCAAAATTATTTGAGGGGAAGTATGCAAAAAAAGATAGCAGGAAAAAGAAAAAAGGGCATGCTTCTGAAATGGAAAATTCCTGCTTTAGAGTGCAAATGCAAGGAATGTCCTTGGAGCAAGAACTAGATATTGTGCCTAATCAAGCACTATTTTCATGGGTAGAGGAAGGAGATGTGGTATTCACGAATGAAGCTCTGACAACTAGTACTCCTCAAGTACAGTTAGACTACAGCACAAGATCCAAAAGAAGGCTCACATGAGAATACATACAACAATCTCTACTACATCCTCAACCATGACAATTGCTGCCACCAGAAAAGCAGGCTCCAATGGCCATAGGCCAACCTACTTAGTAGTCGCAGACTCCATCATTGCTAGAGAAGGAGATGAAAAAGATACCGAGCCCATTCATGATGGATCACTTTCGTCCAAAGACAAGATATATACCACCATTTAAGCCCAAGTTCCAACCAATTGGAACACTCAATGTGGTGGGACAACTGAAGAAGGCCCCTGCCAACATATCTTTGCGGTATGCTATATCCATCCCCAAACAAAAAACATTGCTTTGGGAAGCATTAAATGAGGAACAAGTATTGCAGACATACACGACTCTATTATGTGATCAAAATAGAGACAAAGGATTTGTGTTACACCCTCAAGCTTTGAAAGCAACGGGGTGATCCCACAATATTGGTTTACACATTCTCAGAGATCCTAATTTTTGTTGAAATCACATATTTTTAGAAAACATAATGATTTAAGCCTTGAAAAGTTCCATTTAAAGGATTCCAATTGAAGAGGGTTTAATCAAACCACTTTAGATCAAAACCCCTTACCATAGAACCCCACTAGTTTTAAACCATACCTATAATGGAGTGTCCTTTACATCCATCAAAATGCTGATAAAAAGCCACTTTTGATTTATATTTTGGGGGATAAAATGAATTCATTTTTTTTTTTTTTGTATGTAGTCCTTATTATAAGGTAGTTTTTTCACCAAAAACTATGCCCTTTGTCATGCACATGTGGAAAAAAAGCATATTATCAATTTTTTTTTGAAAAATATCAGTGCACTAGATATTTAAGTCCTTGATCCAACAATTTTTTTTTGAATTTTGATACATAAAAAAAGGTTATGTTGTACATACGGTCTGCCTACCTTTGAATTGTAATTGGTTTGACTTCAAAACTTGATTAAGGAAAAAATATTCAATAAAACACTATGAAACCAAATGAAAGTTCTAGATATAATAATTACAAATCTAAATTAAAAAAAATAGAATTTTATCCTTCATGGGAAATTTTTTTATGTTGTATGCGGTGAGCATCACTCCTTAATAATGGTGTTTACTGAAAAAAAAAGTTTTTGAAGGAGATGGAAAAAAAAGTGCAATATGATTCCAAATTTTTTTAAAAATAAAATATTTAGAATCTACAGACAAATTGTCACAAATAACTAGTTTGCATCATCTTCAAATTCCTCACAATTTAGCCGCTATAGGTGCTTGAAAGTGAAGATTTAGTTAGAAAAAATCAGTTAAGTATCCAGTTTGTTCAAAAATTGTAAACCAGTATTATGGGATCACCCAACAGCTTTTGTGAAAAATTGAGACAATGCAAAAGAGAAAGAGGTAAGAAAGCCAAAGCCCACACGTTTCTTTTTAACACTTATTGTGGGAGATAAGATTTTGCATAATAACATGATTGATTTGGGTGCTAGCACAACAGTCATGCCAAAGAAAGTGGCTCATGCCTTGAAACATAAATATGAGCCCCTTGAGAAGGGAATCATGTAGTTGGATGGGATGAAGGTTCTGACTGTTGGTAGGATAAAAGATCTATTTCTAACCCTCTTTTCATGTCCAAGCCAAATGGTCATATAAGAAATAGTGGTGATAGACATTCCCCCAATCTTCAAAATGTGTCTTTCAAGAGATTTCATCATGAAGCTTGGTGGACATTTGGTGCTCGATTGGTCCCACCTGATATTGAGAACCAAGCATGGGGTGAAGATGAAGATTTTTTCTGAATCTTTGCATCCCAAACACTTAGCAAAAAATGTAGTCCTATGCTTTGAAGCAACACATACCTCTTTCTTGCAAGGGGAGAGATATTGTGTAGAGATGATAGAAGATGAAGAAGACACGAGTGATCAGAATCCCAAGGAAAAGATGTTACTCAACCAATTCATTGAATCTGACCCATTTAACAACTTTCATGCGACATGACTAGGAACTTATGTGATTGTCAACAATGATCAAGTCTTTCTGAAATTGATAAAGGATTGGGAGGAATGATTCAGTTGGCGATTAATCGTTTATGGACCTTATAATTTGATGGAACCAAATGAAAAGCTGATTTTAGAGTGGGTATCCAATTAGTGTGCTTGAAAGGATCAAAAACCCTCAAATATTTTCATTTTTAGTTCCCATGCTCGAACAATGATGCAAAATATGAGGCCTTGGTCCATGGTTTGATCCTTGCCGAATGAATGGGTGTAAAAAGAATGCAAGCATACAAAGATTCAAAATTAGTTGTGAGCTAGGTTTGTGGGCAAGTGACTACAAATAATACAAGAACGAAGTCATACAAACATCCGATATGGGATCTAATTGAGAGTTTTGAAGCTTTCAATATACAAGTTATTCCCAATCTCAAAATAGTGTCACCGATCGAACGGATTCTATCGATTCACAATTTGAACCAGTTTCCAATTCAACAAAAAAACAAGTAGTAGAGGCCATCGTCCAACTAGAAATCCTCAACAATGATAAAAAATGAAAATTATTTGAGGACAACATTCAGATTGTTGCCTTTATACAAAAATTAGGAGGAGCTTCTGGCCATTCACAACTAGGAGAAAAATTTCTTGAAGAATAGGTTAGCTAGTTAAAAGGAAACAAGCTACCTCAAGGTTTAATCTCCCTTGAAAATATATTTGACCATGAAGATGCAAGAAATGGAAAGTAGAGGTTCACTATAGATGTGAGGGACTATGAAGAGCTTGATGTCAGAAGCAAAAAAAAATTAAAAGTCAGAAGGGAGGTTCCGCAAAAGGAAAAGGAAATAATAAATGATCTCTATTTTAGATGTGATGGGGTTATAGCCTAGACCTATGATGATCTTAGACGGTATGACCCAAAAAGAATTCAACATACCATTGACTTGGCAGAAGGATCAAATCCCATTTGGCAAAAACAAAGACCATTCAATCTAAAGGTCGAAGCATTGATGATGCAGGAGCTCATCAAATTGATCAAGTCAAAGATCATATATCCTACCAAGCATTCCACCTGGGTGTCAAATATGATACTAGTTTGAAAAAAGAATGGTGATGTTAGGATTTGTGTCAATTTTCAAGATTTGAATAAAGCTTTGCTAAAAGACCACTACCCTTTTCCATCAATGGAGTAGATCCTGCAGACTATGACCAGATCAAAGATGTTTTCATTGCTTGATGGTTCTCAGGCTATAACTAGGTATATGTAAAGGAAGGTGACTAATATAAGAAAATTTTTACCACTAAGTGGGGAATGTTTGCATACTCAAAAATTACGTTTGGACTATCAAATGCTAGTGCGAATTTTCAATGAGCAATGACTATTGCTTTTAGAGGATTAATCAACTTGATTATTTTAATATATTTGTACGACTTAATAATATTTTCAAAGTCAAAGGATGATTACTTTGATCATTTGGAGAAGTGTCAATAGTTTAGGATTTCTTTGAATCCCAAAAAATATGTTTTCAGAGTACCCCAAGGTAAGCTACTTGGTTTTGTAGTGTCAAAAGAGGGAATAGAAATAAAACCTAAAAGGGTGAGATCCATAATGGATTTACCCCTACTAGTAAATTAGAAAGGACTACAATCTTTCCTGGATAAGATAAATTTGTCAGCAGGTTCATTTTAGACTTTGTAGGCATCATGAGACCTATCACGTTGATGCTCAAGAAGAACCTAGTGTTCAAGTGGACCCCCGAAGGAAAAGAAACATTTGAGAAAATAAGGATAGATATCTCCACTAATTTGGTATTGGCTAACCCAAACTTTTCCAAATATTTTTTACTCTATGTATACAATAACCAACATAGCATAGTTTCGGTGATCACTCAAAAGGACAAGGGAAATAACAAAGAGCAAGGTAAGTGCAAGAAGTTGAGTACAAAAAATGTGGAATTTTTTTCCTTAGCCAAAAAAACAATATCAACTTGGTAAAAATGAGATCCCTTTATTTAATAAATGGGGCCCTGCTTTTAAAAAAATGATCCCATTTAGCTTCGGGATCCCGAGCCTAGCTTCTAAACAGGATCCTATTTTTCAAAAAAGGGAATCCTATTTATTAATGGGTCCCAAACTGACCAACGTGAAATGAGATCCCATTTTTTACAAAATGAGATCCCAAATTGGAAAGGATGACAACGAAATTATAAGCGACCTCCAGGTGTGCCTCCATCCCCAATTTTTTTTTCATGTTTTTTTGAAAATTTTAATCGAATAATAGATTTTAGCATGTTTTTTTCCAATTTAATTAGCATTTTATGTATTTTATTTACTTGTAACAGTAGAAATGATGATTTGCAGTAGAAGAAAAAATGTAATGAAACCTTGAAGATATTAAATGGAATGGAAAAAATAAACCTTAAATTGTATCTTAAGAACACAATTTAGCTTTTGAATCCTAAATTGTTCAATCAAACAAAAAAAAATGCATTTGAAAACCCTAATTTCTTTGTGAAACCCTAAATTCAAATAATAAAAAAAAAGATTTAAAAACCCTGGTTTGAAATGAAATAATACAAATTGCATTGAAAACCCTAATTTCTTCTTGAAACCTGTTGTGCAATTTTGCACACATCCCGTTGAAAGTAGGGACCCTCTTTCGCTTCAATTTTTGGAGTATTGGCCATTTGATTTTGGGGATTTATCTTTCTTTGGAATGTGCTTAAATGCTAATATTTCTGTCCTAAGTGATTTCCCCAGGTTACACATTGAAAACCTTAAGTTCTGGGCAAAGTTCGGGTTTTTACCTAGGTTTGGGATTTTCTGCCCAGGCCGGATTTTCCCGGATCCTATTCAAACTTTAGTTATGTGCTATGTTCAGAGATTTCTAGTCTTCACGAAATTTCGCGTGGGCTAGATTTTCTCAAAATTCGTCCTATCGTCAGGTTTCCAGATTCTCCAGCCTGTCTTGTCGGCAACATTAATGCTCTTCGTACATGCTTTGAAAGATGTATTTAGCTAATTTTTGAGGATGCTTGTGTTATTATGCTTTGTCATTTGTGTTCTACTAAGCTAAGAAGTTTTTTCTTGGTGTGTTGGATTTGATTTGGGGCAATTGATTGGTGAATTATTGGCTTTGGCGGTGATTCCCTTGGCAATTTCGTTGTTGTTCTTTGTTGGACACCATTAAACTGGTATTTGCTGCCTCATTCGATTTCTGCTGCATCAAATGGTATGTATTTGATTTCCTTCCATTTTATTGATGACTGTGGATAATTCCTTGATGTTATAGATTTTATGGGAGTTTGAGTTCTTGAATGTTTGATCATTTCACGGCTAGGGTTGCATGATATTGTTTTGTTTATAGTCTCCCAAGTAATTTCCAAGCTTGTTTGCTTCTTTGCATTATGAGAATACTTTCTTGTAAGTTGTGAATGGCCCCTAGTAAAGATTTAAAGGTTTAAACAATAGAATCTTGAAGCTTTCCCTATGCGTTAATGGCCCCTAGATCGCAATTGAAGTGCCAAAATTTGGCTTTTTCACCTACCTTAGGATTTTTTAGCTCTAGTGGATTCTCTCGATCTCCTTCATTTTCTCGAATTTTCATGCTTTTGGAGTTTTACCCTTCCCGCATATTTCCTTCTCGTCTGGATTTTCCTAAAAATCCAGTGTTCCTTCGATTTTCTGAAATTTGCATAGTGTCTCTTCCTTCTCAGAAATCCGTCCCATCTGGATGTTCCCAAAATCTGATGAAACATGAAGAAATATGGAATAACATGAATTATTAGTGAATGATGGTGTATTTTATGATTGATTTATGCTATTAGGAGATCTCACATGCTGTTGTTTAGTTGATGACAATCAGATTTAATTACTAATAGGTGTTTTCAAGTTTATTCTACTAGAATCCGTTTGGCCTAGAATTCTCTAAAATTCCTCCCTGGCTTGGATTATATGGGTGGACCTGAAACCCAAATTTTGATATGATCAATTTATATGAGATCTAATTGAACCTTGCTTATCTGAGGGCTCATTTTAAGGTTGAACATGCTTATGATTAATTTTTGTGATCCTTACTGTGGTTTCCTTTGTTGAGTGTAGGCTAAGTCTAGCAAGATGGTGGTTGGGTCTTCAATATTTGAAGCAGAGAGACTTAAGATGGATATCAAGAGAAAAATATCAAAGAGTAAGATCACTTCCATCTGGTTAGAAGTAAGGGACATGAATGTTGGGCTATGGGATTACAAAGAATTCAAGAGAAAAATGACAGCTACGGATCTTCCTGTGGCGGTTGGAAGAATGATGGAATCAGGATTGGCACATGTGGTTGGATTCCCTTCCATGGTGCAGTGTTATGAGTTAGGCCTTGAACCTGTGAGACATTATGACCAAGATACACAGAGAATTATTGGTCCCTAAGGGAGATTTGTGGATAATATGTATCCCGTCTCTATAGCCCAGACCTTTGATATGCCAGATAGATCCCATGTGGTGGCATTCAACATGGAGGTAGCTAAGAAGTATTATGAAGATGAGACTATTAAATCACAACAACTCATCAATTCCTGGCTGGAGAAGCCTAAGTCTCATTATTCTAAACTGCCTAAACAACTATTCAAAGCAAAATTCAAGGAGTATTATGATGCCATCACATTGCTTAGTAGGGTGGTTGGATTGAGGAATGCAGGTATGTTTAAAAATTGGATGTGCCATGTCATATGATGCCATCACATTGCTTAGTAGGGTGGTTGGATTGAGGAATGCAGGTGTGTTTAAAAATTGGATGTGCCATGTCATAGTGAGGATGGAAGAGGAAAAGATTAACTATCATTGGGAAAGTGTGATAAGTAGGGTGATTCATGAGTAGCTATCCAATGTGTTGCAAACCAAGACCTTCACAATGACCTCATACTTAGTCTATGCACTTGCAATATGTCATCCTTACAAAGGATTAAGTACAAGGAGAGTCTTTGGACAAGATGTTATTTATGAAGTTTACCCTCAATTTCACCTAGGAAGCTCGAGCTATAGGAGGGTGAATGATGCATTCACCATGCATATCACTAGATTGCTTTAGGGTGCAGAGCACATTAGGATTTCAAATCAGGGCAAGGAGATCATCAAGAAATATGGTGCTTGGTTCATACATTTTTCAACCTTCTCATATATCTAGATTGATGGTTGTCAAAGGGCTCCTTACCAACTTCCAAGGTATCCTACTCATCACATCTTACTTCTGGAAGTCACTAGACAAATATGTGATTTTGATGCTATTGTCAAAAGGGACAAGCATAAGACTGGTTTTGGTGGAGAATTCCCATTGAGAATTGGCACTAGAGAGGCATGCCCTTCCATTAGTTCTGCCTAGGCTTCTAAGGAGGAGATGAGTGTTCTTGGTTTCTTCTTCCACTCCAAGATATCAAGATTTGACATAACATGTGAAGCACAAAAGAGGGCTAGTAGGGAATATAGCCATAAGGTTGAGTTAGAATACTATTGGGATAATTGCAATGACCAATATGAGGTAAGGAAAAATAATTTTTCTCAGCTTCTGGTTGAATTAGTCCGATTGTTCAATGTAAAGGCAGTTATAGACCAACTTGTTGATGGTGTTTTTATGCACTTCTCAACATAGGTAGTGCGTAGGTGCACTACCTCTCTTGAAAGACAATCTCCCACAATCGAATTGCAGAACACTATCCTAAGGTCTCTCAGATGGCAAGTCATGACAGTGCTTAGATACCTTAGTAGTTTGATGTTATTTGTTGGAATCACAAGGCGGTCTTACATAGAAATACAAAGCATGGACACAAAGCATGGAAGTTGGATCTTGAAATGGAGTTCTTAGGATGGGAAGTTGTTACGCACAGGTTGTAGGTTCAAACAACAATCTTAGACTCCATTTTATCATTGGATTTGGCTTTACAATGTGCAATGAACCTTAACATAGGTCGGTTACTAAAAAAAAGAAGAAAAGGTGAAGGAGAAGAAAAGTTCCTAAATATGAAATTAACTATGAATAGTGACAATGGAGTTCCTGCAATGGACAATTCCTTAAAACAATATCTCACTTAACCAGGGATTTCACAGTATCGTGGAAATTGTGCTATCTTCTAAGGTATGCAAATATTTCATCCCTCATTCACCACGTACATGCATGAATCAGAGATAAATGTTTGGAGCAGCTTTGAAATCAAGTCTAGGCTAACTTTGCACAGCTATCTACCATCAGTAAACAACAAAAAGTATGGACAAAGAAATCATCAACATGGCAAGAATTTGCATGATCACTCAACAACATTCCTGAGATTTATCCAAAGAAAGAAAATAGCTAACTAAACAGCAATGATATATAAGTCAAGCATCTAACATTGGAGAATGAATCAAGCAACATGAGAGAAACCAAGAAAATACACCAAGTCAATGCCTTTTTCTTATAAATTTCTGTAGCATGCCTTTACAACAACTCAACTCTCTCTTTTGCAAATGAGAGGAGTTCCCTATTTATAGTTTTCCAAAAGTTAAATGAATGGCCAAGATTCATTCTCATTGTGTGGCCATGATTCATTACAAAATAGGGTTTCACCTACCCCCAAATAGATTTCAATTTAAAATTACATTCTTGTTTCTTCCCTATTTTGTCTTCTAGCTGATGGCACTGTAGCTCTTTCGTCCTGTAGCTAATTGCTATTTTTGCTGTAGCTACTCTTCAGGAAGGTCTTCGTCTTTGGCTGGGCTATCCTTCTACTCCTCAGAAGCTGTGTGTTCTATATATTTGAGGATGACCGCCTGGAGCTTGTCTATTTCGAGGATTTCACATCGCAACACTTGATAGCTCCATTCCTTAGCATTTTCTTCTAGCCTTTTCCAATCTTCATCATACTTCGAGCCTTGGTCCCTAAACAACTCTGATTGGTTGAAGGCGCGGGCAGCAAAATTCAAGAACTCTGTTGTGATTTCTCTAGCTGTCCCATCCTTCATCTTCTCTTGGAAGTATGGTTTGATCTTCTCTGGATCCATTTGCACCATGGGCATATCATAGCCCGTCATCAGCTTGAGATATCGGGCACATTCCACCTGGATTTCCATGATCCACTCAATGTCTAGATCCACCCTGCTTAGGATTTGCTCCAACCTCTCCTTTCGATTGTCGAAGTCTCTGCGCCACACATCCATTAGTTAGTGATCTTCCTTTTTAAACTTCAGCTTCTCCTCCCATGTGGCCTCAGGCATTTGAAGGATAGCTTCGAACCTTGGGAAGGTGGAATCGTAGGTTGCAAGGAAATTGGTACAGAGCCTCTTTGTGCTCTCTAGAGATTGTATTAATTCTAAGAACTTGTTGGCTATCTGCACAACCCTGCTGATTCCCATGTTCTCGACGAATGAGACTTGTCGAAACTAGTCCTCGATGGTTTTTTCCAAGTTCTTCCTTCTCTCCATTTTGTCGATCTGTTCTTTGGAGAGCAACTAAGGTGCGGGCGTGGACGTGGTGGGCAGGTCATCCACTGAGGACCATTGCTGTATATAATCCGTTAATGCTGCAACCTGTGCCTTGAGCTCATCCTTGAAGATTTTGTCCTGCTTTATCAGGTGCACCACCGTGGCCACCAACTCCTCAAGGTGCTCGACCTTCTGCTCTTAGGTTGTAGTCCCCAAGTCAATGGTTGAGATGTTGTAGCTCACCCCAGCTTGGCCAACCGCGGGCATTGCAATTTGTGCCGCTTGGGACCCAGAAGCATCCATTGTTATTTTGGATCAGACCTTGGGCTTCTTCTCCTTCTTCGTTGTGATTTGGGCTCGAGCCAAGATGGCCTCCAATCTTGCCCTTGGGTCCTTCAGCACAGGGGTCATCTTTTCAAGTTGCTTCTCCAACCATCTGGGCACAACAGACTTCCCTTTGGGTGAATCATAGCTACCCTCGACCTTCTTGGTCAAAGGAAAGAATTCTGCCTCCTTTTCTTTTTGGGGTTCTCCTTTCTTTTGGGCAACATCCTCCTCTTCGTCAGAGTCGTGAACGAATACGAAACATTTGATGGGCAGCCCAGTGGATGGTTGCCAGATGGGCCTTCCTTCTTTTACTGCTTCTTCTTCTTTCTTCTCCTTAGTAGCCTTGGCCACGGGGCCTTTGACGACATGGGCTTCAGCCTCAGTTAAGTCCTTTATCCGTTGCTCTTCTGGTGGCTGCCCCTCTTCACCATGTGGTGATTCTTCTACCTCCGCCCCAACGTTCTTTAGATCCTACGCCAATTCCTTCTCAAGGTCATCATCAAATGTTTGGATGATTTCCTTAGCACCCGAGCCATCCTCCTCATCCCCACTCTTAGAGGAGTCTGTCTCTTCTTCCTCATAAACCACCTTGTTGATGGTCCGATGCTCGTACTCGGGGTGCTCATGATACTCATTGGACTCTTCCTCTACAGGCTTTGAGGCTTCCTATTCTTGCTCCTCTAACTCCTTTGAGATTTGCATAGTGGCCTCCATAGCTGGCAGCCCTGTCGGCGGTTGTGAAGGTTGAGCCATTGCAAGGACCTGGGCAAGGGCTGCTTGGAGAGTTGGATCCATTAAGATTTGGGAGAGCTCAGGGGGAAGGTTTTTCATATGTCTGGTAAGAGCTTTGAGCATAGTGGCAATGGGAATAGGCGATGTTATCGTAGCTAGAGGAAGCAATGTGATTGGTGACATGGCAGTAGAAGAAAAAGGGAGAGTGGTCATGCCAGAAGAGGAGTTAATGACTATTACCGATTTGACCAGAGGGGAAGGGGCAAGATGGACAGAAATGTCCACTGCTAGTGGGGAAGCCGCGACCGTAGCTAGGGAGGTGGGCGGTGCAATAGGAGGGGTAGGGAGAGCCAACGGAGGCCAGGATTCTTCCGCACCTACTACTTGTTTGAGCCTTTTGGGAGATGAGCCTCCCGTTTCTTTCTTTGCTTGGGCCTTGGGATTTGGAGACTACGTGGTCTCCATTCCTTTCCTTTTCTGGGACCTGGTGACTAGAGGAGACTTGGAGGTCTCACCAGTCGACGTGGTGGCAGCGACATCCTCCATGGTACTCGGCTAGCTTTTGAGCCCCTCATAGGTCAGGACTACTCCTTGCCGCTTCAGATGTGCCACCTGCCCATCTATCCACTCCCTGGTACAAGTTAGAATTGGTTGGGTGATGGTGTCCAGGTCATCGACCTCCTGTTCATCCCAATCAATTGATGGTATTGACAGGTTGGCAACCGTAGAGTACCTTGAGTGCATGATTGTGGATTCATCTTCCTCGACTTGGTCTGACACTGGGAATGGTTGCACCTTCCTTAGGAATAGCACAGTCATGCGCATGTAGTGCCTTGCTCGCACTTCTTTATTGTCTTGGCAGTCAGCCTAGAAATCTTCAATGTGATATTGATGGGCATAGGCTAGTCCCAGTGCCTTCCTGACATGACCATATGGGTCCATCCGTGGGTGAGCAGTGTACCAATCGAAATGGTACTCTTTTAGCTCCTTCTCGGAGTTACTAGCACATTGTGATGTCTGTAATCGGTACATACCCTGGCCAAGGGTCATGGGACAGGAGATCCCTACTGTGTGCTTGTTGCTAAAGATGGCTTGTAGGTGTTGGAGCTGCCGAGATAGCTTTAGGAGGATGATTCTATCATTGGGGTACCGAGGCAATCTATTTGGCCTTTCAAAGAAGCCTTGGGCCCAGATGTATGTGAACTTGGGATACTGGATGAATAGAAAAGCATATTGCTTTAGAAGCGCCCTGGCACTATGGGAGACCCTCCTCTTGAAGTCTCTGGTGATTAATCTGATGATATGGCCAATGAAGGCATCATTAACTCTACAATACTCTTTCTTGAAATTGTAGTACTGGAGCTGCGGGTATTTTTCATAGGCTTTAAGTCCTTGCTTCTACCCCTGATCGAGTGCTACAAACAACCCACTGTATTGCCTTTGATTTTCCAGGGAGTAGATGAGGTAGGAGGTCATGTAGAATTTGGAACTCTTTTTCACATTGATAAACTGCTCATGGAAGTAGTTGCTTATGATTCCTCCCCAATAAAATGAAACCTTGGTTGTAACATCTACGTTTCCTCACAGGATTTGCTCAATATAGTATGCCATCCACTCCTGGAAGTAGGCAGCCGTTGGAAGACCCATGACCTTGCTCAACAAGGTTACCAGGTCGTGGTAATCCTCATGGAAATCGCTACAGAAAAACTCCTGGGGAACCTTTGCAGCGCTAACTCATTTTTCCTTAAGCCAATGGAGGTTTATTCACTTCTTGCATCCTATTGGGTTATTATCCCATGTCGCTTGACATTCTTCCAATGTGGGGACCTCCATCTGTTGGAACGTGGGAATGTGGAATTTCTTGGTGATCCCTTCTGGGGACATATCTGTGAGGATGTTTCCCTCCTTATCCACAATTGTTCTGGTATCTGTCTGATAGGCTTCTCGGCAAGCCATGACTAATTCGGGTGCCACGAGAGATGGAGGGAAACTGACAATCTTGGCTACTCCACTCTGCCTTATCAATCTGGCATTTTTCATTGTCGGGTTGACCTTGACTCTCTAAGTGAATTCATTTATATCCACATGCCCAATATTGGTGTCTGTAATTTCCTTTCAGTCTGTTGTGACCTTCGAGTGGAGCGGCTTGCCTTGGAATTGATACTTCATTTGGTGTTTGTCTTCCTTCCCTCGAGGGGTCCTTCCTAACTTCTTCCCCTTGTCCCCTTCGGTGGATGCCCCTAAAGTTCCTGCGCCTGATTCCATATATTCTGCAAGCAAGGGCAAAGTTAGCACAATGGGTCATCAAAAGCATTCATGTTACTCCATATCTCGAAAACAACATTCATTTCAAATAATCAATCAAGCATATCATGGATCTTATCTCTAGATGTTATTGATCTTTGTTTGAGGGCATTTGGACAATCCGGGCCTGGAGGGCCGGACTTCCCTGACAGGAAAGCTATCAGGAAGAGAAAACACGATGGGAGGCCCCCGAAGACCTTCTTTGGTCAAGTTTTAATATTTCGAGAAGCTCATGATGAAGAGGGCCAAAATTCAGGATGTGGGTCGAAGTTAGATTCCAAATTTGGGTTTGTTTGGATGGATTTAAGGAGGCTTGAAGGTCCCAAGCCAGAAAGCTATCGGGAGATGGCAGTCTGGAGAGGCAGACAACTAATGGAAATCCAAGGACAAAAGTCTGAGACTCGGGGCCCAGAGGGCCAAAAGGCGATCGACATACATTACTTTGTTTTGGAGGGCTCGGGCTGGCTACACCGAGATGGCAGGAAAACTTCACCGTTTGTGATGACAAACCTCACACGGAAGTCCAGGAGGGGAAGTTCGACATCCAAATCCCGGTGGTGGGGTTTTTTCGTTGCGCGAAAATTGATAGTGCGGAGCCCGGAGGTCGGGACACCGGGCGGGGATTTCTATTTGGAATGGCAGGCGAGGATGGGAACCCCGGGATACGGGGCCCAGAGAGACTACGGCCACTCAGTGTTTCGGCGATGCTCCACGGCGGATGGAGCTTCGGGGCCCGGAGATCGAAAGAACGAGGGAAATTTCCCTAGCGGCAGGAGAGCGGCGGACTTCCAAGAATGGAATTTTGGGCACCGGGGCCCAGGGGCACGACAGTCGCAGATGCAAAAAAACACAAGCCAGTCGACGGGGAAAAGGTCGAGGTTCGGGGGGTCGGATGGCAGAGGGGAGTTCGCAGTTCAAGTGCGGCGAAAGGCAAGCAGAACTACGAGGTAGGAAGCCCGACCAACTGGGCCTGAAGAGGAGAATCACTATCGGCAGGGGTTCAAAGGTTGAAAATTTGGACGGCGAAGGAGGGTCTCAGGCCCGAGGCAGATGTTTTCCCTGCACGAAGAACAACTGTGCTGGGGAAAAGTCCCGAACCGGCGGCGAGGGCATTTCTAAGGGATTTGGCAATTTTCTAACTCATGGGTTTGGGGTGGAATTTGATTTTCTACCACTTAATACCCTCCTACGGATTGTTCATTTATTTAAATTTTTTGAAGTTATGAAAATGACACTCGAGAGGGAAAATGGATGGCCTACCTCAAAACATGCTAGGCGGGAGACGTGGGACCCACGAACGGTCGACAGACTGATGTCAAGGGCGATGATCGCGATGTTGTCAAAGGTGGTGGGCTCCAAATGACAGCTTATCTAATTCGCTCCAATCCTGCGAGATGATAATGACCGGCTGGTTTGGGCATTTTATACCCAAACCGCCATGAATGTCTGCATTAAATGCTCCTATGACCATGAGAAAAGTTGGTGAATTTGAAGTCGGCGATGGTGGCGGGAAAGCCGGGCCCCGACGACCGGGGAGAAGTGACGTGACGGCTTCTTTGAAATTTCTCATTGATTGAACGGTGGCGGCGGTGAGTGGCTCGGGGCCCGGAGGGCAGGAGGCCGCCAAGGATCTGCCATCAGGGACGGTGGGACCATCATGGAATTCCAGACTCGGAATTTCGGACAGTTGGGCCCGGAGAGTGACATGGCAGCGAGGGGCTTCAAAGATTTCGGGGAGCGAAAAGGATGGCGGGACCCGAGGGGCAGGTTTCCGCAGGTGGTTCGCCATTGTGGATGGCGAAACCAAGATGGAACCCAGGAAGCGGACTTCCGGGGTCCGGGGCTTGGAGGGGAGGGTGCCGCCGGGAAAATTTTCATCAAGTTTTTTAGACAGAGGGCGGCACGTTAGACCCCGAGGTCCGAAAGGATGCTCGGCGAACGCCGCCAGGAAACAACATTTCCAGAGGGGAAACCTGAAGGGGGAATCCTGGACTCCCAGGACCGAAAGAGCCCGGGGCCATTTTCAGGGCCAAATAGCCAAAGGGACCCCACGAGACGTCAAAACACAACAAAACCAAAAGGGGAGGGCATGGTCAATTTATGATGGAACTTTGAAGCAACATCGACCATCTGAGACCTCAACAAGAGGGGCACACAAAATGAGGCGGCAACAAAAACGACCCGACAAGGTGAAAGAAAACAAGGTCCCCGTTCCGAACGGGGCATGTGTGCTAAGGGCACAACACAACTCGAGGATGATGGAAACCTAATTCAAGGCCATGCTTACGAGGTAGTTAAGGAAAGGCCAATTGGTGAAGTGGATTGGATAGAAGAAGAAAATAAAAAATTAGGAAAAATAACGGATCCAATCACCAAGTATACCAGGATGTGGCTAAAGCATAAGATATGGGAGTTAGAAAATGAAGGAGTGCAGTGCACCTTTGATCTAATGGGAGATTTGGACCCTCACTCTACTTTTAAAGAATCAACTAATCAGAATCCCAAAGGTAAAGGTTAGGCCAACTCTCCTTTCAAAATCAAGATTAAGGATGCTCAAATGGAAAAGGCTCAAGAAGCAGAAAAATAGAGGAAGCCTATTGCTAAGAAAATAGGGCATACTTCGAGGGCTAAGAGGCCTAGAGTAGAAGAAACTGAAAGGCAGGATCCTGAGGTTGATACTCTTGTGCCTAAAAGGAGAAGAATCATAAGATTGTCACAAAAGGCAGGTTCTAAGGATGAGGAAGAACTTGATCCACCTGTGGTAAGTGTAGAAAGTTCAAGGGAAAAGAAAAAAGTGTATACAAGGAAGTATAGGACTCCTTCTCCCATGGATAATGTGCCAAAGGCAGATCCTCCTCCAGTTTCTTCTCATGCAGAACAATAAAATGATGTTCCTTCTCCCCGTGAAGCTCAAAATGAACCAGATGAATTTGAGAGGGTTGAGGAACATCAAGATATTGAAGGATAATAATTTCATAAGGGTGAGCTTTATAGGGTAGAAGTAGAAATAGAAAAAGTGATATAATCTCCCTTGGTTTCATATGAGGACTCACCAGTTAGAACTGAAGAGGTTAGGTCTCCTCCAAGAGAAGAGGAGTCAGTTAAGGTCCCATTTCTAGTGCATATGGAGGAGCATGCTGAAGAGGAAGTAGATAAGACCGAAGGGACCCTTGGAAAGCAGAATTTGAATGAAGATATGCCTAAAGATCAGTAGGAGGAGGTAGGGCAAAGTGAAGTGCAATTGGAGTCCACTGTTCCAAAGTGGTTAGATAAGGAAATCAAGAGAAATCAGGTTGTTGTGGAGGATACCCCACCCAATTGGGATGAGTTGCTGGCTAAGATAGGAAAGGATAATGGAAAGAAGAAAGCTAGGGTTATCTCTAGAATTGAGAGAGATAAGGAAAATAATAGGGTTGTTCACATTTCCACCCCTACTCTAGATAAAAACAGAGATAAGATAACTAGAAAAGATTACAATCTTTTGACTATCAACCTGGGATCCACCTCCGTGGAGAAAGACATTGAAGAGTATCAAGGTTATAGTTTAGTTATATTGGGGAGATTGAGAAAAGAAGTTCAAACTAAATAGGTGCTGAAGAAAGAAAATGAAAGACTTAGGAAATATTTAGAAGATCTGATGAAACTCTTGTAGTCTATTAGATCCTCATCTTTTGCTGTAAACCTCTTACCCTAGGAGACTATTACTGAGTTGGAAAGAATGAAAGCTACCACTCTTGCTACAACAAATTGGTTGCAAGGGGTGCAATCCAAAGGGAATGAAGCTATCAAGGAAATTCTATCAAGTGGAGGAGATGCTATGAGAGCGATAAATCAATTGAAGGAGGTATATTAGCCCAAGATAAGGGGGATACAGATCTCTTGATGTAGAAAACTAAAACCATCATGGAGCATACCAAAGATAAACTTGTAAGTGATGGAATTATCCCTTCCTCCATAGTTGTTGAACCTTGGGAATGGTTTCAAGCCTTGCAAATTAGGCAGAATGTTTTGAAAAAGATCTATAAGTAGAGGAGGAAAATTGAAGATACCCTAACTGGTGTTTATAATGGATGCATTGCTTTCTTTGAGATAATGATAGGAAGAAGGAAGGTTGCACCTAAGCACTTGAGCTTAGAACAGTTGAGGAAATGGTGGCAAGAATTTTATGTTCCAGCTAGTGATGATCCTGTTACTGAGCACTAATTAGATGATGCGGGCACCTACATTGCTATTATTGATAAATATCTAACATATAAGGTTGAGTGGGACAAATCAGTGGAGAAGTCTAGAGAGAATATTACATCGATTGAGAGCCAACTTAGAGTTTTTCCTTTGCTACCCATAGCCGACCTTTCCAAGGTGCTTTTGAAGGTGCATGTGATGATTGATCGATATAAGGATAAAGGGGAAGGTAGTTAATGCTGGGCTAGATCAAGATTTGTGCTTCCCTATTATTTTTCATGCATTGGTCCTAGTTGCATTGAAGATCCCAGGCCGACCTGGATGGAGTTTGAGCATTTAATGCATAATTTATTTTATTTCAAATCTCTCTTGGCCAACATGTTTTAAGGCCTCTATTAATATGGAATTTTTCCTCATTTGTAAGAGATATAAAAATAGAGATAAAGACATAGATATAGCAGGTATTGAAGTGAATTAAGAAGAGTAGAAGTTAGAAAATAGTGTTCTCAAGCAAATATTGTAACGAAAAGTTGGAATTGTTGCTAAAGTGAATAATTTGATGCAAGTAACAACATTGTGATTTGGTGCCATACTTGTGCTCTTCTTATCTTGCATGGTTCTTGTTATTCTATCTTTAAAATTTCTTTGAGGAGGATTGAGATGTTAGTATTTAGAATTAGAATTGATTCAATGATGTTTATGGTTTGATATTTGAAGTGTTGCAGCGATCCTTAGTCCATACTTTTTGTAGCTACTTGACTGTTAGTTGCTGTGCAAAGTTAGCCTCGACCACATATTTACTGTGTTTAGTTCAATTGTGAGGGTTTATTCATTTCAATTGCCTTAGGGTTATCTTGGATGAATGTTCATGATCTGAAAATATTATTACCTTAGAAGATTTCAATATTCTTGTGAAATTGCAGATCCATCTAGGTTAAGCAAGAATTGGTTTATGAGGGATTGGTCCATTTCAAGTATTTCATCATTTGCATTGTTAATCCTAGAATAGCATTAGTCTTAATGATCTCTTTAAAGACCTAATATTTTTCTATTTTCTTTATCATTTAAGTTAGATTTAGGATCAAAGTATCATCATATTGTTAGATCTGATAAATTAAAGTTTCAGTCTTTTCTTGTAGTAAGGTCCCATTGTGATTACCAACCTTTTCACATTTATCACTGAGTTGTTTATGCATTGTCAAGACCTAACATTAGAGACCTTGGGGTTATCTCTTGAGGCTTGCTAATAGAGATTTTACCTTTCAAGAGAGATAGGATTTCCATATCTTGTTTGAGTTGTTGCTGTGTAGAAAAAAACATCAACAAAACCCTTAATTGAATTCAAACAATTTTTTTTCTAAAACCCTAAATCGAAATCAAACAAATCATTTTGCATTTCAAAATGCTGATTTTGAGCTCAAGAATATTTGATAATGGAAAAAATTTATTTGCATTGCTTAAATTTTTTAAATTTCATTTGGATTGTATTGAGAAAACAATAGTTATAATTCATAAATTATCAATGTTTGTTTGCAAATTTAGTTAGAAAATTCCTAAATCCTTGTACAATCCATTTACAAATGTCACTTAATTAGATAATATTTGCATTCATTTCTATTTTATGTTCTGATCTCTCTTAGTCATGCCTTGTTTCCATTTCTTGTTTACATGTGTTGTCTCTTGTCTTTTGACAATCAAGTAACTCTCACTCTAGTCAATTAGTTATCAATTAAGCTTCTAGTTTAGTCTAAAATCTCAATTTTCACTAGTTACCAAGACACTAAAAGAATCTAAATATTTTTCTTTTCTTTCTTTTAGGTTCTTTCAATTCCAAACAATCCAAAATAAAATAAGATTCATCATTAACTAATTTTATTATACATTTTATATCATTAAATTCATTTAAGTGGGAAATATTAATGAAAAAAATGTTAAATAAAATAATATTATATTCAATTAAAAAATATCAAGTTAAAGTATAAATCAAACTCAATCTTAATAATACATAATTATGTGTTTCTATTACAAAAATAGCCAGTCTATTACCCTAAACCATAAACTGATGTCTTAAGGGGTCCTAATATGACATTTCTTAAGGGTATAAAAGAAGTTCTCAAAATTTGGTGAAGTTGCCCAAGACAACCAAATTTAACAATAATAAGATCGTGCAAGATTAGAATATGAATGAGATTTCATGATCTATGTTGGTCAGTCGAAACAAGAGCTATCTCAATCAACTATTCCACAAGAATTTTTTTTTCAATAACTTGAAAGTACATTATTCCAAAGGCCACCCAAACTTCACCCTAAACCTGAACTCTAAAATCTAAACCCTAAACCCTAAAGCATTCATTTTTTCCTTGGACACTAAAATTAAATTTGGTTTCCTTGGGAAAATCCACCAAATTTTATTCCCTTAAGCCATGCCATTTTGTACTAGGACATTACTACATAGATCCCCTTAAGCTATCCTATTACCCTAAACCCTAAACTCTAAGCTCTAAACCCTAAACCCTAAAGCCATCATTTTTTCCTAGGCCCTTAGTGGAATTTGGTTTCCTTGGGAAACTTCACCAAATTTTATTCACTTAAGCCATGTCATTGTATCCTAGGACCTTACTAGAGATAGATCCCCTTAATCCATCCTATCACCCTAAACCATAAATTAATGTCTTAAGGGGTCCTAATATGAAATTTATTAAGGGGATCGAAGAAGTTCTCATAATTTGGTGAAGTTGCCCAAGGCAACCAAATTTAGCAATAGTAAGATCATGCAAGATTATAATATGAATGATATTTCATGAGAGGTTGGTTAGTCAAAACAAGAGCTATCTCAACCAACTGTTCCACAAGAAAATTTTGTTCACTAACTTGCAAGTTCATTCTTCCAAGGGCCACCCAAACTTCACTCTAAGTTCCCTAAACCCTAAAGCATTCATATTGTCCTAGGACCTTAAAATGAAACTTGGTTTTCTTGGGAAAATCCACCAAATTTTATTCACTTAAGCCATGCCATTTTTTCCTAGGACCTTACTGGAAATAGATACCCTTAAGCCATCCTATCACTCTAAACCATAAATCGATGTCTTAAGGGGTCCTAATATGAAATTTCTTAAGGGTATCAAATAAGTTCTCAAAATTTGGTGTTCAACGTTGCCCAAGATAACCAAATTTAACAATAGTAAGATTGTGCAAGATTATAATATGAATGAGATTTCATGAGAGGTTGGTCAGTCAAAACAAGAGCTATCTCAACAAATTTTTCCCCAAGAAAATGTTGTTCACTAACTTTTAAGTCCATTATTCCAAGGGCCACCCAAACTTCACCCTAAGTTCCCTAAACCCTAAACCCTGAACTCTAAAATCTAAACCCTAAACCATAAAGCATTCAATTTTTCCTAGGACCTTAAAATGAAATTTGGTTGCCTTGGGAAACTCCACCAAATTTCATTCCCTTAAGCCATGTCATTTTGTCCTAGGACCTTACTACATAGACCCTGTTAAGCTATCCTATCACCCTAAACTATAAACCAATGTCTTAAGGGGTCCAAATATGACATGCCATTTTGTCCTAGGACCTTACTACATATATCCCCTTAATCCATCCTATTATCCTAAATCCTATTTATCCTAAACTCTAAATTGTAAACCCTAAAGTATTCATAAATTGTGCTATATTAATAGTTATCTATTTTTTCATTCAAGTAACATGCCTTAGACATAAATGAGGCTTACATTTTTTGTCATTTGTATTTAATTAGGCCATTTATATTGAATGGTTTAAGTGTATTTCCTAAACATGCAACTTACATTTTGAAATTACAAATCTAATGCAAATTCACTTATATCTTAGAAATCAAATGGATCAATTCAATAATATCCGTAATCCACCTTCACGCCTTCCATCTACACCAAATTAACCTCCACCTCCATCCATGCCACCTCATAACCCCCCACCTCCACCACCTAAAACTGATGGTGCAAGCTGCAAGCATGAATCAATGCCAATGTTAGATCCATTCAGGATCAAACCAACATTATTCAAAATGAAGAATGTATCACACCACCTTTGAGGATGATTGCATATATGATTCAAAATGTTGTTGATGTTATTAGGGATATGGATGTGATGTTAGATGAGAATCAATGATGGAAAGAAGAGAGGATAAATTTTGATTCTGAAAAGGAAAACAAAAATAAATTGTAGAAGTTGATAAATCCAACTTCACAGAACCCAAGAACACTTGCATGCAAAAATACCTATCATAAGAGAAGAATGGAGGAAAAGAAATAATGGCTCTAAAAATGAAGAGTATATTATTTAGAGAGGGAATGAAATAAAATACAATGATCAATCCTTATAAAAGGAGATTGTGCAACCCTAAAGAAACCCTAAAGGGAAAATGTATTTAATAATTAAAATAATTATTAAATACCTACAATGCATAACTAAGTGAATCTTAAGAAAGGAATAAAAGGTGACTTAATTAAACTAATTAAGTGAAATAAACCTTTTACTCTAACACCCCCCTTAAGATGAACTTAGAGAGTAGCTACATACTAAATGCATGAAAGAAATGCAACTACAAGCTAGAAAGAAAACAAGGGTCCCAACAACTAGGCCTAATCAGGTTCCCAAATACAACCAAATATCTGTAAAGTGGAGTAAAGGAGAAAACCCATTGGGAAAGAAATCCTCTCCAAAAAGAGATGAAGAAACATGCAAGACCATGTGATAGGACCATAACCAAGGATAAAAAAGGCTAAAAGTAGACTTCCAATCATTGAAATCACTAACCCAATCTGAGTCAGTGAAGCCAATAATGTGAGGGGATGCTAAAGTGTAGTGTTCCATAATGTGTGGTGCCCCGAATGTACCTCAATCTATGTTTGGATGATTTTTAATGGATCTCATGAGGATCATGTGAGAACCAAGAGACAAGGCTAACCACAAAGGAAAGATCAGGACAAGAATCTGTTAGGTATAACAAACTCCCAACCAACTCCTGTATAAAGTAGAATCCACTGAAGGAGTAGTACAAGTGGAAGAAAAAACAACACCTGACTGAAATGATGTGGGGGAAGGCTTGCAATCAAGCATGCAAAATATTTGAAGCATATAGAGAGAATACTTCTACTGAAATATGGAACTCCCATCTAAAGATTGAATAACCTGTAGGCCCAGAAAAAAGTGAAAAAGTCCAAGATCTGTCATCTCAAATTGCTCCATCAAAGCTCTTTAAACACTCTGGATCATGGAGGATGAGATACCTATGAGAATGAGATCATATACACATAGAACAAGAATCAAAAGATCACCCTCCTAATGTTGAATGCACACTGTGTGATCAGAATGACAACATGTGAAGTGAGAGGAAAGCAAGAAAGAGTCCATCTTCTCATAGCAAGCCCAAGGGGCTTGTTTAAGACCATATAATGAATGCTAAAGTTTGAAAACCAAGGAAGAGTCCTATACAAATCCCTGAGGCTGCTCATATAGATCTCCTCATTTAGGTCTCCATGTAAGAAGGCACTCTTCACATCCATCTGAAACACTATCCATCCCCATGAAGTTGCAAGTGAAAGTACAAGGTGAATAGAATTCATCTTGGTGACAGGAGCAAAGTTCTTGGAGTATTCAGTACCCTCTACCTAAGAAAAACTCTTCACAACAAGATATGCCTTATACTTATCAATCGAGCCATCTGCAAGATACTTGGTATGATACACGCGCTTGGACCACACCAACTTTCTTCCCTTAGGAAGAGGAAAAAGATCCCAAGTATGATTCTTCATCAAAGAAGAATACTCCTCATCCATGGCCCTATCCCACTCAAGATGAACTATCACCTCTAAATTTTTTTGAGGATCATCTGAAATGACATGACTCAAAATACTAGAACTAGATGTTTGAGCACAAGTACGACAAGTATTTGAAGGATCACATGCCAAATAACCAACTACCTCAATAGTAACATGATCCCACCTAGGAAAATGATGAGTGGCTGGTGGTGGTGGAGATGGTGGATCATCATCTACATCATCCTCAAGAGATAAGTAATCCTTAAGAGATGAAGAGGGAGGAGTAGTCAGTGAGGGAGAAGTTGGTGATGGATAATCCATCTAAGGATAACACTCATCAAACTAGACATCCCACCAAAACAGGACCTCTTTAGAATCAAGATCAAAAAACCTGTACGCCTTAACATCCTTATAGTAGCCAACAAATATGAGTGGTAAGCTCTTCCTCTCCATGGTTTTCCACTGAGCATCGAGAATAAATGCCAAGCCTCACTACCAAAAACTTAGAATGTAGAAACATTAGGATTGACATGAGTCCAAGCCTCCTTAGGAGTCATATGTCACAATGCCTTATGAGGCATCCAATTCTAAATATAATTGGCACAATTAACTGCCTCATCCTGAAATGAAGAACTCATAGCTCGAGACTGTATCATACAATTTTCCATCTCCCATAAGGTTCTTTTCTTTCTCTCAGCAACACCATTCTGCTGAGAGGTGTAAGGTACTATAAAATAATGTTGTAAACCATGCTTAGTACAAAAAATCCCTGAAAGCTTGATTAACATACTCCCCCCATTATCTGTGCATATCCTGCTGATAGAAAGTCTAGATTGCTTCTCCAAAAATGTCTTAAAGATCTTGATTGAATCAAAGACATCAGACTTGTACTTAAGAAAGTACACCCATGTACGTTTGGGGAATACATCAATAAAAGTGAGCATATATTGGGCCCTTGAAAAAGGATTTAGAAAGGACCTAAGATCACTGTGTACCAACTCTAGGGGTTCCTTAGCACGTGTGACTTGAACCTTTGGAAAAGGATCCTGGTGATTTTTTCCAAGAGCACAATCTTGACATACATCATCAGTATAGGAAATATGAGGAAGCCCAATCACAATTTCCTAAGTACTCATCTATTGTAGATATCTATAATTGACATGGCCAAAACGCTCATGCCAAAGCCTGCTCACTAAGTTTGCATGTGCTATAAGAGAGGAACATGTAGTGTCTATAATCTCAAAGCAATCAAATCTGTATAAGCGAGATGTAGAATCCATACTCCTAGTAGCCACAACCAAATAAATATCATGAAGGTCTCAAATAACCACATCATGTGGTGAGAACTCAATTGTCTTACCAGAGCCAAAATGGAAAATTTGATAAATGGAAAGAAGGTTTTTCAAAATTTTAGGAACTAGAAGCACATCTTGAAGGAAACCACCATCCAATAAAACAATACCTAAACCCTTAACTAAAATTTGTACTGAGTCACCAACTGCAATGTGTGTAGTGCCAGTAGGGGCAAGTGCAGTGACCAAATCCTGTGTGTGTGTCATATAGTGAGAAGTACCAAAATCTAGAATCCAAGTGGACCCTAAAGATAATGCTTGTGCAGAGAGAGTGTGACCTTTCCCCATGGGTGGAAAAGGAGGTTGAGGTGAGGTGATATGAAGATGATACATGGCTTCCTCTAAAGCCTCTAACCATTTCCAACACCTAGAAACTAGATGTCCTTCCTTTCCATAGAAACTACAAGGATCTCCTGATTTCTTCTTAGTCTTGGAGTAAGACTCACCAGACTTAGAATATTTTCCATTTTTAGGATTGGATTGTGGTTTTTAACTAGACTTAGGAGGTGGCTTGGAGGAATTCTCACTGCCAGCTGAATATGTTTTAGGCTTCAGTTTCTACTTCTGCTTCCCCTTAGATGTATGAGCTACCAGTGCTTGATTCTTAGATCTTGAGAGAGCATCCAACTGTGATAAGTTAGCTTTCTCTCATGTTAACCAATCACAAAAAACCTCAAAATTAGGCATGGTATGTCTTTCACCCAAGGTATCCATGGTGGAATAAAATGTGGAAGAGAATATTTGAAAAGAACCTCGAAGTTTAGAAAGAATAAGGTAAATGCACTCATCATATATTTTGTTCTTACCACAACCGTGTAACAATGATCTTATTGATTTAAACTTCATCAGAAAATCCTCAATGATAGGAAATGAATCAGGTACTAATAAAGTCAATTCAACCTCAATCTAAAGAGCTCAAAACTGATTAATGGTGCCAAATAGAGTTTCAAACTTCAACCACATAGCTTGAGGAGTTGCACACCCCTATGGATGAAATAGAAGACTATCTGAAACATTCAAGGATAAGAAACCCATGAACTCATCCATTCTATTCCTATGCTGAAAGATCTGAAACTGCCATTGCAACTGAGGTTGAACTTCATCCAAACATGACCATAACCCTTTTGACAGAAGAAGTCTAGTTGTATGTGCCTTCCAAGTGTGATAACTGTGTGGGGTAAGGAACTCAACAGAAGATGAGTCCACCATAATGAATGAATTTTGAAATGTGATTTATGTTTGAGGTTTCTAGTTTTTTGATGTAAATTATAGAAAGCAAGAAAAATACACCCCCCACAACACAAGAACCCAAACCCTAGTATAATTTTTAAAGCTGAAAAGCTATAAAAAGAAAAAAATTCTTAGGACATGCTCTATGTACCTAGTATATTTTATGATAAAATAAGTTGTAGATCTGGAAAGAGAACATAACCACCTTTCCAACGCCTATTTTTTTGTGAAAAATGAAGCAAAAATGACAAAGTTATGTCGCCCAGAGTGCAAAAAGCATCATATGACATTGACTACAAAAAAGGGAAACCAAACTGCAAAATTTTGGATAAAATCCTACATGATTAGGACATGCTTGGATCCAACTTTCCAACTCCTATTTTTCTTTGAAAATATGAGCTAAAATGCCTGAGATACACCCAATTTTGTGAAAAGGGTAAAAAAGGATTGAAGAAGGGCCCTGGTGGCTCCCTGGTGGCACTTTGGTGGTGCACTAGTGGTGGCTGAGTGGCCGGTGGTGTGGTAGCAGGCTGGTTGCCAAGTGGTGGTGGTTGGGCGCTGGTGGTAACTGGGTGATCAGCTGGTGGAGGTGGTGGCCCAATGGAGATTGCTGGTAGTTTCCGCCTTTGTTGGTGGTTGCTTGGCTGCAGGGTGATGGCAACTCCCTTTTGTGAGTGAAGCACTTTTCCTAAGCACTATTTTTGAATTTTTTTAATGTTTATTTTCTTATTTTTTTAATTTATTTTTGTCTCAGAAGACGTGCCCTAGGGTTTGTATGACCCTAGGCCAGAATTTTTTTGCCTCCTAAGCCAACTACATCAAAACTAGGAAAATTTTATATCAAAAAACTTGGAAATGGCCTCCTGAGTGCAATCGTGAGGTCAGTTTGGGCTCAAACTGCACCAAATAAAAGGGTATGCCCTAGATCAATAAAGAAAAACCAAAACCCTTGAAGCTCCAAAGATTCTTCAAAAACAAGAACAGGTTACAGTAGGTCTGTGCTATGATACCATGCAGAAGTTGATAAATCCAACTTTACAGAACCCAAGAACACCTACATGCTAAAATACTCGTCACAAGAGAAGAATGGAGGCAAATCAAGAATGAATCTAAAAATTAAGAGTATATTATGTAGAGAGGGAATTAAATAAAATACAATGATCAATCCTTATAAAAGGAGATTGTGCAACCCTAAAGAAACCCTAAAGGGAAAATATATTTAATAAAATTTAAAATAATTAATAAATATATACAATGCATAACTAAGTGAATCTTAAGAAATGAATAAAAGGTGACTTAATTAAACTAATTAAGTGAAATAAACCTTTTACTCTAACATAAATAAAGAGATGTAGTAGAGAGCCACAACACTTTATAAATTAAGACAATGATCTTATAGTTATGAATTTATGAATTTGGTTTGATGAATATTTTGTGTGATGAATTTATGAATTTGGTGGGACAAATATTTTATGACGAATTTATGATTTTGTTTGGATGGATATTTTTAGTGATGAATTTATGAATTTGGTTGAATTTATGAACTTATAATGATGAATTTATAATATTATATATTTTATAACTATCTACTAGATTATGATTTCTCCAATTGGAAAAATGTAATATATATATGCGTTAGACCTAAATGAGCTTTTTCTGAATGTTTCAAGTTTATTTTTTTGTATGTACATGTATTAAAATTGCATAGTTCAGGATCCTAAATTTTTTAATTTGTATGTACACATAGTCTAGTTGAATGATGTATGCATGCAAATTATGCATCGTATTTTTTATTTTAAATGTACGTAGATGTTAAATTTTGAAATTTGTATGCTCCTGCTCAAGTTAAATCAATGTATGTATGTTTATGTATATGTATGCACATCCCATTTAAAAAAAATTGCATGTACGTTTCAAATTTAACTATTTTAAGTTTGTATGTTAATTTTGTATAATCTAATGTAGGTAAACACTTATATCTGATATCATGGATCAATTTAACATTGATGATATCATCAATCTATCACCTTAGCAACCTCCACCTTCCCCTCCACCCCCTACACCACCCGTTGGATCATATGAGGCTCGCTTGTGAGCATGTATAAATGAACAAGTGGCATCCATTCAAAACCAAATCAATGCTATGAAAAAAAAGAATTGATTCTACCACACATGAGATGTTTTGCATTTTTGATGCTAAATGTTGTGGATGCCATTAGGACTATCGATTCTGATTTAGATAGGGATTGACGAGAAAGAGAGGAGATGAGATGATTTTATGCAGACGGTCTCTCATATAAACAAACTTTAGACCTAAAAATAACAAAATCTCATCTAGCCCCTTATTTAATTGACCCTAATACTCAACAACCCATTCCTCCCAATAAATATAGAATATCCATGAGGTGGTGTATACATCCACAAATGAGTACACATTTTTGGGATAAATGGTATATGGTATTTTACAATCCACCACATGCTATTCTTGAGGTCCCATTATATTTTTTAGGAAACTATATGTAGAGTTTGTTATGGGGAAGAAGCCTAGTTATTTTGATTTTAAATCATTTTAGGGTGTTGGTGGCGACATACAAAAACAAACTTTAGGGGAAAGGGTTGATCGCCAACATCTTGTGCATGCGCAAACCCTTGTTACTCCCCTTGATCTTGCCATTCCCACACCTATGCATCAAGATGTGGTGGTATCAACATTAGGATCCCTCAATACGCTCAAAAGAGACCTTGATCAACATGCTTATGCAATAGCAGGTAGGGAGCATAGAGACCACAATGATGGAGGAGTGTTTTATGGAGTTGGTCCTAGTACCACTCCACAAGTGTCGAGAATACATGTACTTACTAGTTTCCATCAACTATGCTATGGACTCGATTGGGTCACATCTGGTTTGGGTGGACATGGAGATTCTAGTAGATCATCTGTTCACCTTAGTTCATTTGAAGAATTTCATACTACAAACCATCACCTTGAGGATAGCATGAAATAGGTATAAATACACATGTACATGTTGAATTTATAAGAATTTTAATGAACGTATATATCAAAAAAAATTTCAATACATTTTAACAATCAAACTGTTTGGTGTATAGATGACACTAGTGATGGGGAAATCATCTTCACCATGAGTGCATATGTGGACACTAGTCCTAGTCAGAAACCCTTATGGGGTATTTTGATTTCAAATTTTTAAATTATATATGAAATAATTTTTAACTTCAGTTTTAAATATTTATGTTGGTTCAGGGGAGTCAATCGACTTCCACATTGATTCCACTCAAGGGGTTGTCTAGCGCTCCTCCAGTGTCAAGCATTGCAGATCAAGGGTAGGTACATTTAGGTTGTAGAAATTGTTTAACTTACATTTCTATCTAGTTACATTATGAATTTTGAATTCAATATATATCAAATGTGCATGTATACTTGTAAATATTATAAGCATTAAATGTCTATATGTATGTCTAGGTTGATACGACAATGAGAATGGGTATCAGAAAAATATTAGATGTTGTTACTTATGAGGCCTCTAAATTTTAGGTTGTTTAAAAAATTTTCTAAACAAAATGTGCAAACTATATAATATATATATTTTAATCTAATTCAAGTATATGTGCTTTAAATTTGATTTTGTAGGAATTTGTCAGTGTGACTTTCTGCCATGACTTAGTCATAGTTACACCTACAGGAGGACATGCAGAGTAGGCTCTAGATAAAATGGTAATTTAAATTTTTTATTATATTTAAAGATAATTACAAATTATAGATTGTGAATAAATTTTATTAAATTTATTTTTTTTGACTACAAGAATCGGGTAGCATGACCCCCTATAAATTGTAGCGTGCCTAGTAAATTTTTTAACATGACCATTGGTGTGACATGCCCTCCCATACCATAGGGGAGGCGGAGACTAGACCTCATTACCAACCTCCTGCAATAGGAAAGGTTTAGCCAACTGAGCTAGGGTCCTAACCCCATTAAATTTAAAATTGAATATATATATGAGCTCATACATGTCAAATTATTTTTCTTTTATAACATGTGACACATCTTGTAGTTGAGAATGTACAAACATATCATGGAGTAGAGGGCACATAGCCTCTTATAGTACAATTTAAATATGATAAATTATAAATTAAATTGAATTACATCATTTTTAATTGTAGACTAAATATCTAATTTCAACTTTCTTTGTCTTGTACATATGTAGATTGATTGAACAAAGAATTTAGAGGTTTGTCTAGGTGCACTAGAGCATCTAGATCTAGATATGATGGTAATTTAATTTTATGATGAATTATAAATTAAATTGTCATTAAATAATTTTTCATCATCTTACATCTAATTTCATCTTTCTCTTGTATAGAGTGTTTTAGGTCATTTGTTTAGTCTGCATGGTGTGAAGAGGTCTCTTTATTATAGAGCTAATACATGACCTAAACATGATTTTATGGGTTATATTTGATTATTTCATGGACTACATATTTGGTTTCTCATGTACTTTATTGGACTTTATTTCATGGGTTGTACTCTGATGGACTTTATTTCATGCACTTAATATATTGTAAATAATGGAATTTATTATTGTTCATTTTTAATTTAGACATTCACACTTATGTATTTATGTTCATATTCAAGATATTAATATAGGAAATTAATGTGAAATTAAATATAAATATGAAATCAAAGCTGAAATTAATAGGACATTTTAATACTTGTACTTTACAAATTTAGTGATCCATACGTGATATATATGATATGTACATTCAACAATTAGTGATAATTAGTCAATGAAATTATTCAATTCACATCCTAATAGGATGTATTAAGGGGTCCTAATAGGATGTTTTAATGGGTCCTAATAGAATGTCTTAAGGGGTCATAATACACAAGTTAGATCTAATACAATAAGAAACTAAATCACAATCTACAAACACAAGCAATCCGTTTATATACCACAAAGAATGAAAATTTAAGAAATAAACAATACCATACAATATTAGATAATAAATTCTATAAAATAAACATAAATACCAATCAAAATGCAATGAGTTTTCCCAAAAAAGTTGTTCTATAAGTATACACCATATTTCCTAGTTCTTTTACAACATTAAATTAAAGAACTTAATTATCCAAAAATAGGCCAAAGTTTTGAAATTAAATCATGTAGTCCCATATTTACAAATCATGCAAAGTGATTGAGAAAACTTAAGAACATAAAAGTCCTCTTGACCTCATGTTCAACAAAAAAAATTAATTTATAAGCTGTCAAAAGAAATAATATCATCCAACATGTCTTAACGGGATGTCTTAAGGGGTCCTAATACGACGTCTTAAGGGGATCAAAGAAGAGTATAATTAAGTATAAATATTAAGTGATATAAATAAGTATTTTAATTCAAGACATTAAATTGAGAGAATTAGGGCCATACTATAAAATGTTGATACTCTAAACATAATGCCTAGGTTAAAACTAGTTTCAAAATCCCTACTTAAATATAGCTACCCTAAACCTATTTTATCCATGAAAGAGAGTGTAATGAAACATAATGGTGAAAGAGTCCTCTAAAAACTATCAAATTTTGGACATGATATGGTTTCTCAGTGTGTGTTTTGTGTCACAACTGTGAGGAGAGTGTCTCTCATCTCTTCTTCCAATGTTCTTATGTTAGGGAGATTTTGAATTTTTGGTGGAGGGTGTGGAATATGTCTAGTTGGCATGTTTCCTTTCTGGTTGAGTTTGTGGATCAGTGGGGTGGGCCCCTGTTTCTACTTCCTTTCTTCAAGCTACTTGGGCTCTTGGCCCATACTTTATTACCTAGAACCTTTGGTTGGAGAGGAATCATTGGATTTTTTAGGATCTGATATTGGAGGTCCCATGCTTGTGGTGGGAAATTTTGCATTATGTGTGAGAGAATGTTGTGACTAAGTGTGATTTGTCTACATCAATGGCTCCTAGTGAAGTTGTTTTTTGTAATTTTATTCATCTTCCTCCTCCAATAAGACAACTCATGCATAATAGATGTCAACGTCCTACTTCGAAGGTGAATAGGGAGGGGATATGGTCTCCTCTACCCCAAGGAGTCTTAAAAATAAACACAATGGATCTTCTCAAGGGAACCAGAGTCATGCTAGAATTAGTGTTGGTAGGGAAAAATTTGGATATGTTCAATTTATCTTCTCTATTTATAAGGGTCTTCATACTAATAATTTAATGGAGGCTCAGACCATTTTATCAGCTCTGGAGTATGGAAGAAAATTGGGATGGTGAAGGATCATATATGTGAGTCTGATTCCTAGGTTGTGGCGAACTTGTTGAATAGGTGACATTTAGAGGATGTTAGCTGGTAGTTGGCTTTGATTGTTGATTTTGATTGTTGATTAGATTCTTAACCTCTATGCTTCTTTAGAGTTTGTTACTTTCACTCATATTCCTAGAGAATGGAATGCTATTGCTAATTGTTTGGCTAAATGGGCTTCTGATCATATTCATGACTGGAATTTGGTGGACCAAGGTCAGTTATCCTCAAATTTCTCTCAATAGTTGTATCATTTGGTGGAGCTTGATAGGGATATGTGATGCTCTTTCTTTGTACTTCTTGTTTTAATAAAATTTTTACCCCTCTTTAATGTGAAAAACACATCCTAGAAAGGATCTGGTAACAAAAAGAGAATTCACTAAATTTATGGGAGACAATATTGATTTAGGTAAAGGTGTCTATTCTTTATGTGAATATAGAATATATATTTCTAGAAAGAGCTAGTAAATTAGTGAGATAGAGTGGATGCTTGTTAATTTTAATTTGGGATATGGCCTCTATTATTGCTTTATATACTCTAAGAAGTTGTGAAGCTAGATATTTGTTCAAAGAAATTAGCAAGAAAGGGATAAGATGAATAAATTTTAAATATTTATTGAGAAATAATGGATCCAAATGGAGAAAAGAAGGCACTTTGGGTTTAGAAGGACAATTTGAAATTTAAGTGCATACTTTGGTTAACCCTTTGCTATTAGAGGAAAAATTTTATTTTATTTTTATTATGTATAATATTTAGCACATGTGCTAATACAACACGTCTTAAGGGGTCCCAATAAAAATTCTCTTGACCTCATGTTCCAAAAAAAACACTAATTTATAAGTTTTCAAAACAAATACCCAGAGAGTTTGCTACTAAGTTGTATCTAGAATGAACAAGATGTAATCTCTAAAAAGGCTATGAGCCTAGAATTGTATTGTAACCTTTTGTTACTAAATAATACGATGGATCGATCTTTGAAGTGTGGGGTTTTTCACCCAAAAGAGTTTTCCCCACGTAAATTTGTGTGTTTTGGTTTTCTGTCTTATCTTTCATCTGTGTTGGTTCTATTTTGAGAATCTGTTATTGCTTGTTGTTGAATTTACATGTGCTTCTCTCAGAAGGATTAATGTGGGAAATGAACTGTGTCTGTTTCCGCTTTAGGACATAGTTGTACATTTCTTTGAGGAAATCTAATCGAAATTAAAGTTACCGAAGGCACTACTATTCTTGGAGGTTTCTCTGAGATGCCCAAAATTTACCTTACAAATGGTATCATAGCCTTCTTCTGGTTGTTGGTTCTGGGTATTTCTCCTTTGAATATTTCTTAGCTTGTTAGGCTAGAGGAAATCTAGAGGAATCATCTGATTTATTGATCCTTTAGTGAGTGGAAGTCTTGTGATATTCAAAGACAACACACAACTTGAAGGATGGTGAAGATGGAGAAAAGGGAGTTGATCATGTTGTTTTGTTGTGATCTATGTCTCCTAGTTGGTAGTGGTATAACCTTGGTGTATGAGGTGGATTTTCTTACTATGTGGCTATGTAGCAATAAAGCTTTCATATTGGGTGTCTGTGTGAGAGGCTCCTTGATGATATGGAGAAGCCTAGGTTGTTTCTCAGCCATGGAAGAGAGTGCTTATGCTAGGTGGTGTTTCCTAGTGTTGGAAGGCACTGTTTCTTGTTAACCTCAAATACATAAAAGCTATGGAGTTAATCATTAGATGATTTTCAAGCTTCTAAAATAGCCTTTCTCTCTTTCTCAGATGCATGTACATGTTGGTGGTTTAGATTAAGTTTGAAAGGGGCATAGATTTCTTGAACTGTTGTTTTCTTTTTAAGGATGTTTTGTACTTGTATGGCTATGTGGTTTTGAAGGTTTTACATGGTTAAGAAAAACTTGTGGTTATGTGGAGTTGTTGTTAAGCTATTTTCTAGGCCCTACCTTTTGGGGTGTTGCTGGATGAGATAGTTGCAGTTCCACATGCATGCTTTGTGCATGGTTTGAGGAGGTGTGATTTATTCTCTACATGGGAGTGTTGGTACATGATTTTTCACTCAACATTCTTGTGCTAGTGCTTGTGGGTGGTTCCTTGATTATGGTGCTCATTGTGGACATGATTGGAAAATTAGGTTTGGCTTGATCTAGTGTTTGAGTCATGTTGTCTACATGGTTATTCTCTTTGAAATCTCAGTGTTGCAGTTTCCAATGTGATGATGGGTTTGCATGTTTGATGTTTGTGATCTACGAGTTATGTGGTTGGTTGATTAGCTACCCATTGGCTACAGTGAGATAACTTGGATGTGGACTGTCTTTATCCACGAGGCTGATTCATTGCTCGTGCAAACTTGTTAGCTAGCCTTGTCTGTGGTCACTTGTGCATTGGTGTGATTACTTTGAGATGAGAGGATGGATATTGTTGAGTACTTGAATAGTTAGTTATGGGAACCTGCAATAGGTGGCATGATGCTTGGAGAGCTCAGATGTCACATTTCAGTGGGAGCTTTAGCAGTAACTATGGGTTCATAGTCTTCTTTAGTGTTGCAGATGTTTCAAGGGGGAGCTTTTAGATCCTGTTGCTACAAAAGGATTCTTTCACATTTGCATGGAAATTATTTGAAGATGTGCAACATCTTGGATCCATGGAGGACACTTGGAGTCTTTGGATGAGGTGTTGATGGTGCTTGACAGGTGATGTTAGTTTTGAGTCTATTTTCTTTATGTCATGGTATACTCTTGTTTTTACATTGGAGTTTTGGCATTGTGCATTGTAATTGAGACCATGGGGAAGTCACTTGAAGCATGGTATCTCCTAAGGGGATATGTAGATCATGGTGTCATGATAAGTTCCTGATTTAGATGATTGGAGCTTTGACAATGGTTTGGTAATTCTTTGTGTATTGGGTGCTTTGATTATTTGCTTGATACTTCATGATAGTGTATTAATACAATTGAAATTTAGCATGAGATGATCGGTTGCTAGTACTCATGGATACATGAAGATTAAGGTGAGGCTGTTTTTCTCTTATGAGAGAAGTGTTGTTGATGGTTACTCTTGATGAAGTTTTCAGCAGAAAGTCCGAGAAGCCTACACCTTGGTTGAATGTGAGTTCAATAGAGACCTATGAGGAGATTACTCTTGATTAGTCTTGATGAATTATATATCTTGAAGGAGTGTTCTCGTTCCAACTCTTGGTTTGCAAAAAAGTTTATCTAAGAGGTATTTGGCCCATTATATTTTTCAGATGTGTTTTATGTTCACTTTCATGATATGGATCTTGAATTGCTATTTAATGGTTCTGGAGGATTCATAGTGGAAGTTGTACAACTTTTTTTATCTCCTTGAGCTTTTGTGTTATGTTATTTATTGACGAGAATTGGTAGGAGATGATGTATGGGCTGATTTCCTGAAATGGGGAATGAAGTAGCTTGATCTTCTTTGAGAGGCTTACATCCATGTTGATTACATGTTTTTAAAATTGGTTTGATCTTGGTGATTTAATGGTTGGATGTTGTTTGGGATTTTCTTTTGGGATGTGAAGGATATCATTATTCACACAGCTGGCTATTAGAAGTGTATATAGGAGGATGTTCTATAGGAATATGATGTTAAGAGTTTCTCTCTTTGGTCTTGGTTTTCCTCCTAGATGTTTTTTTTCACATTACATTGGTTTGAGGTTTGGTTGGAGCTATAGTTATCACTTTCTTAGGTTCATGTGTTTTCACTCATGTTCATGGGTGATGACATGGAGGTTCTTATTTATTTTTTCCTTTGTTGCATGTGGAGATCTTGGGAGAAATGTGAAGACTTGTGGTGAGAGAAATGTTTCTTGTAACAGTTTGTTGTAGGTTGTGCATATCATTGTGGATATTTCCCTGGTACTACATGGTTACATTTTCTATGTTTTGTTATTGGTAGACTTGTGATGCCTTTGATCTTTCATATTTGGATTACTCAAGCAGTGGGAGTTCCTGTATGTGTTTTGTCTTTTTCAACTAGTTGGCACTTGGAGCTTGTATTTGCTGATTAATAAGTTGGTTTTGGAGCGGCATGAGTTTACTAATGTTGATACCTTTGAGGTATGTGAGATTGGATTGAATAGCAGGAGGTGTGGGTGCTAATTTAAGTTGTGTGGGTTTATCAATTGGATGGAAGCAGTCAGTCTGATTATTGTTCTAGCTGGTGTTTTTGTCTTGTTTCTGGAGAATGACTTCATGGTTGTGTTTTGTTTGAGGCTTTGAAGTTGATATTGCTTATGTATAGCATTTGAGCACAGTGAAGTGGTAGCAGTATCTTGTTGATGATATCACTAGGATCTTTTGCTTATGTTCATTGGATTGGTGCTTATTCACCTTGGCTTGTATCTTTCTTCCACAGGTGGCATGTTGGAAGATGACATGGTTTGTCACCTGAATGGTGGACATCTTGGATGTTGGTGCATAATTCTTGATGGAGCATGAGAGCATGTTTGAGGTCTATATGGTTTCCTGGAAGGCTGTGATTGGTTGCATTTCAATTGTTTTGTTGGATAGTGAGTTGTAGTTAGATGCCTGGTCTTTATTGCAGATTGTCTAGTGGATTGTTATCTATGGAATCTTGTTGATTGGGTGTCTTGAGTATTGTAGGGTATGAATTGATGGATCTAGTGTGATCTTAGTTTCTGGTTTCTTTGGAGGTGCTTATATGATCTTCGTCAAGTGGGATATTGTTGGAATTGTTGCCTCAATCTCACAGGCTAAAACCTTTGAGAAAGCATGGTTGCTATGACTACTGGGATGTTTAGCCGATCTGCTAGTTGATCCTGAACTATCGCTGTGACCTCCTGATTGTCTTGGTGATCAACATAACTTGAAACCTTTAGTGTAACCTAGACTATTGGAATGATGTTTCAGCGACAATAGGAAGTCTTGCCAATATCGGCGTGACCTTTGGTCTGTTTGGATGATGTGGTAATCAGTATGACTTTCTCCTGTCAGAATGTGTCTTGGCATTGGATATGTCTTGTCGACAAGTCTACTTTTGGTGTGAAGTGTGTTCAGTGTGACATTGGTCTTCACTGTGACATGAGAGTGTCATATCAATACTTGTTGGTATTGCCGATGGGCTTGCTCATCGATGTGACTCTTGCCAATGAAGTGTTCTGACCTGCTGTTGGGTGTAAGGTCGTTGGTGTGAGTTGGCACTTCAGTGAAACCTTCTATGATGCATGTTGTCTTACCAATAAGGTTGATCCAATGATAGTTGATGCTCTTGTTGGTCGTCGATATGACTCTGGTCAATGGCTTGTATCAGGGTGACTCTTGGCGAAGGAAAGACAAATTGGAATAACATAAAGGCTTTAGTATGAAGTCTTAGCGATGGATGCTTGTATTAGTAATAGGGTAATCTATTGTCGGTATGACTCCTGGTGATTCTTTTGGTGCTCAGTATAACTTGAGGGCTCAGTATTACCTCTCAGCGATAGCCTAAGTCTTTTCGATAGTGTTCACATTGATATGACTTGATGACTTAATTATGATCTCTCAGTGAATAGCGATAGTCTCACTGATGGGATTGCTGAGGTCGATGTGACTTGAGGACTTTGGTATGATCTCTCAGTGAAGAACGAATGGATAGATGTATGCATTGGACATTTTGAAAAAGTGGAGAGAGATAGAGAGTGTCATAGATAGGTCCAAGTGGCTGGCTAAAAGGCCTAGGCCATGAGGCCGAAGCAGAGAAAAAGAGAGGTAGGGTTATGCTGCTGGAATCTCTCTTGATCATGGATCATGGTTGATTTCTCTCATGTTGATCTACACTGTATATTGTGTGAGGGTATTGCAATAGTGCAAAGATTGTTTGGTTTTGAGAGGTTGATCAGGAAATGTAAAGGGGAGAGTTTGCTACCAGGTTGTATCTAAAATGAACAAAATGTAATCTTTGAAAAGGCTATGAGCTTGAAATTATATTGTAACCTTTTGTTGCTGAATAATACAATGGCTCGATCTTTGGAGTGTGGGGTTTTTTACCTGAAAGGGTTTTCCCCATGTAAATCTATGTGTTCTAGTTTTCTATCTTATCTTTCATCTATGTTGGTTCTATTTCAAGAATCTGTTATTGCTTGTTGTTGAATTTACATGTCCTTCTCTTAGAAGGATTAATGTGGGAAATGAACTGTGTCTATTTCCGCTTTAAGACATAGTTTTACATGTCTTTGAGGCAATCTAATCAAAATTAAAGTTACTGAAGGCACTACTATTCTTAGAGGTTTCTCTGAGATGCCCTAAATTTCCCTTACACCTAGTGCACAGCTGGATCCTATGCTACAAGGGAGACGAGCTCTCACTATGCTGCCTCATGAGCACATTGTTATGCCTACCATTGTGAAGGAGAGTGTCAATGTAGAGACATTGTAGATGATCAAAATTTTGACCGATATTGTCATCCATCATACTAGCCCTATTCTACAGTGCCATCCAGGGGAGTCTTCGAGTGGTGGCATTCAAACCCATGTGTGTTAATCTTGTAGGGCGACTTGTTCATATGACCCCACCAACACTTAGGAGGCTACTACACATGATCTATATGAAGCTACAAAGATGGAGAGGGAAACTAACATTTTGCATGATGTGTATGGAATTGATACTCAGGTAAAAGTTAACATGTTCATTGAATTTAATTTATTAAATTTTAATTTTTTAAATACAAGATTAACTAATTTAGTTTTATGATTTTAATAAAATTGTAGGGTCATAGTGTTGAGACTAGATATTCCAGCCCTCCAATTACTTTTTTCTGTAGTACACCTATTGGTGGGGTATGTAACTAGTAAACAATTATAAATTTATTACATGTTAATAGCATTGTTTTATGAATGGTATTTTAATATGTGATTTTGGATGTTGAACAGGGTAATATTGGAGGTTTCGAGGGAACACCTCCTAGTGCTAGTGGATTTACTCAAACCTTCACAGAGGTAATAGAATAAAGAGTTTAACTAATGAATTGTACTTAATATATTTTTATATTTTATATTCATATCATTGGTTACGTTGCATTGCACATCATTCAAAATCAAAGCATTACTTCACATTCCATAACTAATAAATAGATGTTGACAGATGCCAAAATTTCAACTACAATATACAGTTGTTTAGAAAGTCAACATAACCAGTGATGCAATTACTTCACATGGAGGCATGTGCTTGCAAAGGTGCACGTACATGGAAAACTATGGATGCTTGGAAAAAATCTATGAAACCATAATAGTAAGCAATAACATAGACAAGGGAGTTAGTATTTTGAAAAAATGCCTCAAAGAAATGAGGTCTCATGGTGATGGAATTCCATTCCATCACCATTAGACCACATTTCTTTAAGGAATTTCTCCAAAATACTCACCACCTTTTCTATGATACCACATTTTTCATACATGTGCGCCAAAGAATTTTATCAAACTACTCAGTTCCTTGCTGCTATGGATAAAAGCCTAAAATAGGTGCTTTCCAACAAACTATGGATGCTTGGAAAAATATCTATCAAAGCATAATAGTAAGAAATAATACCATAGAGAAGGAAATGAAATTTTTGAAAAAATTCCTGAAAGAAATGCGGTCTTATGGTGATGGAATGCCATGATGTGCATTTTTTTGTAATGGAATTCCATAACCACGAGACCCCATTTCTTTTGAGGCATTTTTTCAAATAGTTCACTTCCTTCTCTATGCCACCACAATTATCGTATATGTCTATGAAAAAATTTAATGAAATAGTTCAGCAGCTTGCTAGTATGGGTAAAATCCTAAGAACACATCCTTTTGAACAAGATATGGATAGGGAAAATAGTAAGCATGATAATTAGAAATATGGGTGTGTAGGATCATCATGGAAAAAATAGGCCCTTAAGTGCCAATTTTTTTTAGAAAAATGAGATTTAGGAAACTTGAGCATGCCTCAACATTAGTGTGCAAATATTTCCCTCATGGAGAGTGATTGTGAGATGGCTGTAAGTTATTATTTTTTTAAATATATCATTTTTTTAATGTAATTTCTATACATTAATGTCTTTACTTCTTATTGTAATATTAAAAAATTCACCAAAAAATTAATAGTACTACGAGGAGCATTAGGAGAACTCCTCGAGTGTAGCACAAACAAGTGATAGACCTATCGCCATCTGATCAAAAAGCAAAGGGAAAGAGTTTATTTCAAGAGCCTAGAGAGCAATGAATTTTGATTCTAGAGCCCTTTTTTGTATGCCTCCATGGAAGTTTTGTACATATTTTGTATTGGATATATTTGACATTGTATTCCTATATGGCATTCTCGCAAGCCTATATGGCTATTTTGTACTTATATTTTATACTTATATTGACATATATTGATGTATGCGTACATGGCTATTTGGTTAATACAAATATTTTTTTATCGATGGTGTCCATATTTGCATATTATAAATTCATTGTTCAATAGATATGAGTTACATGTATTCAAGTGTATACTTTACAACTTATGTGTAGACTTTGTGACTTATGTGTGTTCCAATGTATACTTTGCAACTTACATGTTTTCATGCGTATACCTTGTATTCATGCATATACTTTGTATTAAGTTATGTATACTATGTATTCATGTGTATACTATAAGGCATATGTGTTTGTGACTACTTGTGCTTCCCGTATTCACATGCACATGCTTGACTTATTCATGTGTATACTTATTAGTTGGTTAGCCCTAGTACTAATGATTACTGTCCTTCATGGTTTATCTTGAATAAATTAATTGATTGATGGTAAACAACTTTATCTAAAAGAAAAAAAATATGTTTTCAATTGGTGTTCCATGAAATGATTAATAAAAAGATTCCAATATATTTAATCCTTTGATTGGAACAACTCAATTAAGAAAATGACACATAATCTTCACAACAATTGTGGAAAACATAATATTTAGAGAAGATGAAGTACTCAACTTCTTGACATATTATCTATGTTTCTGGGTTCTTCTATTTTAGCCCTGGTTCTGGTCCTGGTTCGATTCACCTGTGGGTTCAACTAGGGTCCTTTATTTTTGGGTTTGGTTCACCCAAGTAGAACCCAAGAGAACTCGAACAGAAACCAGATAGAACCTAGGTGAACCAAGACAAGACCTGCATGCCTAGGCATCCAAAAAAGTGTTTATTTGAACATTTTTTTAATGTTTTATGGATTTTTACTTTGACCCACACCCAAGGGAACCCTAAAAGTGACCTCTAAATCACTTTAAACACCTTAACTACCTCATTATTATTCATTTTTTTTGCAAACAAGCATTTTCATTCCAAGAGGCTGAGCTTTCATTTTTGCTTGCTAGATTGAAAGCGGATTGTGACACAACTTTCTTTCTTAAAAAATTGTTCTACATCATTGAAATGAGAATTCATCACACATATGTAGAGAAACAAAGGAATACTAAAAACTAAAACACATTACACTTTTGTTCTCACTGACTTGATGTACTCTCCAACATCTCTGTTATCTCATACGAAGAGTTAGAATTGCTTGGCCATGCCTTTGCATCATTCATGAAGTTTTTCTCTTTTTGAAAGTGTTAAAAGCATGGTTGCATATAGATTAGGAAAATTAATTTTCCTTTTAGATTAGAAATGCATGGAAGTTCAAAAAATTATCCTTGATCTTACAAAAAGATATGTGTTTATACACTTCAATTGTGCAATCACCCTTTGGTTCTTTGAAAGAAAAATATTCCTATGCCATTGTTACACTACACAGGTAAACCTAATTTTGTATTGTGGAGCTATATTAAGCTACCACTCTCAAGACCAATGTAACAATGATGCAAAATAATGTTTGAGACTACAAGAAGACATCGAAATGGATAGTGCACTAAAAAAATTCTTATGATTTACAAAGAATGCTAATAAATCTACTCAGTTGGCTTCTTTTTTCAAAATCATACAAATTGAACCCTAGCATCAATAGACTCTATATATCAAGCTACCACAATTCAAGTTTCAATGATGAATATTTATCATGCATGTTTTAAATGACATTCAAGTTTATGGTGGTTTTTTTTGTTTATATGATGTTATGTGATATTCTAATTCCAATTCATGCCTCTAGGCGACATATATATATATATATAGTTTTTACATTTTTTTGTACCAATGAACCCAAAATGAACTGAACCCCCCTCAAAAAAAATTTGGCCTAATCAGTGAACCAAATGGTTTTGTTGTTTATATGATGTTATGTGATATTCTAGGATGCATATATATATATATATAGTTTTTAAATTTTTTTATACCAATGAACCCAAAATGAACTAAACCCCCCTCCAAAATTTTTTGGCTTAACCGGTGAATTGAGCCCCCAAAATCGAACTCATACCTCAAAACCTATTCCAAAACTCTTCATTCTACTTGCACAAACTTAATTAACCACCAAATTATGCTACCTCTTGACTTTACCCACTTTTACTCCCTCAAACCTCTCTTTTTCATTCAAAACCCCTATTTTCCCAATTGGGGCATCATGCCATAACATAATTTTGACTTCCCTATACTTGTATACCTTTTGGACACATAAAAATCCACAACCTCACCTTATTTCAAACCTATTCTAACTTATTTTCAAGCAATTTCTTCTTTTCACCTCTTCTAGCCTTACTTTAAGGGGCCTCAATTCTGAATTTTCAACAAGGGAAACATTAGTAAACTCTTCCAATGCCTTTACCAATTCTATTTTTTTATTCCTACTGGCTATCTTACTTACATCAGGCCCATATTGCCAATAAACAACTTGAAAAATAGGTGGAATGGCCTATTTCAACATATTACACTCGAACCCTTCTGGGATCAATCTGATTGAATGTAGCTCAGAGCAATTTGATGTGTTTGGGTGTGAAAAAGGACCATGCATAGCGTAAAAATACCTATTCAGATGTGTTGGAACAATCCATTTGGTCACATGAGTTGCAAAGCAAAATTTGCACCACTTTGCAACTTTCCACTGTTTCATTTGACACTTTTTCCATGAACTGAAAATTGGACACCACAGGAAAAAAAATCTAAGATAAAAAAAATTGAGAGAGGTTATTGTAGAGGGACCCAACATGATACAATAGGATCAAATGAGAAGTTTCTAAGCATCGTGATATTTGAGTAACAACATGTTGAAGTTTGCAACCATTTTGCACTTTGGACCCTTAAGGGATCGATCTGGTTGAATGTAGCTCAGACTGATTCCACGCGTTTGAGTGTGAAAGAGGAGAATACCTAGCATAAAAATACCTATTTAGAAATGTTAGAATAGTTCATTTCATCACATGAGTTGCAGAATGAAAGTTGCACCACTTTGCAACTTTCCACTACTTGTATTTGACACTTTTTCCATCAACTGAAAATTGGACACCACAAGAAAAAAAATTTGAGATAACAAAAGATGAAGGAGATTATTGTAGAGAGGCCCAACATGATCCCATAGGATCATACTAGAATTTTTTAAGCATAACGGTATACGAGTAGTAGCATGCTAAAGATTGTAGTCATTTTGCACTTTGGACCCTTAAGGGATCTATTTAGTTGAACATACCTTAGAGTGATTTCGCATGTTTGGGTGTGAAAGAGGACTATGCATAGCTTAAAAATACCTATTTGGATGAATTGGAATAGTTTTTTAGTCACATGAGTTGTAGAACTAAAGTTGCACCACTTTGCAACTTACCATTGCTTACATTTGACACTTTTTCTATCAACTAAAAATTGGACACCATGGGAAAACCACTCTGAGATAAAGAAAATGAGAGAGGTTATTGTAGAGGGCCCAATATGATCCCATAGGATTAGACAAGAATTTTATAAACTTCACGGTATTCGAGTAACAACATGCTGAAGTTTGCAACCATTTTGCACTTTGGACTCTTAAGGGATCTATCCGGTTGAACGTAGCTCAAAGTGATTCTACGTGTTTGGGTGAAAAAGAAGACCATGCCTAGTGTAAAAATAATTATTCAAATGTGTTGGAATAGTTATTTTGGTCATACGAGTTGCAGAATGAAAGTTACACCACTTTGCAACTTTCCACTACTTGCATTTGACACTTTTTCTATCAACTAAAAATTGGACACCATAGGAAAACCACTTCGAGATAAGAAAAAATGAGAGATTATTGTAGAGGGGCCCAAAATTATCCCATAGAATTAGAAGAGAAGTTTCTAAGCATCACGATAACTGAGTGACAACATGCTAAAATTTGCATCCATTTTGTACTTTTGACCCTAAAGGGATTGATCCAGTTGAATGTACTTTAGAGTGATTCCATGTGTTTGGGTGTGAAAGAGGACCATTCCTAGTATAAAAATACCTATTTAGATGCATTAAAATGTATTTTTTGGTTACATGAGTTACAAAATGAAAGTTTCACCACTTTACAACTTTCCATTACTTACATTTGACATTTTTTCCATCAACTAAAAAATGGACACCATGGGAAAACCACTCCAAAATAACAACCAAGAGATGTTATTATAAAGGGAACCAACATGATCTCATAGGATCAAATGAGAAATTTCTAACCATCATGGTATCCGAGTAACAACATGTTAAAGTTTTCACTTTGGATCCTAAAGGGATCGATTTGGTTGAACATAGTTTAGAGCGATTCCGCATGTTTGGGTGTGAAAGAGGGCCATGCCTAGTTTAAAAATAATTATTTAAACATTTTGGAATATTTTTTTTAGTCACACGAGTTGCAAAACGAACGTTGCACCACTTTGCAACTTTCCACTACTTACATTTGTCACATTTTCTATCAACTAAAAAATTGGATACTATAAGAACACCACTTTGATATAACAAAAAATGAGAGAGGTTATTGTAGAGGTACCTAACATGATATCATAGGATCAGATGAGAAGTTTCTAAGCATCACAATATCTGAGTAACAACATGTTGAAGTTTACAACTATTTTGCACTTTGGACTTTTAAGGGATTGATCTGGTTGAACGTAGCTCAGAGCGATTCCACATGTTTGGGTGAGAAAGAAGACCATGAATAGTGTAAAAATACCCATTTAGACATGTTAGAATAGTTCTTTTAGTCACATGATTTGCAAAATGAAAATTGCACCAATTTGCAACTTTCCACTGCTTGTATTTGACACTTTTCCATCAACTAAAAACTGGACACCACAGGAAAACCACTCTTAGATAGCAAAAATCAAGAGAGGTAATTCTAGAGGGGCCCAACATGATCCCATAGAATTAGACAAGAAGTCTCTAAGTATCACGGTATTTGAGTAACATCATGCTGAAGTTTGCAACTATTTTGCACTTTGGACCCTTAAGGGATCGATCCGGTTGAACATAGCTAAAAGCAGTTTTGTATGTTTGGGTGAAAAAGAGGACAATGTATAGAGTAAAAATACATATTCAGATGCATTAGAATAGTTTGTTTGTTCACACATGTTACTGAATAAAAGTTGCACTACTTTGCAACTTTCCATTACTTGTATTTAACACTTTTTTTCATCAACTAAAAATTGGACACCATAGGAAAACCACTTCAAGATAACAAAAATTGAGAGAGGTTATTGCAAAGGGGCCCAACGTGATCCCATAGGATTAGATGAAAAGTTTCTAAGAATCATGGTATTCGAGTAACAAACATGTTGAAGTTTGCAACCATTTTTCACTTTCAACCCTGAAGGTATCGATTTGGTTGAACACAGCTCAAAGTGATTCTACATGTTTGGGTGTGAAAGAGAAACATACTTAGTGTAAAAATACCTACTCATATGTGTTGGAATAGTTTGTTTGGTCAAATGAGTTGTAGAATAAAAGTTGCACTACTTTACAACTTTCCACTACTTGCATTTGACACTTTTTCCATCAACTGAAAAACTAGACACCACTGGAAAACAATTTGAAATAACAAAAAATGAGAGAGGTTATTGTATAGGGGCCCAACATGATCTCATAGGATCAAACAAAAAGTTTCTAAACATCATGGTATCCAAGTAACAACATGCTAAATTTTGCACATTAGACCCTTAAGGGATATATTAGGTTGAACGTAGCTCATTGTGATTCCGCATGTTTGGGTACAAAAGAGGACCATTATTTGCATAAAAATAACTATTTGGACATGTTACAATAGTTTTTTTGGTCACATGAGTTGTAGAACAAAAATTGCACCACTTTGCAACTTTCCACTGCTTGCATTTGACACTTTTCTATCAACTAAAAACTGGACACCACAAAAAAACCACTCTAAGAGAACAAAAAATAAGAGCAGCTATTCTAGAGGGCCCCAACATGATCCCATAGGTTTAGACAGATATTTTTTAAGCACCATGGTATCCAAGTAATACCCCGTCAAAGATTGGTACCCTTTTGCACTTTGGGATTTGATGTTTCATTGAACTGTACAGTTCGTATAGGGTGATTGTGCTCTCATTTTGATGGAATTAAGTGGGAAGCAGACTTAAGTCCATTTTAGTTTTGGTTTGGCTGGATTTAAAGTGGTTTTGTGCATTTTAGAAGCCAATTACTAAGGGTCAATTTTTATACCCTATTTTAAGGGTTTTGAGTTCATTAAAATATCATATTAAGCCTTTTACCCACTATATGCTTCTATAAATAAATGGAAATGATTATTTACGGTTATAAAACATGTGTACAAAGGATTTTGCACAAGGGAGGTGAATAGAGGGTTTTTAGGTGATGCCCTAGATGTCAAATGGTGCATTTTTGAGTGGAAAATGGTGGTTTATTGCTAGGGTTTGAAGAAATATTTGGGGGCAGCGATATATCTTGAACTTTTAAACTTGTGCAGACCTTTTTGAAAATGTTTTAGGCTTTGGTTGGTTGTGGGAAGGTTTCGAGTATGGGTTTTCAATAAACCTGTGCCTAACTTGTGAAAGAAGAGGGTTTTTGGGTTTGTTATGTTAGAAGTCTTGTTGATTCAATTAAAGGTGGAGGAACTCTTTTCAACATCAAATAATCAGAACTCAACAAGACACCAACCTTGAAATCACAATCACCCAAATTGAATCAACTAATAACAATAGGATTATAGTCTCAATTTATCTCATAAAATGGGCTTATCTTTTATAGGTCATCCAATGGCCAATCAAACATCAATCAAGCTTTAACACATACCCTAAGAAAAATTCCCAAGAGATCATACCATGTTTCTTTGTACCATCATTAAGATACAATAGATCACCTTGCACAAAGGCTACTAAATTAGCCCTATTTACAAAGAGATGACCTTTTAAACACTAGATATTCACTCAAACTCCTCAAACAGTAGTATATTATGTGTCAAAACCTCCAATTCCATGATTTTTTTCTAGGCCCAAGACCTCTAGACCCCTAATACACCAAACCCTTGATTTCAAGCAAAATATGTAGGGTTTTAATGAAACTCCTATCTCCCAGACCTACCAGATCAAAAAAAACACCAAACACACTTACCAGACCCTGTACATGGTGAATAATACATTACATGGATAGTCCTTCCCACATTGTGTCAAAACACCACTTGAAACCCACATTTTCATCATGAAAATACCTTGCTACAACCCTAGAACATCATCCCGAACACCCAACCTTGACTCCACAACATTCTAAATAGGTTAGGAATATATGTTAAAAGTTAGAGGACCCATTCCACAAGTTATAGTAGGAAAAAAAAGTGGAATGGGTCGAATTACATCATGAAACCCTTCAATCCAAGAACACTGTGAAAGTAGGTAGCAATGGTAAAAATAAGATAAATTTCACTATACAAAGAGTTAGAACCTCTAAATAGGTGTAAATGAAAGATAATTCATCAATATACAACATAGAATAGGTTTAAGATCATCTTAGCATATGTATAGGCCATACAATAACAAGAAAATTGAGAAAAAATAGTAAAGTTTTAGAAAATAACTTTCTTCTTGATAAAAAATGGGTTACAAATCAACCAAAAATCTTTCCTTCGAGGAATTGAAGGTTATTATACATTTTGACCAAAGGAACAATAAAAGAAGAGGTGTTGAAAGGAAATCCATGAAAAGAAAGCTCTCTAATTGGTATATCAAACTCTTTATTGATTTTATTTTTCCTATCCCTCTCTTACTGTTCATCCTGAATTTCATCAGGATCATACATTGACCTTCTTTCCCCTCCTAAAGTTTGGACCACAATGGTGCAGGAGCACCCATGGGTTACCATAGTTTATCTAGAAGGTCATGTTTTGGCAATTTGCTTAGGCACACTTATCATCTATTCATGTTCATTTTTGGTTGTTCCTTAGTGGAAATTTTGATTGGGTGTTGATCATCTGATGAAGGTCATGTTGACCATTGGATAGGCTTAAGGTTTTTGCACAAGTGAGGTTTTGACCTTTTAGACCTTGTAGGAGTTTCTTTTCAAATTCTTGCAAATAAAGCTCAATGGAGGCTACAAGCAGCCTAGGTGTGTCAAAAAGAGAAGGTAACTATTTTAGAGACCCTATTTAGGGGTGACCTCGACATGGGAGAAAGGTTGGAAGCATTGTATGTAGCTCTAAATTTTTGAATTCAAGAGAAAACGGTTGAGTTTGTGTGTGCATTTCTTGTTTTTGTTTGCTTTGAGAAGTTACTTTAATGGAGTAGATCAGCACTATAATCGTGCATTATGTAGGTTAGAATCTCTCAGAATACTGTGTGGCACTAATTCAATTTGTTTTTTAGTTTCCAAGTACCATTAGTAAATAGTTTTCTTTCTTACAATTGCTGGTCTGACAGGAAGTTTGAGGAAAATGGAGGGTTAGATCACATTCCCACTGTACATATTGTACAACCCCTTTTGGAATTGTGAATAGACTCCATGGGTTTACATATAGTAGGATTAGGAATCCTTGATAGCATTGAAATCATTGTGGGAGTCTTCTTTTAGGCGAGCCAGGAATTGTCCATCTAGGGAAGACAAAAAGTGCAAAGCACTTGATTTGTAGGGGTGTCCATTTCTTGACAAGTCACAATGTGGAGAGGGTAGATAAGTGCCTTGCCAATTCATAGCATGAAGGATAAAGTTCCATCAATCCATTTGGTGTGAGGAATACCTATTAGTTTGCAGTGAAGTCAGGGAGGGGCTTGTAATGGCCTAATTTTTTCAAATTGTGGGTTAAGCCTTCATAGGCTAGTTGTGACTCAAGACCCCAAAAATCCTTAAGAGGTGGGAATATGAACCAGGAATCCCAAGAAAAGATTGGGGTGTTCTTTGGAAAGTATTGAAAACTAACCTGATTTCTCAAAGGAGGCCTAATTGGGGCTCCTAGGGCTAGTAGCCTTTTAGGCCTAAATGAGGGTTTGGTGGAAGCGACTAGGAAATGGAGTCAGGTGGACCCTCAAGAACCCAAGAAGGATGGATTGAAGTCATTAGAAACACTTCCACACCCTTGCAAATCTAAATTTAAGATTTTGGAGGATTGTAGCCTTTAGGGTGGATTAAGGGCTAAGGTTAGAGTTGAAAGATTGTACCAAGGTGGACTTGGTAGGAGGAATTATGTTGGTAGTTGGGGTTGGTAAGGTGAGACCAGGGGATCCTAAGTAAGAAAAGGTCCTATAGGCTGAAGTGGTGGAGTGAGACACCTTGGAGGTTTTCCAAACAAGACCCAGAGCATGAATCAGTGGTTGATTCACCCAACCTCCCTATCGCATCCATTACCTCCACATATAACTAGACATCCTTGGTCTTCTTGGTTCCCACACCTTTCTATGGTTATGCAAATGAAAATGAAGCAAAGTAATCATCTGTTTCTTTGGTATTTGGAAGAATGCATGCTTAATGTTTTGATACATGATGTCATCTCTCTCTTCTACTCTCATGGTTGAATACCAAAATCTAGAATGGCGGGCCTCCAGAGTTCCAATTATCTTTCTTCCTCTTCCACCAAATGTTTGCATAATCCACATGTCTACTAGCCTAATTGAATTTGTTTTCGAAATATTAAGTTTCTCTTGAGTCACTAGTGTAGCTCTCTCTTCTTTTCAGACTCTTTCATTGCTACAAATTGTCTCTGGGATTTAATCATTTTTACCACATGGTTGATGTGCTTTGAATCCTTGCATCTAAAGGAAATTTCCTCAACATAAATATTTTTAGGGAATTTAAATTTTTCTATTGTATTTGGTATTAAATCCGGTAGCTACAACATTGAGAATTATCCTTATATAAGAATTCCCTCCATCTTGTTGGCTTGTAACACTCTCGATGGTGGCTACATGAAATTTGATTCCGATTCCTCTTCTACATCAGAGGGTTCATATCCTTGTTTTGACTCTTCTGAATTATCATAATCAAAATTACTAGCTTCCATATTAAAAAATTCTCAACCACCATCTTCAATAAATTTATCTGGATCATCAATAATACTCTTCAAAATTGGCCACTAGTTCAAGTTCATTCTGCTTTCATAATACTTTATATCCATGGAGTTTAACCATTCCTTAATTCTATCAAGTGAAGATTGAGGAATGGTGTCAATACGGAGTACATCTAGATTGAAGTATTTGAAAATAATTTATCCATATCAAATTCATTTTTCCCAAGTCATACTCTCTCAAGGTTAACAATCTCAATCTCACTAATAGTGATTGCTAAGAAAGGTAATTCCACCAACTCTATCAAAAAATTTACTATAGGAACAATAAAAGTAGAGGCTTTGAAAGGAACTCCATGAAAAAAAAGCTATCTAAATGGTATATCAAAATATTAGACCTCATTCTTGCACATTTACAACCAAATTCAAAGATTTTCCTTCAAAAGGCTACAAATTCAAATATTGATAATTTTGTAGTAAGAATGCATTTATTTGCACATTTGACCACTGAGACTCAAAAAATCACCCTAATACACCTCAAATGGTCTTGATTGACCTTATTTAGAATAAACAAACACAAAATACCTTAATATAATCTATTGACCACCTATCAACTTTCAAAGAGTAAAATTTTGCAAGCAGGAGACTAGGTTCTCCTGGACCAAAATTACATTGTGTACGTGCCTTCAAGAGGCTTTAAATAGCCTTTAGAAATGATTATACATCTTTCCAATCATGCCTAACTATTGATTTTGTAAATAACATGAATTATTACATTATAAATCAATTGACCATGTAGTATGACGTTATTCAATTGACAATTTACTCAAAACACAAAACTAACTTAAAAGACTTCCATGAACCAAATATGCTCAATAACCTTGGTGCCCTTGCACCAAATTTCAATATTTCAGTAAATGTAATTTTAAGTAAATATCATTACAATGCCTTAGGTACTCTATTCTCACAGATATTTTACAATGTCACTCATACATTCAAGATTCTCTTATAATGTCTACATCATAGGTTCTCATTTAGAGGTTAAATTAAAATGAGTAACTTGAGATTCCATCACAAATATTCACAAACTCTTTTATAATGGCTTCAAATCAGAATTGAGATTTGTGAAGATCATCAAAATAAGGATGTTGCATTGCTTTTTTGGCTGAGATTATCTTCAATGGCTCAAAAATCAGCATATTTTGCAAGGAGAGACCAGTCAATTTTTACTAGTTTAGTTATAGATGTATGCAAAGTAAAAGAATAAAAAGAAATAGCTCATCCAAAATGGAAATCAAATGAAAATAGATGGAAGGAACTTATAGATAGGCATGGCAGTCTCTGAACTTAGTCACTCCTGGTCATACATCTTCATTGGGAGTTCTGAGATATGTATTGCACACAACACCTCTCATGAATAAAATATCTTGAAATTTGAGATGCTCTTATAATGTCTACATCATAGGTGCTCATGATAAGATTAAATTAAAATGAATAACTTGAAATTCCCTCACCCAGATTCCCACACACTTTTGTAATGGATTAAAATCATAAATTCTATTTGTCAATACCATCAAAATAGGGATGTTGCATTGCTTTTCAGCCTAATATTCTCTTGGATGGCTCATAAATCCACATTTTTTGCAAGGGGACACTGATCAATATTTACCAAGTTACTTATAGATATGCATTTGAAGTAAAATAAGATGATAGCATTGACATCAACTAAATTACAATGGATACAAGTATAAATTAATAAGAACCATTGTACATATACTTACAAATTAATCAAATGAACCATCCAGGTCTTCTCTACTCTTTATTGTGTCAAGTATTGCCTCATGGTCAGACTCAAAGACCTTCCACAAGGTCTTGTTCAAAGGTCTACCCCCATATTTTCTCAAAAAAACATTGGATGCCACAACAAGGTTTGAGTAATGCAGAATCTTACAATGTGTGTCAAATTCTTCAAACAACCAATGTTTAATAGTCTTATATGGGTACCTTCTAAGCCACATTCTAGTAACAACAAATGAGCCTATAGGGTATTCGATCTTTTCTCCATCTATAATTGGGGCTTACAATTTATTTTTGGCCTCAACAAAATGACACAAGCAATAGTCCGTTCCCTCTTCATTTTCTTCATATGCAATAACTACATAAACATTCCCTACATTGATATGTGCAACAAATCACTTAAAATTAGTCAACATTATGAATATAGTACAAAGTGTGTACCTTGGAATTTTACCCTATTCTAATGTGCAAAATAACTAAAAAATGTGAATGATAAAACACTAAGAACACTTCAATGATTAGCCTAAAGAGTGATAAAACAAGAAGGAAAATAGATGAAATGAGACGCAAATAATTATACCTTCCTTGTTGTTGAAGACTCCTTGGTTGGCCCTTGATTTGGATGACTTTGTGTGCTCCTTAGATGGATTTTGATGTTACTAGATGCAAGATTGATAATGCAAGATGATCAAAGTGGATGGCTAAATGATAGTGAATACTTGAGAATGCAAATTGACAGCATAAGGTTCCTCAAATGAAAAAGTGTTGAAAATTCTCTTGAGGAGGGGGTATTTATAGAAGAATTTGAATTCTCTGGAGAATTCAATGGTTGAGATTCATCCAACAAGGTCAAGATGAAGGGATATGGTGGTTTGAGAACTCACAAGCCCTCATATCTTGACATGTGGATGGTGAAGTGGCTAAGAGGAGATGAGGTGTAAGTGAGGTGGAAGAGAAGTACATGATGTGGAGGAAGGACAAGTACCTTCCAAGTACATTGGGAGATGGGAAGAACCGGTAAATAAAAGTGAATTTTAAATTCACAATGATTGGAAGAATCTAGTGGATAAGACAATGTTCCCAAAAGGTGGGAGTTTGTCACATGTGACTTGATGACAAGTCAAAGATTCTAGAAGATGCATGGGAAAAGGGACTTGGAGGAATAAAATGAATTAAAAATTTATGGGGATGAGAGTTGACAATGTGATTAAGATTAATTAATCAGAATTAGAAGATAAATGAGGATTAGAAGCCAACTTGCAAAAGTTGGAGGATGTGACACATCCTAATCAAGGATTAGGCATGTGCACATCCCTAATGAAGAAATTAGGAGATGGATTAGGATTAGATGAAAATGACATGTGATGAATTAAATAAATGTATTATTTATTTAATTTATTTGATGAAAGGAGGATTAAAAGAGTAAAGTATTTAATTATTAATTAAATACCTTAGGGATTTGGTAGAATTAAGGGTATTAATTAAATAATAGTAATATTACTTAATTAACTCAGATAGGAGAATGTTTAGATGAAAAGTGATAAATTTGGATAAATTAAGTGTCCAAATTTAGGTGTCTACACAAAGTAAGATAACAATATGGAATTAAAAAAACTAAGCAAATAGATATATTACTTGGTTGAAATAGATTTGATACATGGTCAAATTCAACCGATGATTCCATCTTTGTTAGTTCCAATGCCATCGAAGGGCGATACATGTGAAGTGGGATAGGATAACTTGTCAACCATTTTTCAACCCACTCCCCTGACTCAAAATCATTCCAGGATTGCATTGTACATGAAGAAAAAAAGCATGCCATCTTACGCATATCAATACTCCATGAACTTGCATTTGAGCTAAGGAAAGAGTGTAGCTCACTCGATCCTATTAGTGTACAACAATCCTCATATGGTGCAATGTTAGTATCATCCATCAACCAAAAAAAATTTATGAACTAAAGACATACCTTCATTACATGGACCTATCAAAGCTTTACACCACTCAACGATTGATCTTACATCTATCAACTTTGCACTGTCTTTACACTTTATCTCTTTTCATGCTAATGATCTTTTCACACATTCTCTACACCATCATGCTCCCCCTTTCCATTCCTAACCTCATAAAAAGTTACACATATGCTTAAAAATTGTAGTGAGATGCATCTTGCACAACCAATAGAACATGCAAATGCTCTTGAACTATGTTGCACAATTATCTAACCATATTATATGCCAACCGTATGGTATGCCCCTCTAAGCCAAAGCACTGTAGAAAATTTGGAAGCAACCTTGCATGAAATATAGAGAGTGTGTGTGATCATCAATAATATAAAAGTGATACTCCCTCAATACCTTCCTTTGGTCCTCTGTACTATCAGCTACATGAATGAATGCTATGTGCACAAATATCAAAACTGGTGCAAAGTTGTAATACTGTGACTGCACCTCACACTGTGGTTGTAGAGTGTAGTTCTCTACAAATTCAACCACTAATACTATGCTACCAATTATAAAGTTATCATTGTATAGCTTGAATTGCATGTCCAACCATCATGCTCTATGGGTATGCCTTGCATACTCATACACTAGATTCTCATGAAACATGGACATAAACTGATACACCCGAATCTTCTAAATAACCAAATCACACCTTTTTTCTTGAGAGCCATCTTTTGTAGCATATTCCATTGTTTTATACTTCCCAAACTCTATTAGTTTCTATCCCACCTCATCTATGCTTTGCATATGTTGAAATACTGGCATTCGTTGAAAGCCACTACAATGCTTGCATGAACCTTCCAAGCATGCTATCTTGTAGAATATTTGGCCATCCTCTATTTCACATAATTTTTTTGATAAGAACTCTCTTGAATATTTTGGTGGGGCTTCTATGCCACAATCCTTCAAAACATTTTTATTATGCAAATCTAAACATACAAAATGATAAAAATAATAATGGTTAGATAATTCAATATGTAGTCTACAATAATAAGTAGTGCATGTGTGATTTAACTTGACATAAAAAGGTTTAAGAATTTTAAAAAATATTTGAGAAATACTAATTTGAGGATAATCATTTTGAAGTTTATGAAAAAGTTGGGTTTGATTCGTATCCAAAAAATGCTTTGGATGTGGCTCACAGTTTCAACTACCAATTCTCCTTCTTACGAAATCCCTTTGATTCAGAGATGGCCTTGTAATATTCTTCCAATATTGTTCAATTAGTGTTCTCAATGTTTCAATTTTTTTTATCCTTTATGTGGTAGTCTCCTTGACAATGCCCATAATTCATTTGAATCAGTGTCCTCAATTCTTTGCCTCCTTTGAACAACTTTTGATAAATTTTTTCTACTAATTCCCATTTGTTCACTTTTCTTTTTAATGAGACGAGATCTCTTTGTTTGATAGATTACAAAAGTTAATGTAATGGAACATCTAGTGGTCCATTACTATCCTTTGAGTGTGAGGTCTTACCCACACTCTCATAAGAATCCATTAGATTCTTCACAATAGTGTTTCCATTTGATGCATTCGATGTTGTCAACCCAAGAGTCTTCATGGTGCTGACCAATACTTTAAACCTTGCATCATTTGAAAAAATAGTTCACATCTTGTGGTCTCATTTACCCTTTCAAAGAATATTTTCTAAATATTATTAGCATATCTTCTACAAGTGTGTTCTGGAATCTTACCTTCCATGTGCTACAAAATATCCTCATCAATATTAACCAAAAACATTGGCTTTCTACGAAAAATTCTAGGTGGTGTTCTCCTAGGTACATACATCTCAACATTAGCAATTTCATCAATATTTAATTGAGATGGGATAGATTTCATCCCTTTGATCGAGGGTGGAGTAGAATACATACCTTGATCTTCATGTGGGGATGATGGCATACCTTCTTCGTCAAATCTAAGTGACGATGTACTCTCAACTTGAGATGTAGTGGATGGTGTCCAACCATATTCACTTGCAGTAGATGGTGTCCCTCCATATTCACTTGTACTTAATTTTTTCCCTTCGTATTCACTTATATTAGAGGGTGTGTCTCCAACTACGATATCTACATCTGTCCTAGCACAACTCTTTCACATTCATTCCCTTTGTGCTGCCAATTTCTTTTCTCTTTTTGATAGTTGAGGTTACTCTTCAATTGGCTTGTTTTTGTCAATTGTTTCCAATTTATTCTTTTCATGATATGTTGTCAGTCATTCTCTCTCCTATTCTTTGAAGGTTTCATACTCTTTTTCTATTAGTTTCTTCCTTATTCATTTCTTCGGCATGGCAGATAATTTTACCTGTAGTAAGGTAATGAGACAAATATTAGTTCCTCAAAAATGTATCAATTAAAATAAATGAAATATATATGTCATTCAAGGCTTCATAAATATACAACATAGGTGATGAGGTAGCTTTAATGATGAGGTAATTTAGAAATAGAGATGAAAACCAAAATACTTTAAATCAGTGTTATCAATGTGGGAGGAGTTGGTGTAGGATCACCATTTAAAGTTGTTAATCCATTTAAGGTTGAATAAGGTGTAGATTATAGTTTTGGAGGAATTTTTTCTTAATAATGTCTATAAGAAGATGTGCCAATGTAATTGCTAATTTTTTCAATAGTATTTAGGGGTCTAGGTAGTAGAATTTTCAAAATGTGCAAAAAGTGCTAAGTTGTAAAATTAACAAATAGTGAAGGGTTTGATGTAGACCTGGGAGACTCAATCACAAACAATTTGACAACATGAATTTAAGAGGAATATAAAAAGATTAAGATGAACTATTTGAAAAAACCAAACAACCCTGAAAGCTTGAAAATCATCAAAAGTTAGATTTCACACTTTCACCCCTTGAACCCTAGTAGTAGTGGAAACTTAGTTTTTCCATATAACTCAAATGTTCTCCAAAACACTAGAAAAAATGTTTATGGCTTTAGATAGACATTTCAGATTATAGTTTTGGAGGAATTTTTTCTTAATAATGTCTATAAGAAGATGTGCCAATGTAATTGCTAATTTTTTCAATAGTATTTAGGGGTCTAGGTAGTAGAATTTTCAAAATGTGCAAAAAGTGCTAAGTTGTAAAATTAACAAATAGTGAAGGGTTTGATGTAGACCTGGGAGACTCAATCACAAACAATTTGACAACATGAATTTAAGAGGAATATAAAAAGATTAAGATGAACTATTTGAAAAAACCAAACAACCCTGAAAGCTTGAAAATCATCAAAAGTTAGATTTCACACTTTCACCCCTTGAACCCTAGTAGTAGTGGAAACTTAGTTTTTCCATATAACTCAAATGTTCTCCAAAACACTAGAAAAAATGTTTATGGCTTTAGATAGACATTTCAGATTTATTACACATACCTCAATCTCTGGTACAATTCCTTTGGACCAAATCCCCCAAAACACCCCTTCTAGGATGACCTAAGTAGGCTGATTAGGCCTAATTTTCAAAGCAACATGCCCTCAAAATTATCACACGACCTTGAAACATTGGGGAAGCATTTATTAGGTTCCAAAACCTCCAAAACCACAACTAGATTCCATTGGTATAGGAAAATTCATGCCAAAACTAAAATACCCTTGTTTTATGCACTATTCAAGGGTGTTTACTGAGTATTCTACTTACACAACCTCCTAGACTTTAAAACCAACTTGAACAAATGAAATTAATGCTAAAAATGCCTAAAAATTTAAAAAATAATGACCTACCATAGGATGACCTAATTAGGCTGATTAGGCCTAATTTTCAAAGCAACATGCCCTCAAAATTATCACATGACCTTGAAACCTTGGGGAAGCATTTATTAGGTTCCAAAACCTAATAAACCACAACTAGATTCCCTTGGTATAGGAAAATTCATGCCAAAACTGAAATACCCTTGTTTTATGCACTATTCAAGGGTGTTTACTGAGTATTCTACTTACACAACCTCCTAGACTTTAAAACCAACTTGAACAAATGAAATTAATACTAAAAATGCCTAAAACTTCAAAAAATAATGACCTACCATAGATATTCTTCCAAACCCTAGGCCTAAGTCCTCATTCACATGCATTTTTGTTCACAAAACTCACTGCAGTAACAAGTTTATTACTCCTATTTTTTTTCATATCACTCAAATAATGCATCCTAAACTGAAATCAGACATCATAGGGTCCCTTACATGAGTTACAATTTCCATAGAAGATGTAAGGGCCCTTTAAATCATGTTTTGTTCACAAACCCTCAAAATAGGGGTTCTTAGGTTGTGCACAAGAAAACCCTTAAAGAAAGATTCAAATAATTTATTAAGACCTAAAAATAGATAGAAATTATAGAAGAATAATTACCCTACACTATTCCAAAAGAGACTTTCATAATACAAGACTGTATGTTACTATATAGGTCAAGAAAAACCCAGAAAACACATAAAATTGTTGCTAAACTTGAGATTTCAATGTATTTTATTCTATAAAACTCCAAATAAAACTTAAATTTCATGTATACATTCTATTTAAAGTATTCTTCTTCACATCCCACTAACCAAATACCATGAAACTGAATTTCAAATCCTTAATGACCGTTGAAGGCCAAGTTTACTTCATTTACACATGATATAACAATAATATTACTCATATTGTAAGTTTGCACCCATAACACCTATAAATCACTAAAACCACACAAATTTATTGAAATGAGCCTTATTACATCCAAAAAAAACTAATATTGTACACTTTACATGTAAATTCAAAAACTTGCGTTTAAAGGCTACAAAGATACTTTAGTGCAAGATCACCATTTTTCACATTTTAACACCTAAACTCAAAAACTCAACCTAAGAAATGCTAAGTTGTCTTGATTGACCTTATTAAAAACAAAAAATTCTCAAAGAATCATCCACCTACCTATTAACCTCCTAATTACCATCAAATGATCAAATAAGGAGGATAAGGTGTAGGTGCTCCTGCACCAAGGCTGTAAAAGTGTATTAAAGAGGGAGACCAATGGTCACCTCTTTCAAATGTTATTTTTGGAATTTTAAGTGGTTTTTTAGGAGGGAAACATTATAAAATTCCATGAGAAACTTGAATGGAGGATGATCCTTGGATTGGGTGTCAAACCAAATGAGGAAATGTTAAGTTTTCCTTAAGAAAAATGAGGTTTTGTTGAGTGAAATTGAGTTTATGAGTTGGGAAACATTATTTTATGTTAGACTGAGAATGAGTAGGGTATTTTAGGAATTTTTGAATAGTTGTCAAGTTTTGGAGTGTTTGGAAAAACCTAGGGAGAGGGTCTTATGGTTTGGGTGGTAAATGATTGAATCTCTACAATCTAACATTTTAATTTGAAGTTTTGATAGATATAAAGCACTTCCCCAAGGTTTTAGGAGGTTTTGAAAAGTTTTGAAGGTGGTCCCTTTGTAAAAGTGGGCTAATTTGGGCCCTTAAAAGCATACAAAACTTGATTTGTGCAGTTTGGTACAAAACAAGCATTGGTGATTGTTGGATATGTTTAAAGGCTCTATAATGGGTCCTTGATGTGTGTTGTGTTGTGAGTTGAAAGGTTGTGTGAGTGGAATTATACCCAATTGAGTGACTTTGATATGCTACAAGGAATAGTGTGAACTAGCTGAATGAAGAGGTCTTGATGGAATTGTAAAATGAAAATTATGTTTGCAGATTGGAGTTGTGTGTTTGTGTGTTGCAAGCCTCCAGATACTACATTAGGAGTATATTCCAATTTTTTAGAAACATGTATGGAAAATTTGGTAGCATATATAAGGAAATCAATTGGTTTTTATAACTATTTGACAAAATACCTCAATGAAAGCTTTGGAAGCATACACAAATTCAATTGTTAAATAACAAAATACCTCAAAGAGACGTGGTTTAAAAATGTAATTGGAAAGTGTATAGAATTGTGTAATTTAAAATGTCCATTGACAACCTAAGGTTGTAATATGACAAACAAAAAATGATCAACATGGAATATGAAAACAAAAAAAACAAAGCAAGCAATAATAGAATGAAATAAAATGTACAAAGTCTTCACATACCTAAAACACCAGAGTTTCCAATGGAGTGCTACCCAATTATGTAGCCTTTGCTTCTTATTTCCTCAAACTCCTCAACAACTTGACTTTTTCAAAATCTTGTTCCCCTCCAAACTTCAATTGTATATCAGTTATCACTAGAATTCAAAATTGAATTGATATTATATTACTTTCAACATGAAAAATTTGCTATTTCATGCAAAGGTGGTGGAAAGATCATGAAAAGGGTGGTGGAATCTAAAAATCATGCATGGACACTTCACGTAATCATGAAAAGATACTTTTTGTTAGAGCATTCCTAGAACCAAGATAATATGCAGAATGTGGGTTGACATCATGGGTATATTGAGTTTTTTTACCATTTTTAGTGCAAGATAAAACATGCTCACATTATAATGCACTCACGTTATCACGCAAGCATGTTATTTCTTTCTAGAATGGTCATGTCTCTACTTATTAAAAATGTGCTCGTGTTATCATAAAGTTGGTGTTTTTTATAGATTTATTTTCTCTATTTGTCTATAGTCTCTCCCACTCTCTACCACTCTTTCCCACTCCCTCCCACCCTCTCTCTCACTCTCTCTTTCTCTCTCCCACACTCTCCCACTCTCTCCCACTCTCTCCCACCCTATCTCCCACTCTCTCCCACTATCTACCATTCTCTCCCACTCTACCACTCTTTCCCACTCTCTCCAACTCTTTCCCACTCTCACACCCTCTCCCCCACTGTCCCACTCTCTCCCACCCTCTCTTCCTCTCTCCCACTCTCTCCCACTCTTTCAAACCCTCTCTCCCACCCTCTCCCAATATCTCACACTCTCTCCCACCCTCTCCCACTCCCTCCCACTCTCCCACTATCCCACACTCTCTACCACCCTCTCCCACTCTCTCCCACACTCTCCCATCCTCTCCCTCTATCTATCTCCCACTCTCCCACTCTCCCACACTCTCCCAAAGTCTATCCCACTCTCTCTTCTTCTCTCTCACTCTCTTATTACCTCCCACCCTCTCCCACTCTCTCCCACTCTCTCCCTCCCTATCTACCACTATCCCACTCTCCCACACTCTCCCACACTCTCCCACTCTCTTCCTCCCTATATCCCACTCTATCCAACTATCTCCCACCCTCTACCAATCTCTCCCACCCT
>VDFB02271358.1:368314198-368381921 GCA_007258455.2 Sequoia sempervirens
ACCTAGGTAACTCACTCTCCCTCTCTCTCTCTCTCTCTCTCCCCCTCTCTCTATCTATCCATCCCACCCTACCTAGATAAGTCCCTCTCACTCCACCCCCCTCTTTCTCTCCCTCTCACACCCTCTCCCTCTCTCAAGTCTCTCACTCAAACTCCCTCTCTCTCCCACTCCCTCTCCCTAGGTATCTCTCAAGTCTCTCCCTCTCACCCTACCTAGCAAGTCCTCCTCACTGTAACCCCTTCTCTCCCATCCACTCTCTCTGAAACTCTCACTTCCACTGCCTCTCCCTCTCCCCATCCCACCCTATCTAGAAAAATATATCTCTCTCTCTCTCTCTATCTTAAAATTCTCTCTCCCTCTAAGGAAACACATAAATACATACAAGCATAATACATATGTACATACAATCCTACATCCATACAATATACATGCATTGATACATATAGGAATACTCACATAAATACATGACACACCAACATACATGTACATACAAACATAAAAATATATCAACAAACATTCAATAGAGTGGCATTTAACATTAAGGAATACATAACATGAGCCCACTATAATGTGCTCATGTTGTCTCTTACTTGACATGTATCTTTGATAAGTAAAAAAAATGTCAAAACTAAGACATAACATGAGTGCGTTATAACATGCTCATGTTATGTTTTTCTTTGGGAATCCCCAAGCCTTAGCATTGGTATTTTCCTTGGAATACCAACCCAAAGGCTTGGAGGGTATTCCTAATGACCAGAGACATGTTTTTGTAACTTCTATAAATTTTTCACATAATTAGGTTCGTCCTCACCATCAGGATTGCATTTGGTTCAATATCGACAAAATCAAACACATGGGTAATGTTAGGTTCTCTCTTAGCTATCCAATGATATATTTTTTTCACTTTTTGACAATTATGTTAAGCCTTTCATCCATAATTTATTTTGTTTGTATGTCTCTTTTTTCCAACAAGTAGTGTTTGGTGTTTTTTCATTATAAATTAATTGTTCATCAAAATTTCAAATAAATTACATTTTTAGAAACTAGACTCCATTCTACATTTTTTATTTTTATTTTTAAAAAATCAATTACTTTCCAAAATTTTTAGGGGGAGCACAACCAAAATTCTTCTTTTCAAGAAGTTCCCACTTAGAAAATTTGTAATAAATCAAATATTCATTAAAACATTATCAAAAAATTGTGCATCAACTAGATACTGTTAGCTAACATCTAACTATAGCGATTTTAAAAATAATACAAAAAATTTCACTGTGTTAGGGTCATACAAGAGCTGCTATGTTATGTTTTTCTGACAAAAACAACACCAATTTGTGTATGCCCCTCTTTTAAACCTCTTAATCTCAACCATTTTCCAAATAAATTAGTATTTTAGAAAGTAGACTCAGAGTACTTCGATCCTTGTTTTTGTTCCATCTCAAAATTTTGAGTGTAACTGTCCTCAATTTCACATCCAAGGTTAGTATTTCATGATTTTAGAAAAAAATTGGCCACTTAAGCCCCCTTTTTGGGAACCATCTTGGTGCAATTACCCAATAGCATCCAACATGTCTAAGGGGATGTCTTAAGGGGGTCCTAATAGACATATTAAGGGGATGCAATACTTCAAAGTACATGTCTTGAATACTTAATAGTAATTGATATAATTGATTTAACAATAATTTATACATGATACTTCAAAGTACATGTCTTGAATATTTAATTGAAATTGATATAATTGATTTAACAATAATTTATACATGACATTTAGTGATTTAACAATAATTTTGTAAGTATGTATGTACATATATTTAATCTCAAAACAATTTTTACAAAATTTGGCTATGCCATCTCAAGAACATCTCAAAATTGTGCCCAAAATGTAGCAGGTCTGCATGCCACCTGATATCAAAATGATACAAGCAATATCAATGAAATCATCAAAACATAAATATTTTAATTTATATAAAACTATCTATATGTACACAACTCAAGTGCCTATATTTAAAATTATTCCACATGTGTGTACATTGAATCTACATCAGCTCCTTTTGGTTTCAAAGTATGAGATAAATGTGATGATGGCTTAAGGATACACAAAAAGGGATAATAAATCAATTTTAACTATTAATGTAAAAGCACTATCAATATATAATCAAAAAGTATATTTCAATATAATTTAACTAATAATTACTTGTTTCTACCAAGTATTCTATGTTGTCTAGGTTGAATGTGCACAAAATCTCCTTTTTGTGATTATGGCTTAAGGATCTATTAAAGGAAAATTTAAATCAATTTCAACTAATAACATAGTTGACCAATATCAAAACATGTATTTAATCTATTTAAAAGGAAAATATAAAACTAAAACTATATTTACGTATATTTACTTATTCCATTGTACCATCTACATCCTCTCTTTTTTGCAATGCATCTATGATTTTCTCATGCTCTTCCATAGAAATTGTCCATAGCACTTTAATTTTAGGTCTTCCACGATATTGATCTAGTTTATATTTGTTTCCACTACCAAATTTGAATAGTGTATAATCTTTTTATGGGTTTCATAATCTTCGAATGCAGGAAGACCATTCTTCCTTATCAGGTATTTTCATAGCCAAGTTCCAACAACCACCACTAATCCTATTGGAAAACATGATTTAACCATCATCAAATAAGTTCTCAAAATTTTCTTTAGGGGATCAAAGACTTGTTCTCAAAATTTCCTTAAGGGGATAAAAAACTTGTTATCAAAATTTGCTTAAGGGGATGTCTTAAGGGGATCACTATGCCTATTGGATAATGATATCCATCATCATCTTCTCGAGGTGCTATTAACTTATGTTTAGTATCCACACAATGATCCAACCAATATTTTGTTTCCTCTTCATTCCCCTTGGGTGCAACAATAACATACACATGTCTTACAAACACAATTTGATTTAATAACTTGTGCACACATCCATATAATTTGACCAATCTACATACATACATTCATATACATATAAATAAATAATTTAGAATTAAAAAATAGTAATAAAGTGAAATAAAAGAAAATAAATTGAATAAAATTACTTTCTTGTACAAGCTCTGAAACATGGTCATAGTCTTCTGATGCAAACACTTGATCATTTTCTTCATTTTTTTCATATTGATCGTGTGCTTGTGCAGGTGTCAACGATCTTTGATTCCAATCTTCAACCCATTCCATATTTTCACATCCTTCCCAATCTCTTGAGATACAAAAATGACAAAAAAATGCAAGCTCCCTTGTCCACACAATCCATGTGCTTGCATTCAATCTCTTAAATGAATTCCTTTTAGTAGACCCACTGATTGTCTCACAATCAATTCTAGGTGGAATGTTCTCTTCTTCAACCAACCAAAAAAGTCGGTCAACTATAGAGTATTCACTCAAACCAGGTGTAGATAATATTGTATTTCACCAATCCACAATCCCATGTGCATCTTTAAAATTTATTGCATCCTAAAATTTTAGTTGTTCTCTCACAAGAATTCTTTTGACACATGCACCAGCTCCATCATGTTCTCCTTTACCATGCCCAGCTTAAAAAAAACTCCACATATGTTGGAAATGAAGTTCTTAGTGAACCAGGTACTTAACCAATAGAAAATTCAAGCATTCTTGAACTGTCCTATATAATTATATGACCATATGAGGTGTTCTATCATATGGATTCCTCTTTCTCTTAAATTTCTATAAAATTTATTGAAACAGTATTGAAAAAACTATGATGACTGTAATCGGTTGTCACTCAAATAGAAATGATACTCCCTTGAAACTTTTCTATCATCCTCTGTGCTATCACCTACATGTATATAAGCAATATGAACAAACATAGCTACTTGCACTATGATTGAATTTCCTCTTGCGGAGCTAGAGTATAGTTTTCAATAAAATGAAATGCTAATTTAGTATGTACTACCAACTGGAAATGTGTTTCTACATGCATGGAATTGGCCATCAATCCATTGGCCATATTGAGAGTGCACATAACATGTTTTGGTACAATATTATTCTTAAATTCTAATGTGAATGCAAGTACACTAAATTTTTCTATAACTAAATGACAACACTTTCCAAATTTTCCATCTTTTAGAGAATAGTTAACATTCTAAAATCTTTTAAAATAAAATAATTTTTTTTCAAAATCATTAAATTAGCACTTTCATTCATGCAAAAAATTAAGAATGAAATATTTGTAGAACTAGTGCATTGTCCAAAAATACAAGAACTTAAATAAAATATTTTTCCATTAGATATTTCACAAAACAAACTTGATATAAACTCCGTTATTGTTTTAGGTGGCATATTAATACCGCATTCCTGCATAATCATGTTAGCATGCAAAGTACAATGTATATATCAAGAAACATCATAAAAATAATGAAATTGAACATGTGTTTTACAACAACAAGATATTTGTTGCTTATTAACTTTTTCATACCATGTTTTACATTTTTTAAAAGACCTTTGGCTTATTTTAATATTACTAGGTAACAATAAATCACCACAAAATGTTGTATAAAATTTAGATTGTGTTGTATCTAATAGGTATTTTGGATGAGGATCGTGAAATTTGGACCCCAACCTTAATTGTATAACATCTCTAGCATTAGATGGTACCCTAGTATTATCATGCCAATATTTTTCAATCAAAGATTTAATTTCAACATTCAATTTCATATCAAACCTCAAGAGTCAACCACTGAATTATAAAACTCAAACATTGGTTGATAGGATCATTTTCTATACTTTCTCTTCTTTTTTCCACTCTTAGCAATGTTTTAGGATGCATTTTTAAAACTTAACTAATATTGCTTACCATTATTTTATTCAAAGTTTCTTTATTAACTATAACATTTTTTATATCTCTTCTTGCTACATTCTTATCTTTAGATCTAATATTTTTCCAATAGATTGAATGGCACTAGCAATAGTAGACATGACATGTTTTACTGATTGATCTTTTCTTCTTTGTTTAACATAAATGACTAAATTTTTCATTACTTTCCTCATTTTTCACATTCTCATTAATTGCATCAGTAGTTGACATTGAACTGAAAGTTTTTTATGATAAGAAAATTGATTGTATAATCTATTATCATGTGTTCTTATTTTTCTCTAATAAATATTACCAGGAAGATTATCCAAAAAATCACTTTCAATTTTTAAAAAAATATATCAATTTTCAACATCATTTCCACCAAATTCATTTTTATTTTCAACTTCAAAACTATTTTCATTTTCATTTTCATTTTTATTTTTATTTTCATTTTCATTTTAATTCTCATTCTCATCTTCATTTTCATTTTCATCTTCATCTTCATTTCCATTTTCATCTTCATCTTCATCTTCATTTTCATTTTCAATTAAAGGATTTTCATTTATCATTTTCAATAACAAAACTATTTTCATTAAAATGATTTTCATTTTCAAGAACAAACCAATTTTCATTTTCATTTTCAATAAAAGTATTTTCATTTTCATTTTCAACAACAATTTGACTCAAATCTTGAACTCTATAAATATTATCAATGTCAACATTGTGATATCCAATTTTTTTTAAATCTCTAATAAACAACATTTCCATGAGGCTCAAACGTGGATTTGAAGACACATCTAGACTTGTGCCTATTTAAACATTCTCCATAGCATTGGAAGGGATATTTGAAGAAATACTAGGAATAGTTTATATATTTGTATTAGTTTCCACATTCACCTCTTGCAAGTTTGCATCGTCTACATCCATGGTTTTATTTTTTATCTTCAATAGTTGTGGAATTAGATGCTTCACCATCATTCATTGATCATATTATAATTCTTATTTCTCTTTTTCTTTGTTTCTCCTTCTCTCTCTTTGCTTGAATTTATTTAGGGGTCAATACCTTCCTATCTTTCCTCTTATTCCAACATTGCAATGCTATGATTGGAATTTTTTGAAGTAAATTAATGTCAAAAACTTGCGAGTCTTCCTTGTTTGTTCCTCCTTCAAACAAGTAGTAGTTGTTCACAAAATTACTCTTCATACTTAAAACAAGTAGCAATTGAAAAAAATTCCTCTTCCTCCTTGAAGCAAGTAGCAATTAAAAAAATTCCTCTTCCTCCAAATAAGTATCAATTAAACAAAATTCCTCTTCCTCCTTCAAACAAGTAGCTCAATTAAACAAAATTTCTCATCCTCCTTTGAAAAAAAGTAGGAATTCAATAAAATTTATCTTCCTCCTTCAAAGAAATAGAAAATAATTAAAATTCCTCTTCCTCCTTTGAAAACAAACAACATTTCTACAAAATTTATCTTACTCCTTCAAACAAGTAGAAATTAAATAAAATTATTCTTCCTTCATTGAAAACAAGTAAAAATTCAACAAAATTCCTTTGTAACAGTGTCCCAATGATGCCACCTTTCAAAATTGAAAAAAATCCAAACTTGAAGAGATTCTTCAACAAGACAAAAGGTGATAGAAAATAGAGAATATGTCACAGTTGACCATATTACAAAATAATTCTTAGACCCGAGATGCCCCTTTTTGACAATAAAATTAAAAATAAGTGTCAAAAATAACCTAGGATCCCGTTTAAGAAATGGGATCTTGATTTATATAAATTGGGATCTCGTTTACTAAACGAGATCCCAAGTTATATAAATTGGGATCTCATTTACTAAACGAGACCCCAAGTTATATAAATCGGGATCCCAATTTTTAAATAGGACCCACTATTAAATGGGATCCCATTTCATTTTCAATGGGTTAATGGGAAATGAGATCCCGTGTACTAAATAGGATCCCATGTATAAAGAAAATAGGATCTTTTTAAGTAAACGAGATCTCGTTATTTTAAATTTGAAATGTAGGTTGGGATTTTGCTTTGTTGACAGGTTCAGGAAAAGGTTTGGGGATCCAAACCTAGGCCCTAGACCTAGTTTGACCTGCAAGTTGAAGGTCCTAACAATGTCACAAAAATATAGTGACTTTGGGCATACGTCTGAAGAATTTTTTGTAGATTTTTTTGATGAAATTAAAACCCATTATAGATTAGATAGTGCAGATTCCAAATATGTAATTTTTTTTACAATTGGATTAATTTTTATCACCATAAAATTTTCATGAATAGATTTCACGAAGTGTACTTTAGACAATTCTTTTCAATTGATAAAAGAAATAAAAAATCAAAAGTTTAGGTCATCTTATGCGGTGGCATACACAATTAAAAAAAAAAAAACAAATATGGCCAATAAAATGTTAACAAAAAAAATATTCAATAATTTTTTTTTTTAAAATACTGAAAGCATGCTTCAGTGAGTTACACATATTTTCCCAAAAGGATTTAGAAAAATATGATTATTTAGGTCAAAATATGGATGATGTACATGTGCATGGTATGGTAAAAAAAAAGAATTTTAAATAATGGTTTTTAGAAACACCTATTGAAAATCAATTTGTATCATCTCGGTATTGAAATAAATTACATATTTGGAAACTAGATTCCAAGTAATACATTTTATGATTACTGACTTTTCTCAAGATTCCATCTTTAAGTGCTTCAAATTTTAAGGTAAAATGTGTCGAATTAGGAAAATTGGGAAAAACAATTCCACTAAATGGCCAAAAAGTGGACTCAACTTTTTTCTAGCACCCAACATCTTATTATATTTCACTCAAGGACTCTTAAAGGATATGAGGCCATGTATAATTTTGTAAAAAAGTAGGCTTTTTCCATTGTTAAAAGCCTAAAGAAGTTCTGAAACTTGGTGTTAGCCAATAAAATCACTATTCTCGTCATACAACCCAATGTGCGAGAGTGTATGATTGAACGTGAGATAACCAAAAAGAGGGAAAATTGGATCACCAAGATCCTAGAATACGATGTGCACATTAGACAAACCAAGCTAGTTTGAGGGAGCTATATGTGCAAATAAATTGCACAGGAATCAAGTTCAGTAGCTAAAAAGGAGACTAATCAAGTCTACTTGAACCAATTTGTGTCCAATGAGTCTTGGGTGGTGGATCAAACACATTATATGGAAAAGGGGCACTACCTGACCAACCTTTTGTCCCACAAAAGGTGATACTATAGACTACAAGGCACTAGGTATGTATTAATTGAAGGTATATTATTCAAGAGAAATTATGATGGTGTCCTACTCTGATGCTTAGACAAGCCATAAGCAGAAAGAGTTCTTAATGAATTCCATAGTTGTCTCGAGGGTGGGAATTTATCTACCAATACTACCAATTTGAAAATAATGCGAGTAGGATATTATTGGACCTCTATATTTTCTGAAGCACACCATCTGGTGAAAAAGTGTACTCAGTGCCAATTCTTTGCTGGAAAAAGAAAGAATTTTTCTTTGCCTTTGAGCCCAATTGTAATTGAGGAACCCTTTGATTAATGGGGTTTGGATTTCATTGAAATGGTAAATCCTATTTCTAGTGCTAGCCACAAGTGGATCCTTATAGTGACTGACTACTTCATAAGGTGGATGGAGGTCATAGCCCTAAAAAATTCTAGAGAGGGTGAGATCATCAATTTCCTTGAAGAACTGGTAACCAAATTTGGTTTGCCAAAAAATATCATATCCAAAAATGCTTGATATTTTTTTAGTTCTAGGATGTCATATTTTTCTATTAAACATGGGATTTACCTTAAAAATTCATCAGACTATTACCCACAAGGAAATGGGTTAGCAGAATCAACCAACAAAAACCTAATTAGGTTAATCAAGTGCATCGGGTCAGAGTGACAAAGGGATTAGCACAAGAACCTATGAGCTACTCTATGGGTAGACTAGATTATTCCCAAGCAGACCCTGAAGGCCTCCCCTTATGAACTAGTATACAAAAAAAGGTATTTTTACCTGTTTCCATAGAAATTCCTACCTTAGTGCTACTGAAGGCCTTGGAAATTAAAGAAAGTGGTGGAGTGGAAGTACGGTTGGTAGAACTCCTTAAACTTGAGGAAGATAGAGAAAAAGCTTATGGAGCCATGATCAATCACCAATAGATAGTGAAGTGGTGGTTCGATAAAAATACCTCCAACCTAGATTTTAGGGAAGGGAGCCTAGTGCTAAAGTATGATGAGCGCACTCCGAAACTAGGACAACATGCCAAAATTGAAGTGCTATGGAAAGGACACTTCTAAATTAGTGGGTGGAAAGAAAAGAATGCATACAAACTTAAAGATATGGAAGGTAATTCTTTGGATATACCAATGAATGGTATTTATCTAAAATTATTCCATTAAAATACATAGTTCATTGAAATTTTTTAGCAGTTATGCACCATATGTAAATTTTTTTGTAAATACATTTTAATTTTGAGAGTAAGCCATGATAATAACATAGAGGAAGTGGAGAGTTTGTATTATATATATCCATCAAAAGAATTACAATGTAATACAAGCCAAAGGCTCAGATTTAAATATGAATCCCTCTTGCGTGAACCAAAAAAGAGTTACAAAGCAAAAAGAAGCAAAAAGGAGGTAATGTGCAAAAAATAGTGAAACTACACTTCTAGTCATTGTCTAGAAAGATGAAGTGGCTTGTCGTCAGGTTTTCTTCTTCTTCTTCTTCTTCTTGCTTAGGATGCAAAAAGGGGATGAACACACAAAACACATAGGCTTGACGCAACACAGACCATAGGCCTAGTTTCCATGGCTATACACCAGACACTCAAAGTTCTTTTCCTAGTTGAGCCCCTGGACATGCTTCATGTCATACACCTACACCAGGTAGGTGGCCACTGGTTGAGAAGACAATAAATATGTCTCAAGGGCTATGGTATGAAAGTCATTAAGGATGGGAAACTATGGTATGTCTATCCCATAGTCCACATGCCTATGGAGATCCTTGTCACTTGGAATATTGATGCTAGGGATAGCTACCTGCATGATTTCATTGAGCTCTTCCATTAGCATAGAGTTAAAATTTTGGTACATAATTCAATTATCATGGGCTTGGAAATGTTTAGGTCAAGTAGGGAGGCAATGAAGTGGGAAAGAACACTGAAGTTACTCCTTAGTTGGTTTTCATCATCAATGTAGTCTTGGCCAACTACCCACCTGAACACAACTAAGGAAAGGAGGTTACACTTCTCCACTAGGTGCTTGATTCTATCATTGGTAATCTCTCCCACAAAGAAATATTATGGACTTTGTGGGAGAAGGAAAATAGGAGTTCCTAGGCTAGCCAACATTTTGAGAAAGTAGCGGATTATGGTCGAATGGGAGATAGCGAGAAAATATTGCTAAACTTAAAGGCTATTGTTTCAAATGAATATGGAAATAAGGTGGCATAGCTATATATAGAAAGGATGAGATGGAAAACCCAACCAACAATAAGTCCATTTTTGGCTAGACGACAATTGAAAAATACCAAAGAAAATGGAGGCCAACAGATAAATCATACAAAGGATCTGACAGAAGGTCTTAAGAAATAAATTTTGGCATTTAGAGTAAATGCTCTCATAAGCCGATTGTTGACATGTGTCCTTTCCCATCATCAATAGGTTAGATAGCTTACTTATGTGAAGAGACATCGATTAAAGTGCTAAGTTTTAACAAATTAAATTGGGGCATCTTTTCAAAAGCACCTTGCATTACTTCTGCGCATTTCTCATAGATAAAGGCACACTTTTCAAGGAAATGACCTTATTTGTGAAAGCGGTAGTGAGGAGAATGTACTAATTCCATTCTCATGGAATTTTTGGCATTCCCAAGGGATATAGATCTCAAATCCACATGTATTGATATCTTGTTGGAAAAATTTAATGGACTAACAGTAATGATGTAGCCTTAATTGCATGTGCATGCAATGGAATTAACTGCACCCAAAAGAAGATTTTTCTAAGAAGCAAAAGGAAAGTGGCCATTTTAATTAAGGAAACTTTTTGAAACTTCTTGACATAGCCATGGTAGAGCCATCAACATCTGGTAGGAAATTTGGAGCCTCATCTAAAATGCCTAGTTATGTTGATATCTTTGGGAAATGAAATGACCTTATTTGTGAAAGCGGCAGCAAGGAGAATGTACTAATTCCATTCTCATGGAATTTTTGGCATTCCCAAGGGATATAGATCTCAAATCCACATGTATCATCTTGTTGGAAATATTTAATGGACCAACAGTAATGACGTAGCCTTAATTGCATGTGCATGCAATGGAATTAACTGCACCCAAAAGAAGATTTTTCTAAGAAGCAAAAGGAAAGTGGCCATTTTAATTAAGGAAACTTTTTGCAACTTCTTGAAACAACCATGGTGGAGCCATCAACATCTGGTAGGAAATTTGGGGCCTCATCTAAAATTCCTAGTTATGTTGATATCTTTGGGAAAAAATCATTCACCAATGCTCCAACACTTGAGGAGCAACCACTTGAGTTTTATAAAAAGGTGCAACTAGATAGACGTATTAGGAGAGAAGCAGTGCAGGATTTCATCGACAATATTTTTGACCCTGAGTTGGCATGTAACCCTAAAAACCTTAGGGAGGGGCCATTATAAATAATGATGGATCATGGGTCGATTGAAGGTTTTGCATCTTGACTCTAGAATTGTGGCCTACCATAGTTCATGTTGCTTGTCATACACCCATGCCTGAAGCTAGTGGATGCATGTGCCAAAGGTTCAACAAAATGATAGGAGCCATTGAGGGTAACATGATCAAAGTTACAATTTTTTCCAAAGCCATACAGGATATGACGTTGTATGTCCCCACAACTTGGGGTGCTAGATTTTTTGATGATGAGATGATGGAAATATTTTGGGAGGAAAGATCCCATAATGAAATATTTTATGAGGATGAGACGAAGGAAAGATCGGTGAGAGGCCACTTTTCTTTTCCCCTTGCATGTAGAAAATTCAAGAAAGAAACACAAAATATCTTCTCAATGCTGGCATGGATTTATAGAATTGATAATGATGAGGAAGTCCATCCCTTCTAGATGGACCTGGCTTTTATGCTCAAAAGGGATAACAATTAGCAATATTATTATTTTGCTGATGCAGTAGTTGGAGGAATGCTAGAATAATTGAAGAACTATAATTTACTGAGTGTAAATTCATGTATTCCTCTTTCTTAGCCCACTTAATTTTGCATAAAAATTGTGAGTTGTTAGAGAAAAAAATGCCAGTGTTTGGGTTTGATGCTAAAGGATGCTATCAACCAGTTTCTATATGGACTCATGTGCTTTAAAAAATGAGGGATTACTACTAGTTTTTAGATAATTTTTCCGAGGCCATAATTCAAGATTTTTTGCCATTCCTTATGAGCCATTTCTTTCATGAGGTTGTACAATCTATGACAACTCTGTCAACCTCAGTGGATTATTTCGTAGGAGAGGATTTTACATTTATTAGATTCCATGTTTTTTTGGGGATCCTTTTAGAATCTCGGGATTTGTAACAGATATAATTTTAGTGTTGGAGGCATGCCGTTAGGAAACCCTTACTAAAAATGCCTATGGAACCTGAAGAAATAAGAAAAAGATATACCTGCTTCCCCTCACAATTGCCAACAATTAGGTCACACTGTGGAAGCGAAAGGCCAAGGGTGAGCTTACAAACCTATTGGTGGACCTAGGATTGGTCCTCATTTGTGACATGTGGGACTATAATTCGACAAAGAATTTCACTTTGAAGCATAAGAGTTGGGAGTATTCTGAGAAGAGGAGGAATTCGACTTAGGAAAGGCTAGAAGTGTACATTGATGTGGCCTGTATTCCACTCAAATGACAAAAATGGCTAAATTTCTATGTCATGGGTGGAGTATGAAAGTAAAATTCTAATGGGTAAATCCATCAACACATAGTTGAAGTGCAAAGGGTGATTGGAAAGAAAGAAGGTAGACTTTTGGAGGTCCCGACAAGAGACAAAATGCCCCAATTCTCTATTCAAAGAATTTTAGCCACTTGACGAAAGGTTCAAGGAGATTTATGAGCAAGAGGCTGACACCAATAATAGTAATTTGGAGGTAGGTCATGAGATTGAAGAAGAGTAGATCCCATGTCATAATTCTCATCCTCAAGAATCCGATAGGAGGGGAGGCTTGAGGTAAAGTGACTCACAAGTCACATCCTCCACTAGTGCTCAAAGAAAAGGAAAAAGGATCCAAAAATCCTTAAGAGGGTTCGCTATGGTTATTGGAGGCCAAGTTTTAGAGGGATCGACTACCAAAGGATCATAATGTACCAGTTCCAGTCATGTAAAAATAATACGAGTCTAGGATCTAGGTGCACCCGATGCATCAGACCGAGGAGAAGAAGAAGTGGAGTATGTTCTATAAAATGTTTTGAATGCTACAACCTAGGTAAGTTTTACTCCCTCTATTATTCCTAACTTTACATCTTTGGTTACTCCTCTTTCGCCATCCATGGAAAGGAAGCCTCCATCCTCAAACCCTGAGCTTTTGATCCTGAATACAACCCTTGCTATTTTTAATGAACCTTCCAAAGCAACCATGCACGATGAATGAGCAACGTCCGCTTCAGCTATTATTGATTCTTTAATCACCCTATCAAGGGCCCCCATTGAAAGAGCTAAAACATCCATGTTTCCCATCACTATCAGTCCATCCACTTCTAGGTAAACATATCTCCTTCCACTCGTCTCTCTTTTCACCTCAATTGGATTTTCCCTTGCCCAATCTCCATTTGGTATCCCACCATTTTCCATGATAATTCTCCCCTTTGCTTCCCCACATACTCATAACTATGAGGTTTCTCCTTCTGTCACCCTTTATGGTCTCCCTCCTAGTGCTTCCATTGAAAAACAAAGCATTGATACCCCTTAGAGTCTCCATGAGAATTTTGATGCAACCAAGTAGGCCCGATAGGTCATAAAGAAACAACGACTATTGAAGAATGTTGCACTATCAACTACTAACAAGATTGAAGCTTGCTTCAATGAAGACTAAAATTCTCTACTAATCACTACCATGAAGCCACTAGTGTCCAAGCCCAAGGGAAAAATGTAGATGGAGGATTATGACATTAGAGCCATGGTCTTGGATTTGAACAAAAAATTCCCATATGAAAAAGTGGTCCTTGCTAAGGCCACCCAGAAGGTGGTATATGTAAATTACAAGTTGGAAAGGAAGCTGAAGAAGTGCGAGGCGAAGCTGATAAATGTAAAGGAAATAGTGAACTGGCTACAAATAGAGATCAAGGCTAGAGATGTCGAGATGGCCTACATAAGGAAAATACAAAATCAACAATGAGAAACATATAAGTTTCTTGTGGAAGCCCAAGGTGAACAAATTTAGTTGTGTGCTAAAATTGAAAAGTTAAGAGTTGAGCTTGCTACTGAGCGTTAGACAAATGCAGAGTACCAACATGCTTAGGAAGACATTAAAAGAGAGTTAGATGGCATCTGATCTCAAGCTTTCGATGATCTACAAAAGGAATAGGTGGAAGCAAAAAAGTCAAATCAAGAAGTCAAAAGTATGAACTCATAACTAAAAAATGCCCTTAGAGAGAAGAACCAACTGTAGGAGAATGCAAGAGCAAGAGAGGCTTAGTTCAATCAAGAGCTAGTTGTTGCACAAGGTGCTGGGACTCTCCTGATATTGAAGAATTTGATATCTATGCTTTGGGAGAAAATCACAGTTGCGGTTTCCATTCTTAGGACTGCTTTACAAATTTTAAGTGATGTTCGGGAATTAAACAGGAAGGTTGGCCTGATGGCCAATCAAATTCTATAGATATGTGCTTCCCGAGTGGAAGAATCAAAAAACTTTATTTCTAGGTTGTGTGCAGCCATTGATGAGGCCCTAAAAGGTGTGAGGATTCTTGATTGAAGATCCACCTTCATCAAAGCATATGAGATCATCAATTTCCACAAGATCATAGCAAGATGCAAGGAATGTCAAATGGTATTAAACAAGAGGGTCGATGAAATCAAGAAGGATTTTGGTGTCCTAGTTAGCTTTGGGTTACCTCTTCTTTTCTCACCAAATGGAGATGTGTTTTTATTTTATTAGGTCATAGATGCAATCAAACATAAGGTCCAAAATTCTATAGAACTCCAAGGTTTGAGTGCAACACCCATAGTTAGGGAGTTGTTTCTTTCAAGGAATTCTTTGAGATAGATCAAGCATGCAGGCTCATCCATACTCTTGTTTGACCAATTGATGTAGATTGGGAAGTGCAACATTCCACTTTCCTCAAATTCCAAGAAGTTCCAGAGGTCTAGGTTCATGCTTCCACAAGCAAAGGTCCCATGTGAGTTTCTAGAACTATGAAGCATTTTTTCCTTAATCATTTTTTATTTTCGGATTTTGTATGTTTTTGGATTTATATGTGTCTGTGATCAAAGTAAATTTGTTAAAAAAGGCGTGAAATGTGCCACATGGTGGCTGCATGGATTTGATTTATTGCCTTCCTTTCGAGAGAGATCTAGGACAAATGTCAACTCAGCGAAGATTTTCTCAAGGACAATTTTCACAAAGTTTGAGAATACCTACCCACTTGACACATCATCTCTTCACTATGGGAAGTTTTCAATTTTATGAAGTGAATTGTTTTGGAGTGTGTCAGATCTTGTTGGGTTTCTTTTTGCTTTTTGGGATGGAAACTTTGAGTCAACGCCATTGGGCTACATGATTAGTCAACTTGACTTATACTAGGCTATTTTCTAGGATCTGATCATTTTCAAATAATGATATAAATTCTAAATATCTAAATGGAATTAATCTGACAGTTGAGAATTGATGAGAAAATATTGCCATGACCTAATTAAATATCTGCAGTCTTCTCTTTTTTCAGCTATAAATGGGAGGCAACAACATCAAAGGATTTTTTTCCTAAAAAGTTCCAAGTTCTATTTTCCTTTTCTTAGGAAAAACTTTCTTTAATTTTTTGAAGTTATAGAACTATTTTCAAAAGTAGAATTAGAAAAAAACTTTTTTCTAGCATGTTATATCATTTATGCTCAAACTATTATTAGATTGGCATCCAAACTCTATTTTAAAGTTCATTTAATATTCAAGCACAAACCATTTGGAAGAAATCTTTGAGACTGTGCATGTTATGGCCTTTACCAAGTTCTTTCTTTATGATTTCATTCAAAATAAAACAATGTGTTAAGTTGAATTCAAATAGTTTAAGTAGTTGATTTCCATGTTGTGGGCTTCTTTGGTAGGATAATAACCTATGAAAATTGGACTATGTATGTGAACTTCTCTATTTTTCTAAAGGATTTTTGTTTTGTTATATTATGCTGCAAGAAGAGAGAAAGTTTATGTGATTTCTAAATTTTTTTCTATTAACTTTGGAAATATTTATGTTTGATCAAACCTTAATGAACATTTTCTACAGGGAGATTTGAAAGACTACACTATGCTTGTATTTAGCCTTTGCTATTCATTCTCTTCCCAACAATGAAGGGTTATGGCATTTTGTGTCTAAAATACCATTCATAGGAAAAATTGGGTTTAAAATGTTGTAAAACCTTTGTTGCATCACCATTTTCTTGTTTTATGTTTACATTTTCTTCTACCCTTTTCTCCAAAACTCAAAGAAGAGCTATATTTCTATAAAAATCTCAAAGGTATTTAGTGAGGTGAAAATCAATCCCCCACTCATTGAATTTACCAAAAGGCTGTTGGAGAGGCGCAAGCTTTGATGATCAACACGTAATATTGATTTTTTTTTATTTAGTATAGTTATTTTTTTTGACAATATAAGTTAAATTCCTTTCATGATTTTATTAATCATAACAATTGGACATAGAATTCAATATTGAATTAGATGGGAGTTGCATAAAAAGTTTAAATTTTATGAGTTTTAAGAAAAAAAATGAAAAATATGACTTAATTTAGATAAATTCATGTTTAAACTTATATAAACGACATCAACTTAGCACAAATTTTCTTATGAATTCTTTGTATTGCTTATAGTAGTCCATTTCTAGCATGGCTAGTGTAATTCACTCTATTTTATTTTAGAGATGTTTATATTGAGTTTTTTTTGTTTTGTTTTTACAATTTATAGACCATTCATTTGATGATTTTATTAATCTTCATTTTTACACATATAATTAAACATTAAATTAGATGGATCTTGCATGTAAAAGTTTTATTTTAGGAGCTTGAAGATAAAAAATGGAAAACATGACATAATAGATTCAAACTCATTATTAGTAATGGTTATGGGAAAATTTTTATTTTCAACTAATTTGGAAAACCTAAGAGCTTTCATCAATGTGAATGCAAGTTTCCATTAATTTTTTTGTGCCACAAAAAAATCACCTCAATCATGTGCTTAGATAAATTCAAGTGACTTGACATAGTTGTTAATGCAAGTTTGAACCATTCATTTATACCATTTACCTTTATAAAAAATAAAAAAGGGAAAATTTTGTGAAATTGAAAATGTTTTTTTTCATTCTAAGTTACCTCATTGCCAAAGAAATAGTGAATAATTCCAAGATATAGCATCACAAACCATTCTTTGAATTCATGTTCATCATGGCTTGTTTGACAATCACAATGTGGTTTTGACAACAATAAGCACATGATTCTCTAGTTTCCAAAAGTGGCAACAAATTATACTCTGGGTTTTGTACTTCTTTGCTCCTAAGCATTTTTCCACACTCCAAATACTCCCCTCAAACCATTATTAACATTGATCAACGCTTACATGATTTTTTTTTGTACAAATCCCTCAAAGTACTAGGTTTTACACAACATAGTTGCAAAAATAAATATACTATCCTCAATAACTCACAAAATTATGATTTAGCAACCCTCTTTTTTTTAGCACATGCTTATATTCCTACAAAAAATTATTACCAAGTTTCATATATTTTCACTAGATACATTGAAAGTTAGGGTTTTTTTTAAGCTTGCTATAAACCCTAGGTTGAGGACAATAATGTTTGATAAGTTAGATTAATTATGAAATGTAAAGTAATGCTTTGAGTTTAAAAGATATGCAATGAAATGTAATCAGGGATATGAATATGTTTCATAAAATTCTTGGTGTGCTTCATAAAATACAATGTAATCTGCGGTATGGATATGTTTGAAAAAATGCATTACTTGCTTTTCTTGCGGTATGGAGGTAGACATGTATGGAAAATGTTGTAGTATAGACATGTTTGATAAGATGCATTGGTAGACATGTTCGGAAAATGTGGTAGCTTAGAACAAGGTAGTGTTTGTTTTGAAAGAATGCCTCAAAGAAATGTGGTCTCGTGCTAATTTCCATCACCATGAGACCACATTTCTTGGAGGCATTTTTCTAAACAGCTCACCACCTTCTTTCATAAAATTATTTGGTAGACATGTATGAAAAGGGATAAGGTAGAAATATATAAAGAATGTTATAGCATAAAAATGTTTGATAAGATGCTTTGGTAGATATGTATAGAAAATGTGGTTGCATAGAAAAAGGAACTGAGCTGTTTGAAAGAATTCCTCAAAGAAATGTGGTCTCGCATGGTGATGTCCATCACCATGAGACCACATTTCTTGGAGGCATATTTCCAAATATCTTGCTTCCTTCTTTCATAAATGATTTGGTGTGTTTCATAAAGTGCAATGTAATCAATGATATCAATATGTTTCATAAAATGCATTGCTTACTTTTGTTTTATGTGTGTTTGTGAACATGTAGCATTCAACGTCATGCCGAGGAAACAACCAAAGCCTTTAATACCAGAAGAACATGAAGTTAAAAATGAAAGGAGAAGAGAATAAAAAATTCAAGCTCATGAAGCAAAGGAATTGCAGCCCATACATCAAGAAATTCTCGTGCAATCTAAGAGATATGTTTAATTGGCAACACAAAGGGCACAAATGAACAAAATTCGTGGAAGGTCACAAATGGATCCCAAAGTTGGGGGCATAGCATCAACCATAGGTGAAGTTAAATGCACACCCTCTATAATATATCATGCTCAAAGTACAACAACAATCACATCTCTAGTTGAAGACACACCAACAACAACATGTGGTTTTCCAGACTTTCATAAAAAAAAATCTCCAATTGAAGAAACACCATCAAAGCCATTGGGTTTTGAAAGTAAATTAGAAAAAAAAATCTATTTTAAGGCACACCAAATGTGATGATCCATTTGGTGAGTGCCAAATTTTGCACTCTCCAAATGAGCTGCTTTGGATGAGCGAATGCACAAGATTTACCAAATTTCCTCATATTTTTGTCTGTGCTCAGCGTCATGTTTGCACATCTTTCAATGAAAGTTTATAAAAAACCATGATGGCATTAACCTCTCTATTAGCTATCTAAATATATATATATATATATATATATTGATTAAGTTAAGGTTTTGATCCATAACTTCTCTTGTAAATGCCTCCATTTTTGGTCAAAAACCAAAATGTGCTAGTTTTAGGACAAAATTTTACTTCATCGAAAGATGAAACAAATTACATTTTTTAGGCTAGGCTCCATTCTACACATGATGAAAAAAATCAATTTTTGATTAGTTTTAAAATTTTTAGGGGGGATCATACTCAGATTTTAGCTTTTCAAGATGTGTCCATTTCAAAATGTCATAAGATATTATATATTCATTAAAATAATTAGTTGTAAGAAGGAGGTTAAACTACATGGTGTTAAATAATTTCTCATTGTTTATATTTTTTAAATTCTAAAAAAAATTTAATGAAAAAGGGGGGGCTCTTAGAGGCTATGCTATTTTTTTGATAAAAAAAGGACTTGTTTTGGTTCCCCCCTTTCTGAGACTTTTAATCTTCAATAATTTCAAAAAGAATTAGTAGATTAGAAACTAGACTCAAAGAAATTCAACTCTTGTTCTTTTTGCATCTTGAAATTTTGAGCATAACTATCTTCACTTTCTCGTGAAAATAAGATTTTGTTGATTTCAAAAAAAAATGGCATCTTAAGAGCCTTTTTTGTGTCACAGCTCCATTCACTTGCCCTCATTTTTGTCCCCAATTATCTAATTTTCTAGAGGATCCTTTTGCACATACTTTTCTGGTTCCTTCTCAACTTCTTCTTTAGATTCCTTTTCATTATTAGCAGCGTTGTCTTCAAATTTTGAATCATCTTCAATTCCTTATGTATCTAATTTGATATGCTTTACACTCTCATCAATCTTGACATTAATAGTTTATACCATCTTGTTCAACCTTTTTTTATATCATTTTTAGGATTTTATTTGGGTGGAATATCCTATAAAAATTCCTTCATCACTCCTTGACTCACAAATTCTCATGTTTTCATCCTCCTTTTTAATATAGAACTTGTTGCCAAATACCTTAAAATATTTAACATAGATTGGTCTACTATACCATATTTCATAGGGTGTACTATCATTGTGGGCTCTTATTTGAACCCTATTAAAAATATAAAAATGTAGTACATGAACTATCTCCCTCCAAAAAATATCTGCTAAATTAACCTCATTTAACACTGTTCTAGCTATGTCTTTCACTACTCCATTCTTTCTTTCTACAACTCCATTCTGCTGTGGAGTTCTTGGCATAGAGTATTGTATTTTAATTCCAAGTGACTCACAGTATTCAATAAATTCACTTTATTTGAATTCTCCTCCTCTATCTAACCTTTAGCATTTGATCCTTCTACCTATCTCCTTTTCAACCATTTTCCTAAATGTTTTGAATCTTTCAAATGCTTGTGACTTGTCTTTCAAAAAGGTTACCCATGTCATTCTTGTGTAGTAATCTATTAGAAACATGTATTATCTTTCTACTTATATTCCTCTTGTCCTGGTAGGTCCACACAAATCAGTATGGATCAGCTGTAAAGGTCTGGCTATTGAGTATTCCTTGGTTGGAAAACTAGCCTTTGCTTGTTTTCCCTGCTGACATTCATTGCATATAATATTTGTAGGCTTGGTTATTTTATGAATGTGTCTTACCATACCCCTTGATCTTACTTTCACCAAATTATCAAAACCTACATGCCGTAATCTTCTATGCCACAACCACGTTTCATCAGCTTATATTATTAGACAACTCTAACCTTTTACTTCACAAAGATTGTAAAGATTACTATCAGTTTGTAATCCTTGTGCAATTATTTTCCCATTTCTTCTTATTTTTCATCCCTCTGAATCAAATGTGACCTTGTAGCCATTTTCACACATCTGACTCACACTTAATAGGTTGTGCTTTAGTCCCCCAACATACAAGACATCTTTTGTGGGATTTTTTCCATCTAATCTCAATATTTCTTTCCCACATATCTTAACTACTATATTGCCACCCAAACTCACAAATCCACCATTACATTTCTTGAGTTTGATGAACTTTCTTTTTTAGCTAGTCATATGTTTGGAGCAACCACTACCTATTACCCATAATTTTTTCTTTTTAGCATGTAGTGTTATTTGGGCAATCATAGATTGAGTGGAAATCTTCTTTTTCTCCTTCCACACCTTCTTAGATTTCTTCTCAACTTTCTCCTCCTCTTTCTCAGTAGCCTTAGTTTCCTTTTTCAAGTTGGGAGGTATAATTTTATTCTTCTCAAACTAAAGATTTGGTCTTATAAATTTTGTTCTATAATTTCTAGCTACATGACCAAAATTGTTGCATTTGTAATAGATTATATTCATACCATCAAAGGAGATTTTTTTTTTGCTTACAAGGTTTGTAATCCTTTTAGGGGCCACTCTAAACTCTCTAGCCCTATGACCAAATTGATTAAAATTATAACAATAAACATAGATAGCGTTTACTTGAGTTGGATGAGGTGGTCTACTTTGTCTTTTCCTCCTTGGATAATTCACTCTTGTAAATCCATAAGCATCCATTCTTGTTATGGGTATGTGCAGGATCATGATGGGCCAAAAAGTTGTGATATGATGGGCATGTGGCTGAAAACCTTTGTTTTTACCCAAGATTGATGAAAAGAGAAGGGTTTTTAAATGAGATTCTTATCTTTCAACCAATATAAATTATGCTTTACTTTGAATTTAATAAATAATTATTATTCATTTTATATTTGAATTATGACTAAAGTCTTGATTGATAGGATGATTGAAAAACATCTATAGCTTTTAAATAGTATCGCATTGTTTGAATTCAAAACATGTGTCACATTCTATGCTTCACATACTATAGGATTAATAAAAAAAAATGAATTTCATGAAGTTTTGACAAAGTTAAGGTGGTCAGACATACGAGTTTTTTATATTTTTTAAAAGTTGTAATAAAAATTCATAATTAATTATTTACTTGGAAAAAAATACAAAAAAATATGCATTGCATCAAGACATGAGTCCTCAACTTCTATATAAAATCTTATAAAAAATATTATCATTTTATTGTGGTTAGGGTGGTCAGACAGACACCCACTTCTTATTTTTTTCTTGAAATTTAAGTACTACTACATTGAAATTTCAAATTTTCACCAAATAGATATACTTTTTAAATAAACCTAGTAGTTTAGAAACTAGATTCAATTTTCTACAGATTCTATTCTTACATATTTTTGAAATAATATAGATAACTTATTCAAATTTTTACGCCAAGTTGAGGCCTAACTTTGATTTTTCTGAATTTTTTGCCACTTAAGGGTCTATTTTTTCCATGATGATCCTACACATACCCTTATTTTCTGCTTCTTTTTTTGTTCACACCCTTATTTTCTGATCCTACACATACCCTTATTTTCTGCTTCTTCTTTTATTCCTTAGTTTTTACAACTTATGTTGGTTTCTCTTTGAGTTCACACCCTTTGCAATCACTTCCATTGACAGATTTGAACTTTTACTCTACCCTAAATCTTTCTTCTAATTTTTCAGAAGTGTCTATGAATGTATTCTTACCTTTCTCAAGCCATAAACCAGATTTTTATTTATTAAAGGGATTTTGTGTGCTTAATAGCTCATCCAAAATTTATGAGCCACCTTTTAGCTTTAGTTCTTTTTCAACATGCTCCTTGGCTTTCTCCAAATCCTTTCTCAAGGCAACTACTTCTGCCTCAAGCTTCATGCATCTATCCACTTTAGATTCTAATTTGGATTTCATCACTTCATCCATTATTTTCGCTTCATCCACTTGATGTTTTAGAATTACTACCATCCAATTAGATTCCTCAAGATCTTTGGTAAGCTTTTCTAACTCTTTTTGTGCAAGCTCTTTTGACGCTTGTTTTCTTTTTTTAGTTTCTCATCTCTGAGATCATCTATCTCTTATAGGGCACAAATATGTTCTCCTTCTAGATTAACCTCTCCTTCTTCATCTTCTTCACCAATAATTTCAACATTTCCACCCTTTTGTTCCTCAAACTATTTTTCTATGAAAAGGAATTCATTTTATTTTACAATAAAGGCACAATCTTTCTCATCATCTGAGCTATTACAATCATCTAAAACATCACTATCCCCTTGGATGTATAGAATTTTCTTCTTCTTTTAAAAAATCTTTCTCTTAGGGCAGTAAAATTTCTTCATTTTATCATCCACTTCTTGCTTAGAGTTTCCTTTCTTGTTGTATGGGCCACATTTAGTAGTAAAATGACCTAGCTTTCCACATTCAAATAATTTAAAAGGAAACTTATCTTTGTACTTTCCAGAGCCTCTTCTAAGTCTCTTGATGAAATTTCCCTCTTCTTCATTAGTCTCATGATGTCCAGATGTGGTTGTTTTAGCTTTCTTTCATAGGTGCTTCATCCTTCACCTTGTTGGCAGCTTTGAATGAAGCTTCTTTCTTGGATGGTTCTCCATTCCTCATTATCATCTCATATGCAATGAATATCCCATGCAACTCATCAAGAGTGAGTTTTCTATTTCTCTTTCTTCTTTGATTGTAGAGATATTGGGATCATTTTTTTTTTCATTAACCTTATAACATTTTGTACAATGAAATATTCTTTCATTTATTCTTTGTACCCTCTAATAGAGTTTACTATATCTTCTACTCTTAGAAGATAGTATTCAATCTTTTCCTCATCAGTCATCTTCAAGCTTTCAAATCTAGCTCTCAACACTTGTAGCTTTTCCAATTTTACCTTGTTTGTCTCCTTCATATATACATGTTTTTCAACTTATCCCAGATATCATGCATAGTATTAAAATGCGTAATATTATCACACACAAATATAGAAAAACCATGGATAATGGCATGCCTTTCTCTTTCATTGTTCTCATAGTCTTTCTTCCCAATAGTATCAGTGGGAGGAGAGGGAGGAGGAACATAGTTGATCTTGATAGACATCCAAACATCAAATCCTAGAGATCCCAAATATTCCTTCATTTCATGGCACCAAAAAGCATAATCTATTCCATTAAACATAGGGACTTTATTTGTGGATGAACCTTCCTGATAGTCCATAATGTTCACACTGCTAGAATCTACATGAGCTGATTAGGCTTCACCTAGGGAATGTCAAGATTTGATTCTAATTGTTGGAACACAATAATCTACTGAGAGGGGGGTGAATCAATAGACCTTAAAATTTCAATCCTTAAAAAAATTGTGCAGATTAAACCTTAACATGCAAATACATGGACAACATACACATAATCATCACATAACACAATATGCATGTGGAAAACCCAAGATGGGAAAAACCATGGTGAGAAATGATGCTAGGAGCTACTATCCTAATCCAGCCTCACAATCAAAGTTCTGTTACAATGTTTAAGGGAACCAACCCTAAGGAGACACCAATCCATTGATTTTAGGAGCACCCACTTCAGGGAAGTACTTACTCCCTACATTAACCAATTACCTAGATATCTGATGGGACCCACCAATTAGATTTACAATAATGATAGTTACAGATCATTTGATAGAACACAATTAAATGTTGTGACTTAATTTTAAACTGATCAAACTTGATTTTGACCTATGTACCTTCAATTATGCTTCGTACCTCTTCTATTTTTCTCTTGTGGCTTAACATAGATTGAGATTTACTATTCTTTAAATTTGGGTTCATCTCTTTCACCTTGTTGTTGCACTCTCCTCTTTTTATTTTAGTGCACTCTCTATTTGTATCAAAAGACACTTGTCACTTAGATGTAACACACCTTCACTTCTTACAATATCATTCCCTCTCATAGTTTCCTTCTTCTTTCTTCTTTTATTCATCACTGAGTTTTCACATAAACTTCGCGATTTGTACACCATATATTTTCTCAGCAATGGTTCAATATTTATCTTCTTTTGTAAGCTATCAAAACATCGATCCACACATCCACTTATAAAAAATCAAATATTTTTCTATTTCCATATAGAACAACTAGAATTTTTATTAACATTTAATTCATATTAACTGTAATGAATCTTAATTAGATTTTCTACCACCTATCTATCTACATCACTAATCTGATCATCTAATCATCATTAATACTAGTAATTAGAGTAGTTGGGTCAATCAAAATTTCTCCCTAAGTTAGTTTACAATTGAAACCTTAGATCACACTATCGTAGCCATTAAGCATTCTTAGTTTGAACATGAGTAATTGATAAATTATTTTCACACCATGATCTATCAATCAACATTCACCATTCAAAATTTTAAACTAAGACCAACAAATAATGATTTTATTTTAAGACCACCATCAATTCCTACCATATGCAGCTTGCCGACAGTGAGTCCCAAAAGGAACACATCACAAATCCCCAGTTCCACAAGGTTAGACACAGTCCCACCAAATCTTTAGCAAACTTAAAAATTATCACCATCTGTCATCTTGAAATACCCACACAATTCACAACAAAGATGTTAATTTCTATATTGATCAATCAAACATAGATACCTTCCTTCATGTCACCAATCACCCTTGACACCTATCTTTCAATCTGGTCCCACAAAGTGTGCTATTGTGCTATTTTGGAGAATCTAGATGGGAATCTACAATATTTGTATTGAGCTCTCAAAAAAACCTTTAGATATTCAATCCTCAATCATCACCATAAATCTTACTAAGGAAAAATATTTACCTCATGACTAGAGAAGTATTGTGATCATTTAATATTTGTTAAGCCGATAGGCACAAGGAAAGAGGGTTAGTTGCCCCAACAAACTCAATGGCTTAAGTTGTCACTTAAGAAACCTGCAACCACTGATAGATAGTTATAATTGGAATATAAATTTTGTTTGAGCGTCATGAATAAATACATTTGAATTCATCTCGTCATCCAAATATCGTCAGTCTCTCAAGCAAGATATCACACAATCATCCCCATTTGACATCAATGACAACAATATGCCAACAACATACACAAAGGGTTATTTATCCATGAATAGATTAGTTCCACCTATCTTGGGATGTTTGGTGATTTAGAGGCTATTGATGTACTATGATCAATAATATTTCCTTCAGCCATATCCATCATTTGACCAAGAAATACATATTGATTTGAATTAAATGTAAGTTGCTAAGAGTATTTTATCCATTTTGAACATCTATATAGATCTTGTCATATTTATTTTTCTATATAAGTGATTTGTATTCCCTCTCCATCGATTGTAAAATTAAATTTATTCCATGTTTATCCTTCTTTTAAACAATAATAATTGGTAAATATTTTACTGACTCATATTTTTAGTAATTGGCATTCTCCCTAAGTATTATTTAAGGGGATAGTGTTAGTGTGAAATATGTTATCAATTACCTAGTTTAATTTTATCTAGTACCTAGTTGGTCCTTTTCACACTAATATTAAGGTCACCTTGAGACACATCTCACTTTTTTTTTTTCCTAATGTGGACTTAAAATTTGTTCCTAAATCTGTTTGTATAGTACTACACATGTTTCAATCTTAGAGGGGTAGTTAGTAATTTTTTCATAGTTACCTACTACAAAACCATTGACTCTATATGTAATTTTATTTTATATATTTTATAAACTTGATATGATAATTGATCTATTTTGTATATTCAATTTATGGAAATTTTTAATTCTTGAACCAAAAATTTTGATTTATCTTTGTGTGATTTAGAGACTTTTCTTCCTCCTAATTTATAATCTTATGCTATTTTTTCTCACTTTATTTTTACTTCAAGTGTCTTTTGATCAAGACTACACTCTCATTGTTTTACTAATTTCCTCCATCCACCTTAATCTCTAGGAAATGTTATATTGAGGAAATCACTATTCAATATGATAGGAGTGGTGTCTCAAGCTTGATTCTATTTATAAAATTACAATAAAGCATGATTTTTAGGTTATAATGTAGAAAAACTCAATTTCTAGGATATAGAAGTAGTTTTATGTAAAAAAAAGTATTTTGCATTATTTGACACTAAAAAGGGTGGTTCTTGCTTTCTAGGCAACTTTTAACTCTATATTTTAAGAAAAATTCCTAATTATCCTTCTAGACTCAAAGTTATGCCCTCAAAAAACTTGCGTAGGAAATATAAAAGTGTATTATACATATAAAAGAGTTGTAAGGGGGAGTTATAGTTGATAAAATTATGACATGTGTTTTGAAACATCATGAGACATATTTTGTTATAAGAAATGGAACCTTAAGGAAATAAATTTTTTTGTGAGTGGATTATAATTAGGTTATGATAGGCAGAAGAAATGTGCTATTTTTAGCCTATAGATTCATCTTGAGATGTGGTATTTGAATGCTACTTTATGGGTTACTTTAGCTCATGGTATTCTAATTACCATCCAAATATTCAATGTATTTTATTTCCCATATATTAGGTGATTGAGGAGAAGGTTATGTGCTTAGTTTTATAGATATTGTTAAGTTTAAATAATTCCTCTAAATATTTAATAGGTGATACTCATATGAAGGATTTATCTATAAGTTTCTTATAGTTTATTTTTTTTTACTCAGTAATAAATTTAGGATTTTTTGAGTGTGGGGTTTTTCTCCCAAAAGGGTTTTCTTCATGTACATAGGTATGTTATGGTGTATTTTTCATTTATTTTTATTTGTATTTATTCTTTTATTAATTTTTAAAATATTTAAAATTGCACCTGTAACGCCCCACCATGCAACCCTAGGGGAAGTTGCAATTAACTACTCAAACACCATTTTTTTTTTCTTAAATAAGAACAAATAACATGAAATTTCTCTACCCATTGCCAACAACCCCTAAGGTTACGAGACTGTGTTTACTTAAACCCACACAAGAGACAAGAATTAAAACATAACATTTAATTACTTAACAAATTAAATGCACATACATTCCATACATGATAAAAATTACATCAAGGCATAAGAGATACCACATGTTTCCAATAATATAATTTAAAATACGATTACAACACTCATTCCCTGAATGAGATAATTCCAATAACCAAGGTTACAAATTACATCTTCCACCTCGATACAAGAGGGGTAATAGATTACAATAATAACTGAAAATAATAAAGCATGAAAGTAATGGATCCCACGAGCTCTCCAACTGGAAATCTTGTCCACATGAACAAGAAGAAAACCCAACAGATTAAGGTACACATTCCACCCAACCATGTGATACCTGAAGGCTCACCCCAGTGCTAGGAGATAGTAACAAGGATTCCTAGGCAAGACCATCTACCTCTAGACACATACAACACAAAACTAAACTAAATTAAATGCAAGTACAACATCACATAACATAATGGGTACAATGCTTCCAGAGTTAAATAATCAATTGCATGACTAATACAAACATATTGTTGACTTAAGAGAAGTGTCATCATAATGTCACATGGGTTATCTTGGTAAGTCTTCCTATGTACCGACCACCATCTTGGGATATCCTGGTAACCTCTAACGACTCCCGACCCCTCATGCAAACCAATGTGAAATTAGTTATTTGTCATAGAGATGAGATAAAGATATTTCCATTCCATGCCTTCTCATCTCAATCCAAGTCTATACAAGCCCTTGTGTCCATGAGCAAGGCAAAATTAATCTTGTTAAGTGTTTGATGCAACCTAAGCCTCTAAAATTTTATTATGTTATCACTGAAATTAATTAAATTTCAAGGAGTTTTCCTGACACCACTTTGTGTGTCGGCCCTCATTGCAAGCCACTCCTCTAAGACAACACGTGGAACAAATCCACACCCAAGGGTACACAAGTGTGACTTAAGGAGAATGACTCCCTATACAAGACTTAAAGTACACACTTCCTGTTCACGATAACCAGGTATAATGTTGGATATGTTTAGATGCACTACCCAAGAAAATCCAAAGGTTGACTATCATAACGACAACCCCTACAAATAAATGAAACCCCCTCTGGAAGACTTACATAAAATTTGGACCCAATTGCCCCAACATCGAAAATGAACAAAACATCGCTAGAAAGCATTTCAGGAAATTAAATAACTAAGGTTAGGATTTCCTAAATCCAATCCACTCAATCAACATTACTTGTAATTATTCTAAAATAAATAAAATTTAATTCTTGACGTTGAGAGATTTAAAATTAAAGATTTAACTTCGTGATTCTCAATCATACATAATAATAAAAAATCAACTTTTAAATAAACTCGTTCGATCATAAAATCAATTTATTTCAACTATGATAATGAAATACACACCTTAAAAATAATTTAAAATTAAATACAAATATATATTAAATACAAATATAAAAGTATATAATTAATGTATATACCAATTTATATATATATATCATATATACATTATATAAATCATATAAAAATATATTATAATTTATATAATATATAATATATATATATATATTAAATTTGTTTAATTAAAAATAAAAATAAAAATAAAAATAAACATATATTATGAAAAAAGTATATATATTATATATATATGATAATTTAATATCATATATCATATACATATTTTATATGAAAAATATATAATATAAAATACAATAATTTTTTTTTTTTTTATTATTTAAAACAAAACCCCAAATTTAGGGCTCCCTACTATTGCTTACGCAGCCACTCCCAGCAGTGGGGGTCCCTGCCTATGGAGGCAGTGCCTCCCATTGCTAGAGGCAGCTGTGGGGGTAAACCCCCCCCTCCATTCATATATAAATTAAATTTAATAATTAAATTTAAAGCTTCAACAAAAAAATGAATTCCCCTGTTTGCTTTCTAACAAATTTTCCAAAAGTCTCAAAAAGTTTTAAAATAAAATTTCCACAAAAATTTCTTCTAGGCACATGCATATAAAGTATATGTATATATATATATATATATATAATTTTTTTTTTTTTTAAATATAGTCAATATGGACAAAAAAATTTCTATAGAAGAACTACATGGTAGAAGAATTCCTAGCGCACACATATATATAATTTTTTTTTTTTAAAAATATAGTCAATATGGACAAAAAAATTTCTATAGAAGAACTACATGGTAGAAGAATTCCTAGCACAATTTCTTACTTTCAAGTTTAAATGAAAATTGTTTTGTGCAACTTCTAATTTTCTATGGTTTGGATTCTTTTCTTGGTTTTCTTTCCCATTACTTCAACAAAAGTTTTTTTTTTGCAAGTTAAATTAAAACAATTTTGACAAGGGTTTTTCCCTGCAATTCACACAAAATTTTAAATTTTTTCCAACAGCATAATAAAATTTGAAAACTCTTTCAAAATGAAAACAAAAGCATAGAGAGAAACCTGGTTTTTTCTCCAAAGCTTGAAGGATTCCAATGGTGCTTCCAAATCTTTTTTTTTTTTGAGCTCACCTAAGAAATTAAAACTTCTTCTTCAAATCCAAAAACAAAGCCATAGCCAATCTTTTTTTTCCACCCAATTGAAATTTTACCATAAAAAATGAAATTGTATGCTCTCATAGAGTTTTCCCCAAATTTAGTCAAACCCCTAAAATATCCCATCCACCAAATTTATTGCAAATTTGGGGATATTTTCATTTCTTTTAAAATTTACAACAAAATTACTTTTCAAATGGAATTTCATGCATTTAAAAAATTATTTTTACAAAAAGAATTCAAAATTTTGAAAAGAAATTCTTTTACCTATTAATTTCCAAAAAGTGCAATTTAAAACATATTTCCATTTTTTCAATGTAAATCTAAATATCCAATAATTCCAAAACAACTAACTTAATGTAATTTATCACCATTAACTTAATTAATCAATAAACTAAATCTAATCCAAGATTAGATTATTTTATTAATTAAAGTTTAAATTAATCAATAAAATAAATAACATTTCAACATTGCAACTAGATATATTAATCATGATTTTAACTACACTCACCATTTAATAACCTTTATAATATGAAATTAAATAAAAAAACCAAGGTGAAATGGATGATATTAAAACAACTAAACCCGGCTACAACTTGATGACATACTATGACTAGGGTGATGACTTGGAATGAAAAACCTTGCTACTATCTCCCAATCGATTACCATTGGTCAATGGACATGATCAAACCTGTGAAATCGGGTGGAGTTGATGTCCTGTACCTATCAATCTGTGAACAAAGAGTATATCGAACATGCATAGATATGATATAATAAAACACACCATGAAGAGGAAATATCAGAATTGTAGGGCACTCGCAAGTGAGTGATACAATCCCATCCCCTTCACCAATACAGACTTTCTAACTGACAAGTCTAAAATCAATAATATAATAAAAGCATAAGGCATCTTTAATTAAATATTAGCTACACTAATTCAAAACATGCCATAATAATAACATCAGAGTAATATTCCATCATATCAAAATATCACATATGCATCGCTTAATAGTTGCGATCAAATAGAACCAAGTACCATAGTCAAAGTGCTAATAGAAATAAAGCATACGTAGAAGAACATTGTTCGATCAAAAGAGAAAAATGGAGGGGTGCTACAACACCACTCTCAAAATTTGAGTGGAGGAATTTCTATATACATTTTTTCTTTTCAAATATGTCTTAAAATATTTCACCATTACTTCTCTCTCTCTCTTTTTCTAGCCTAAGTAAGGATGACATTATTTATCTCCTCTATGGAGAATTTTCTTGTCTTAGATGGCATGAGGGATGATTCTTATTCTAGTGGGTTGATCTTGACAAAGTCTCTATTTAGCATGGGAGATGCAACTTCATTTTCCATGTTAGGATATATTTATTAATACAATTTTTTTTTCTTATCATCATTTGGTTGGGCTTATTTCAATATCTCCAAGGTTTTGATGCTAAATTAATTTTATTTATAATATTTATTATTTCCTTATCTCTCTCATCATTATTACCAAAAAATAATATCTAAAGTTATTCCCTTCTTTTATTCTATCATACATAATTAATAAAATAATATAATTGGTATTATAGAAGTCAACTATTTATGCACATGATGGTTAAAAAACCCTCATAAAATTCACTTATTATAACCCTAGGTTGATACTAGTTATAATCCTTGTTATAAATTGGCTCTTGGGTTCTTCATCTTATAGGATGAATATCACAACTTCTAAGCTTCTCATCTTTCAATAAATGTGAAATGTATTCTATTAATATTATAATTTATTAATAATTAATAATTCTTCATTTTCATTTAATTCTTATTATTTTAATTTTAATTTATTGTATAGTTTGAACCATGGTTATTGCCCACTTTGGTTCTTCTATATTAGTGATGAAATTGTAAATAATCTATCCTCCTACCTCTGTTCTAAGAATTTATTCAATTACATCCCTCTTGGTTCACTCTATAAATGTCTCACATCTTCTCCATTCTCTTCAAAATCTATTTATTCTCTTTACTTGGTCTATTTATCCCCTATTTCTTCTTATTTATTGTCATCTTTTAGCTTTCTTCCAATCCCATCTTGATCTAAGAAAAATATCTTTATTTCTTACTAGTATGTTCTTGCATTAAATTTTAGATGATTTTTAGCCATCCTAAATTCCCTTTTATTCATCCCATGAATTACACTAGATTTATCTAAGTGGTCACAATTTGTTTGATCTCCTCTAATTCCATTGTCACCCATTGGGTGCTTAGCCCTTTCATGCATGAATTAGCAACTAGCAAGTGGTATCATTCATTCATTCGTACTCATTTCTATGGTAGTATTTTTTTTTTTTTTAGACTGCAGGAATCGGGTAGCACGACCCCCTATAAACTGCAGTGCGCCTGGTAAACTTTTTAACGTGACCGGCGGTGCTGGCGCGACACGCCCTCCAGTACCACGGGACGGGGGGAGACTAGAACTCGTGACCAGCAGAGCCGCAACGGAATTACTTAGCCAACCGAGCTAGGGCCCCCGCCCATTTCTATGGTAGTATTATTTACCATAAAATTATTTCATTATTTCTATAGTTCTCTTTTTATGTACCTATAAACTAGAGTCTTGATAATGGAGCCAAATTTTGACAATAAAATAAAGTCTAAAATTTGGATTATTTATGTTAAAAATTTAACCCCAAGGTGATGCAATAATAAGAAAACCAAAATAATTTTTGTAACTAAATATACATAATATAAATATATAAAAAATTTACAAATTCATATATGATAAATATTCTCATCTATTCATATTATATAATTATTTATACAATAAATATTGTATATCACACAAACACACATATTTAGATAATATTTTTACTTATATTACATTTATTAAATAAATATGTATATATTTTTATTTTCCCAAAATTCTTCTCTAATCTCCTTCACTTGTGATATGTTTAGTTAAGTATATAGCCTATAAATAAGTAAATACATGTCTCTATATATATATTTGTAGCTTATAATCTTTGGAAAGGAAATACATATAATTGTATGTTACAACAATTGCCTAGTAGTGGTTGTAGTTTGATTTTTCCTACATATATATTTTTATGTACTAATAGTGGCCATGCTACAAAATTATTCCATTGTGTGTATTTAGATGTGTATCCAACTTACGAATATCACAAGAATTAATTAAGTTATATGATTAATTTTATAACTTATTGTATAGGTAATTAGGTTAGCATGGGTGGTATCCAACACATGAGTGTGACATAAGACATAGTGAGTAGTAATTTATTGTTATACTCTAAATTCTATTCTTAGTTGATAATTTTAGAGTTTTTTCACCTTCAAGTGGTTTATTATTATCAACTATTTTCAAGCATTCATATTATATTTACAAGTACTTATAATCATATTATTTTGTTACATGAAACCAAGTTAATGTGTGTTATTTTGGAGTTTGGTAGTTACTCTAAAATATCATTTGGAGATGCACCTCCATGTATAATTCCAACTAGAAAAATAAAAAAAGTGTAACACAAATTCAATTCCTTTATAATTATTTTATGTATTGACAACACAAAAATAATAATAATTTACTATATACAAAGGAATGATTTTATAAGAGAAAGAGAGAAGATAGGGGAAAATATTCTTGATATCTCTTCTATATTTATTCCATGGAAAAAAAATTATTTAAAAAAATCTATATGACTACAATGAAATCATAAAAACTGGAAAATTAATCTCTATAACGAAAGCTTTAAATAAGAGAGACTCAAATTATTAGATCTACAATAGTATTAAGTATATTATATGTATATTTACATAATTCTTCTTTAAATTCTTCATTCTCCTTAATGAATGTTACCATTTCAGATAAATATGAAAAAAATATTAAATAGAATAATTTCTACATAGACCTACACTCCTTGTCAACCAACATTTGTTTCCTATTGGGGTATCATCAAAATGAAGAAAATGATGAGGATAGTGATAAGGTCTTTGTAAATAGAGGATGTAAAAATGGGTGGAATGGATTGTATTATAATGAGGATTATATTTATCTAGTTCTTCCTATAAGTACCCACACACCCTTTTATCTATAATGAGGTTAGTTTTTATCTATAGAATCTATACTCTATAAATATTATAGGAGTATCACTTAGGAATGTCTAATTATTAACACTCTTGATTCTAGTGAGAAGGTTTAAATCATTGGGTAGGGATCCTTATGAGTATTTTATAGAAAGAATATTCCACTCTTTCCACATTCATGTGGATAATGGTGTGGGAATTGAATGTAGAATTCTCCCTACGGAGATCCATATGGATTTTTATTGTTAGGAAGTGATATGGGGGTAGTTTATTAACACTATAGTCTCATACAAGGATGAAGTGCTATTGAGAATGGACAAGGAGGTTATGCCACCCAACTCTTCTTTATTATTACAAAGATGCATTCCTCTTGATCTCGAGTCGATGTCACCTTCATTAATAAATTTGGTTGTAAAAGAAGATAGTGTGATGTTTAATTTACTATTTGTTCGAGGGAAGCTTTAAGTAGAAATTAAAGACTTCATATCAAGATTTCAAGGGTTGATGCAATCAAAGGTTAATCCAATTCATCTTCTAATTATTTTTTCTATTTGGTCCTAATTAAAGAGCGAATGGTGTGGATTCTTAAATTTATTGGTGCTATTATTGATAGACACCATTCTCCAAGCCAAGGGATGCCCTTATTGTAATTTATTTATAGGCTAGGCCTAATTTTTCAATATTTGGATAAGGTTTCCTTTGGTTGAAATGGACAATTTTTTTTTCCTCTTTTGGACAAGACTAATTCATATGTGTTCGATCTTAGTTATATGAGAGATGTTGTTTCTAATAGATGAAGATCATTGGAGATTTGCAGTGAGAAGAAAAAGGTAAGAGAGTGCCTAGAATTTGAATTCCATGAAGTAAATTTCCTTATCCTTACTCTTGGGTCTCAAAATTCACCCACCTTAATGTTACCTAATAAGAAGAATAAGAAGATGGTTTAGGCTAGGAGGTAGACTAGTGAGCTCCTATTTTATTTTAATTTAGGCTTGACACTTAAAAATGGGAATACCTATAGAAAGAAAATTAGCTTGGTTGAGTCAAAGGATTATAAGGTTGGTAGTAGGATACAAAATTCCTTGAAGCATTTTCTACATCAAGTCACCTTCACTTGATGGATCTATTATTATTATTGGATTGTCTACCATGTTGGTCTTTATTGCCCTTGCTTGTGGGGTGATCATAGTTTGTTGCATTCTAATAATTTAGCTATTTGATGCTTGTTGCTATTCCATGTTGTTGTACACGTATCTATGATCTACCTTTCCTGATTTATTTGAAAGGATGGGGTCTTTTCAAAATCCCTTCTTTACCTATAATAAAAAAACATGTTACTAGTTGCCATTCAATGCAATTCATATTATACATTTCAATGAATATAAATCATAGCTAATACTAATATGGAATTCATATTTCTAGCACGAAACTCAGCATATGGCACTTTAAGTTAAACACACAGATCTTATTAATGTCCGGAGGATTCAGTCTTCCATATCTTATACCCCGCACATTTATTTGACCAACATCTTATGCAGAGAATAAGTGAAAAATGAGATTAGACTAGTATTGCCCACAATAGCCGAGACCATTGCCACACAGGCCAATGCTGCAGCACACAGAATAGCCGTACCCGATAGCACAGTCAAAATCGCTCATGCATCTAAAGCCTGGTTTGCAGTTATCGTCAGCTGAAACCAGAATGCCCACTCTAAATATGACTACCACCATTATAAATATGCTCAAATATTTCAGCTTTCCCAACTTCCACGCCATTTTTCTGGCTTTAGAAGATGAAGAGTATGCATGTAGTATGGCTTTAAATAGGTAAACGTCTTCACTGGCTATTCAAATATTTTAAAAATCACGAGGAGCAATCATTATGAAAAGCGACTGTACAAAGTATCGGATGACTTCACCTATGCTTGAAATAACATCGATGATAAGTCGAGATCTTATACCCACATCCATAGTGTAGTAAGAATCGCTGTCCAATGCCATTGAGGAGGTTAGGAGTTCGAAAATCCGGACTTATGGGCTGGCCCAAAAAATCGACGGAAATGGAAAGAAGATTTTTAATAAGCCCATAAATTATTTAATATCGGTTTTCCGAAAGCCAAATTCTTTCCCAGGTAGAGGAGTCGAGCAAAATTTGAACGTTCGGAAACTAAAATATAATATTTAATTTACTGAACAATATTTAAAACATATCGTGATCATCGGAATGACGGATTAAACTAAATTGTCGTCAAATAAGATAGATGAAAAATCGTAATAGATCATCTTAAGTTATTTCTAATAATATTTTGAAGTATTGATGACTTCGAAAGGGAGATGAAAACTTTTTGTATTGCATATAATAATTTTAAAATAAGTAAATATATTAAAATTTAATATAAAAAGTAATTCTAATTGTTTAAATTTTTTATTGAAAATACTATGTAAACAAAAATATCTTTATTGTTTTCATAGTTGAGAATACATATCATTCAATTATTATTTTTTATTAATATTTTTATTTTATTTTGTATTAAAATAAAAGATAGTACAATATTGACAAAAGAAACTAGGGTGGTAGAAAGACATACTCACAAAGTTTAGTCTATAATAAAGACTAAATACAACATTAAGTAGCTAATGCTATAGTATTCTTATGCAAACTTTTAAAATCAAGATTAAAATTCTATACATCAACAAGTGTGGTGTCATCAATGGGCTCCCCACTAGTGATGGTGCTCTCCTCCTCAAGGGTGTCCTAAATTGGTTGTTGTGATTTAACCAGAGAAATGACAAGTTGCAAACTAAGAAACTTGTTAGAACTCAACCATCCAATCTCCCCATGCCTTTAAGGAGAGGGAGGATGCTACCAAGGGGGGAATATAGGTGACTAGGACTAGGCATGAGCAGTAGAGCATTGTGAATTTCCATGGGACTAAGAACACCAACCTCTCCTTGCAAACTACTTGGGGCTATGCATATGATTCCTTGGAGGAGAGGAAGAATCTGGAGGCACCCTTGAAATAATATATGAGGCATTTCCCCAATGATCTAGTAGCTCCTAGAGGTTAGAAACTTCAAGTGCAAAATTGGTAGCTTGCACTTGAATTTGTATGAAAAATTGGAACAAATAATAACCTTGGTGTATAAAGAGAAATCGGGATCAAAAGTGCAAATGTAAAATATAGTTCCTATCTTTCCAAATATAGAATAGAATCTCCACCCTAAAATAATTATAGAACTAGGTGTACTTGAGAAGGAGATAAGGATAATCTCTTAACAACACCATATGCTAGGAGAATGGAGAAGGATGAAAGGGCTTGAAAAAATTATGGATCCAATTCCATGCTTCTTGACCCTATGAAAAAAAAGGTTCTTGATGCTCTCTAGATGTTTGTAGAAAGGACATCAAGTGAAGGGGATTCCCATTTGAATCAACCACTTTCCCATCAGAAGGGCTTGATAGGGAATGCATCAAGCATAGTGGTCCATTTTAGGTTTCAACAGAGCATAATAGATACATTAAAATCAATGATACTAAATGCCAAGAGATGCTTGAAGTTGCCATTGATGGTTTAGTTGTTCAACCATGGGAAGGCGCGAAGAGAGCCAAGATTAACCTTTATTAGGCTTATAGTTCTAAAGTGGGCTAACTAGGTAGCATTTCCAATCCTTCCACCAAGGTTTAAGAGAATAAACCCCAACCTTATGAAGCATTTGAGAGCAAATGTACAAGCAATAAAAAATTGAGAAGTCTCTTGATATTAATTAGTATGCTCTAAATTAAGTTTTAATTCATGACATGAAATAAAATCCTTGTTGGAAAAAGGCTAGCCTGAAGACCTGTAAATAAGAAACCACTAAGTATATTATTGGTTAATGTGTAACCCATTATGAAATTCATTTGCCACCCATTTGAGCCAAGGATTAATAACTTCCTAAGCCTTCTAGATTATTTTGATAACAAAGGTGCCTTGATTGGTAACCAAATTTTGTAGAGTAAGAAGAGTTTCCATGTCAAGGCCTATAAAAGTATGGTGTCTAGTGGGGAAGCCATAGATAATGCAATTTGGAACAATAATTCTACAAGATTAATTACCATCAATCCCTTTAATAATCTATTTGGCACATAGAGAAATTCCTTATTTAAAAATGAATATTATATCAGACCACCCAATGTCACAAGGAAGGCAACATAAATTCCATGAGACACAATGAAATCCATAATTTCCATTATTGGATTCCTAGAGGAAGTCATGTAGGAGCTGCTCAATATTTAAATAAGAGGCCTTCAAGGGAACCCAACATGAAGAGTAGTAGATATTGGTGACAACAAGAATTTTGGTGTAAATTTCAAAATTGCTAACCAGTGAGAGTGGCTTGGTGATCTAATACAAATTTTTTTCTCAGTTCTAGCAATAACTGCTCTTGATAGCTCAGTGTGTGAGGCTTCAAAAGTAAAGGGAATCCCAAAAAAATGAAATATTTCTCTATGATCAATCCACTTCCACCCAAAATAAATATATAAAGTTGGCCTACGAAGGAAAGATTTGACGATTGTACTGGGTATTTTTCTATTGAATGTTGGATCTTGAAGCTTGATAGAAGATAGCTAGGTAATGAAGATATTATTTTTATATTCATCCTCCTTGAGGAGAGTAAGGAAAAATTCATTGGAAAAATGACCATTAACAATTTTTTCTAAATAATTGGGAAGAGAAATCCCTTTGACACATGATTGGTTAACTGTACCTTAGTAAGAAGTATCCAAAATCCTTGACTATTAGAACATAATGAGCTATGGAAAGAGAGTATTCACAAAGAAGTTATCGAGTGTATCACTGATATTTTCCATGATTTATCTAACATATTCACTTACATCCACCTCTTAGAATTTGATCAACAACTATCATGCCAAAATTACAAGGCTATCAAACAAACATCAAAAATAAAAATACCTTATCAAATTGAGATGCAAAATCAATAGAAAAAATAAAAAGAAACAAAAATTCATATAGTCAAAATTAAAATTAAAATATACTAGAAAAATAAAAAACCTAAATTAAATAATAAAAGAAAGTAAAAATTTATCTCTAATCATGCCCCTTCATCTAAAATAGCTAGGGACATCTATAATTAAAAATCAATAAATGAGTTTGTTGATCCACATGAGCAGGTTAAAAATACATCTGACCCTTCCTTCACCAAACCTGATGCCCGATTAAAATCCAACGAGCCTCAATATAGACCCCTCCACTGATGAAAGCTCATTGAAGGATCCTCCTCTTGAAAACTACTAGACAAGAAAAATTGTTCTTTGCCTTTGCCTTCAGAAAATGACAATGCAAGGGACGTGTCCAAATCAACGAAATTTTCTAGATTCACATCCTCTTCAGCTGGGATCCTCCTATCCCCACCACAATCCAAATTTTTTTCATCAATAGAATTTTTTGCTACCCCACAAACCTTTGTAAACCTAATACCCTCTTGCAAATTCTCCTCCACACCATGGGAAACAACAACACTCACCAATCCTTGTTTAGGAACCTTCCTACCACTTCCTTTCCCCCCAAATCTACCTCTTCATAATTAACTAGAATTTTATGCATCCCACGCAAGGAAGAGGACTTAGCAGTATTCAAAAAGCTTTTCTTGACCCCAAATGAAGGTTTAACATAATCTAAATCTATCAGGTAGCCATAAGACCAGGATGTAGAATCATCCCCAAACTTTGTCTCACCATCACCTTCCTCCTCCTTTGAATGACATTTCCCTTTTAGCCTAGCCTTACTATTGTCCTTGTAGGCCTTACTAGGTATAGGGGAATCAATAACATATCTTGCTTTGATATGCTCCATAGTAAAAAGTATCAACCCCTCATGTAAAAAGGGAAGTTGTGATTCTTTGTATAATCCATAATCCCATTCTCCAAAGATGAAAGAAGATAAAATAGGAAGGAGACCAACTTACCATGGAAAAAATGGTTTAGCAGCACAAAATGGTGCAAATAAATAGTTGAGTATCTCCCATCCAAAGTAAAGTACCACATAAGAGTCATAAGAACATCTCCCTAAATTGGTTTAATTTTTGTTTCATCAAAGCCACCAAACTGGAGTTTAACCATTTTTTCTTTCTCTTTATCACTCAGGAAGTTCATTCTTGCCACCTCAAACATGGCTTTATTTCTCAAGAATTTCTTCCCATGAGTTGACAACCCTATAAATTTAGCTATGAACTCCTTATTCATAGTGATATGAATTCCAAACATACTAAGCACCTAACTATGCTAAGCTTTCATAAAATCCTGTGAGGTCTTGGAATCAAACACATGTAATTTCTCCATGAATGGAGCAACCCCACATTTATACAAAATATTCCAAAATTCCCCATTAGCTTTTGTCTCAACACATGAAAAGGGATCCATTCTGCATCTATACCCCCATCTCCAAAAGCGTTGAGAAATTTTTTGAAATTACAACCCACAAAGCACAAATACAGATTATGAAAAAGCCAAGGAGGAAATCGCATCCAAAAAGCATATGATCTTGACTTTCGATGTACATATAAATGTAATATCCAGATCCCTCCTGATATTACAACTCATCCTCCCACAATTTCTAATAAGAGCTATGGCCATCAAATGTATAATCAACATTAGAGGGTAATCATTAAACCACCATCCTTTAGGATTACTAGAAAATTGAAGCCCCTTCAAAGATTTAGGAACTATCATTATTAAGTAATGTAATAAGATCCACTAGGAGGTGGTCATTAATCTCCCATGACCTAGGAAAGGATACACAAAGGTTAGCCAAAAATTCCGCAACATCATTAGCCTCACAAAATACATGGGAAATGTAGACTTCTTCAAAGTTATTCAATAAAGAAAGAGCATCAATGATAAGTATTTCAATGGATGGTCAAGAAGGAGGTGTGAGCTTCCTATGGTAGTTGATAATATTCAATAAGTCACCTTCCAACAAAAATTTGGAAGCCCCCTTCTCCCTTGCCAATTTTAAACCATGATAGGTTACAACAACTTTAGCATAGTGGTCTATTTGGATCCCCAAAGCGAGTGCCACCACCAAAACTAGAACCTACCATTATGATCTCTTAACACTCCCCCATAGCTAGTGGGTTCTAGATTACCTTTAACTTAACCATAAAAGTTGACTTTAAACCACCCAAGAGGAGGATAATACCATATCACCCCTTCTCAAGTAGACTTGGATTTTTTCAAAGGTTGTGCAATATCAAAGATAAGCTTCCATTGATCTTCCACTATAAAATCATACTCTGACACAATCACACGACTAGGAAAATTAGAATTAACCACAACTTGCAAGAAATTCTCCTTAATTGCCAAAGAGATCTTAAAAAATAAGGAAACCGGGGGAAGTGAAACATTGCTAGAAATTCTATTATTCCTCTCCTTCCATAGACCCCAAACAACATGAGGAAGGATAAGGAACCAAAGAAAACACAGAGAAGGATTGGAAGAAGGAACCTGCCATTGGCTCCAAAGCTCCATAACCAAAGAAGGGATGACCCATTCCATCTTCTACAGATTAAGCATAAGCCCCCACACCTCTTGAGCATATCTAGATCTAATAAAAAAATGGTGGGATTCCTCCAAATCCTCCTCACAAAGATAGCATCTATTCAACATGGAGAAGCCTCTTTTCCAAAGATTGTTAATAGTCAATATTTTATCCTAAACTAATAACCAAAAAAAAATGTTGATCTTTGGAATCAGATTCAGAGATGAAACAAGAGCCCCAGGGGGCGCAAACCTACAAAATTGTGCGTACTACTTTGTTACATAAAACCAATAATGTGCGCTATTGTGGTGTTTTCTATTAGAGTGAATAATTTATCTATTCATTATACTTAAGTGTAGTTAGGTTGATAAAGTTAGACAACATCTTGTATAACTGAATGTGCAACCTTTTAGACCTTTAGAGGTTACCAAATTATTTGGTAAACCTCATGTGTTACCTTTTTTTTAGGTTGGAAGACTTTCCATCTCACCTCAAAGGTCACTCAACACTTGGAATCAAGGTTGATGACTTGGTAAAATAGGTTATTGGTTTGCACACTCCAAGTGATCTTAAGGTTGACACCTATAGGACACTTGTCTACTCAGTTTTTGTGACTTCATGGGGTACTTGTCAATCCACTGTTGGTGTAATTAACTATTTAATTACATCTTCATAAGTTTACTTAGGTAATCTTTAATTCCTAAGTTATAGGATCGTATCCTTATCTTATCGAGCTATCTTTTTGCTCAAGATAAGATTTAATTGTTGCATGCTTGCCTTTTATAAGCAAGCCTCATCTTGTACATTTGTAATCAATTCAATCATTAATCAATCTTGCATATTGATAGCAAGCATTCTCGCCATCCTTCTCTCTTTTGTGGAAGTATTTTAGTCTAGCAACAGATTCTGGAAATCTAACATGGTATCAGAGCTTCCAAGGTTGCGGACTCCTTCTCGGATTTGAGGGTTTTAGTTTTGGCTTGAAGTTTTTTGCTGGGTGCAGATTGGGGTTTCAATAACCTCACGGTTGAGATCAGAAGGCTCCGCAGACGAATTTTGACTGTAAATTTGTCCATTTTCGGTAAAGTTGTTTTTGAAGAAATTTTTTTTTGCTGGAACAATCTTCTCAGCGGTATGATTTTTCTATTTTTCGCAAAAAAATATTTGGCAAAATATTTTCTACGGTATTTGTCATAAAAATTAGGGCAATTTTTTATTTGATTGGGCAAAAAAAATTGTAAAATCAGGGAAATATTTCTTTAAATATTTTGGGCAAAATTTTTATATTGTGGCGGATTTAATCTGTGGGCGTTATTATTAAATCTTCCGACATACTATATGTACTGTGGAATTTTTGTACGCCGCTGCATTTTATTCTTGGCACAGGTTTATCAGTCGGATCCGCATCACTAGGTCAGCTGCGAGTACTCCACATTATCAAGTGGTCAAGTTGCCTTTTTGATCGGCATACTCTGTCTCTCCATTGGCCGAAACCCTCTGCATTGGATCTATCGGTGGTCATTGTGCGGCAGTCTCATTAATCAGCGTACAACCTCCATCGGTACCAAGAGTTCCATCATCGGCATTTTAGGCTCTTCCCAGGTACATCAGCAGATCTAGGGCTGTTATTCCCTCGCCGGTTTATTCATTCACTCAATCGGCGCATGTAGGTCCTCTGTCAACAGCTTGCATTCACTGTCGGTAAGGTCCGTGGCAATTTTCTGATCCAACATCAGCGCATGGTCGTCTTGGGGGGTACCGGTGGTGACATCTCTGCAGAGTACGGGTACTTGGTAGGCGTCCAATCCATGGGAAGGCTTCTTCGATGGTGAGCTCTATGCTCGGTGGTTGCAGTGAATGGTACAGTCTGCATAAGGGTACGTCCGATCAGCATACACATTGATCACGATCAGTGCATTTATCTCTGTCGGCATCCCTTGTACCGGATCCTGCGTCGGCATCCTATCCGAGAGCGGTAATATTCCAGTTGGTGGATGGCATTGGTGGATCACATCATCTTTTACCAGGCACATCGCCATCGAATCAAGGGTATGCCGGCTTTAATGTCATCAGATGGTATGATTTCAAAAGTCTTTTTAATATAAAAAACTTTGCTTTCCGTCGACCATATCCTTATTGTTGGTCGGCTTACATTATTTAAAACCCTTTGTATAGTTGGCCGACGGGTATAGGCACGCGGTGGTCGAGGTTTTATTTTTGAAATTAGCATGCCAATAGTCATATGCACGACCCTGTAAAAGCCCCGGAGTGCCCGAAATTTGCACCTATTTAGGCTTCACTGATTTGTATTTTGCCCCCAAGTGTCTATTTATAGGCATTTTTTTCATTTTTCCATAACTTTGGCTAACGGAGGCAAAATTTTTCAAACGAAATATCGTTGAAAAGGTGGAGATCTGAATTTTTCAGTGGTGTAGATATTTTGTAGAGATTTTGCAGTTCTGTGCCTCTTTTTCCAGGTTGAAGGCCGATCATCGTTTTCAGCTTCCGAGCTCATATCTTTGTGCTCCAATCTTCGATTTTCTCCAAACTTGCGGCATTTGGAAGGTATTCGAGAGCACTTCAGATCTAATCATGCACTTTTTGCAGATTTGTTTCCAGATTTTCATATTTTCAGTTTGTAATTGATTTGATAGTTTGGGATTTCTTGTTGTAAATTTGCAAAAAAAGTGCAAATCTTGTTGGGACAAAGGGGTTGATTTCTTGTATTGTGAGGGAAATTTGTTGTTATCCTCTTGTAATATCTCTTTGTATCATGGATTTTCCAAAAATTGTACTCCTAACTCCATATAACTATCATGAGTGGAAATCTCAAATGGAGTTGTTATAGTTAAAATCAAAGTTGCAACGAATCACATTTGGTCAAGATCCAGAACCACAGGGAGCAAAAGAGAAAAGAAAATGGTTTGATAGAAGGGATGAAGCTCTTGGTAATCTTCTTCTATCAATTTCTCTAGATCTTAGATACCATGTTGCGTCTTGCACACATCCTCATGACGTTTGGACTACTTTGGAGAGTCTCTTTGGTAAGCCACACAAGCTAAGGAAATTTAAGTTGGAAAATGAACTGATGGGTCTTAATCCTTCAGATTTTGACAGTATCCAAGACTTTTTCTCTAAACTCAACTCTCTCAGATTGCAGTTATCAAAATGTGGGGTTGTTAAAGAGGATGAACAAATGATACTTTCTATTCTTGCTAAGCTTGGTTCTTCATATTCTGTGTTTGTCTCTACTTTCTATGCTACAATGGATGCTCTTGGCGATACATATAAAATGCCTTCTCTTGATGAATTTGCTGCATAGCTCACAAGGGAACAAGCAAAGTTGATGCACATGGGTACATTGAAGTCTTCAACATCTCAAGCTCTTATTGCGAATGATACAAAGGCTTCAAGTGGCAAAGGAAAGAAGCATAAAAAGGAAACCAAGTCAAATGAGCAAGGTAAAGTTTCTCCTTCACATGGCACTCCCGAGTCCTCATCCTCTTCAAAAGAGGAATCATCAAAAAAGAAGAAGTCCAAATGTGCATATTGCAAAAGGTTAGGACATGATGAGCATAGATGTTATAATAAGAAGATTGATGAACTCACCCACCTTCTTCAAAAGAATAACATTCAACTGCCCTCATCTGTGTCTTCTACTTCTTCATCATCACAATCGACAGCTCCATCATCATCACAGTCAGAGAACACAACATCCACTTCTGGGATACATAACATGAAAGGGCATGCACTCTTGGCCTCTACAAGTCCTAATTCTCAAGGATGGCTTCTTGATTCAGGGGCATCTCATCATATGGCATCTTCACAGGAAATGTTCTCTTCTTTTGAGCCTTGTAATTCACCTCACATTTTGATGGGTAACAATATATTCATGAAGGTAAGTGGGAAGGGTTCTATTGGTATTGGGGAAGGAACTTTCAATGATGTTCTTTGTGTTCCTTCTTTGACCACTAATCTCCTTTCTATTTATCAAATTACTCATGGGGGTCAAGGTAAAATAGTTGAGTTCACTCCTAATAGGGTGTATATTAGGGACTTGGAGACTAGGGATATTGTTGCAATCAGGATGGTTGATCATTCATCTCGAGTATATTCCTTTTCACATTTTGCTTCAGAAGATGATAATGTTCCTTTGACTACATCGCACACTCCATTGAGTGTGGACCATGATAGTGAGGAGAAGTTTGGTCATCTACACCTTGGTATTCTAGAAACCAGTGTTGAGCTTCCTACTCCTCCACCTCTTGCTCCTTCAGTCATTGTTGCTTCTATTCTGCAGGATGATCATAGTTTTTCAGATCTTGCTTTGTGGGATGAGCATTTGATAGGGATTTCTAACTTGTTCATAGAGTCTCATATTGCAGATTTGGAGGACATACTTGAGGGGATTTCTCTCCTCTTTGATGACAGTTTCAGTATAACTATTATCCCATCTTCTTTGTCTTTGGAGATTGACATTCATGAGTCTCCTCCATCACTTGATTTGTCATGTTTCTTGGTTCAGTTTGACCATGATTCTGTTGTGGCTCATTCAAGCTTTGAGGCTCCTACTCAGTTTTCAGAGGCATACATATTGAGCGTTCATTCTTCCTCTTTTCAGTTGGAGTGGCTTCTTCATCAGCTTATGGATTTGTTTCTTCCTAAGGGGAGATGTGTTGCTTGCAGACATTGGGTCATCTTTTGTTTTCAGGCATTCTTCATTGGCTTTGGAGCTTCTTCAGCATGCAGGGGATATCTTATCTCATTACTTCCCTCTTATGGGGGGGTAGTTTATTGTATATTCATGATGGATGTAGTCCTTGGGGGGCATCATTGAGTCCTCCATACATCATGTTTACATTCGTCATGCCTTTTTTTCTTGTTTTCTCTCTTTTTGGAGAGGGGTTTTTTCCCATTGGGTTTTCCCCTTTTCTTTGCTTTATGAGAGATTGCATTTCATTTGCATTTGTAAATGGGTACCTAACATGGCTTAGTTGCCAGGACCCATAGTAGTTTGCATTAAAATCTTCTCCCTAAGTTGCACTTATGGGGGGGTGTTGGTGTAATTAACTATTTAATTACATCTTCATAAGTTTACTTAGGTAATCTTTAATTCCTAAGTTATAGGATCGTATCCTTATCTTATCGAGCTATCTTTTTGCTCAAGATAAGATTTAGTTGTTGCATGCTTGCCTTTTATAAGCAAGCCTCATCTTGTACATTTGTAATCAATTCAATCATTAATCAATCTTGCATATTGATAGCAAGCATTCTCGCCATCATTCTCTCTTTTGTGGAAGTATTTTAGTCTAGCAACAGATTCTGGAAATCTAACATCCACATCATAGGTGGATTGCCTCTTCCTTTCCTATATATGCAACACTTTCTACTCATTGTAATTTAGATTGACTAAATAGAATAGTTCATATTGTTGAATTGTGCTTTTTTCTTATATCCATGATCTCGTATTTCAAGATTATATTTTCAAATTACTCTAAAATGTCATTTGAAGATGTATCCCCATATATAATTCCAACTAGAAAATTATAAAAGGGAAAAAAAAAATTACATTTATATTTATCTTATGCATTAACAACATAAATATGGCAACAACTTCGTATGTGCAAACGCATAATTTAAATAAGAGAAAGAGAAAAGATAAGTAATTTTTTTGTTGATATCTCTTCCATATTTATTCAATGGAAAAACTTCATTTTTTTTACATTTTCATTTAACTACCATGAATGAATAAAAATTAGAAAATAAATTTATATAATTATATCTTTAAGAGAGACACACTCAAATTATTATATCTACAATAGTATTATTTATATTGATATAATAATTCTTTCAATTATTCATTTTTCTTAATGTATGTTACATAAAATCAATTGGACTTATTTATAGAGAGACCCAAACCCCATGTCAATCAACATTATTCTTCTATTAGTGAATCATCAAGATGAAGGGAGTGGTGAGGATAGTGATAAGGTCTTTGTAAATGGGTGGAATGGATTGCAGATAAGAGGGGAATGCTAATATAATAAATATTTAGTTTGCTGGTAATAGAATACTAGTTTTTCATCTAAGTACAACCATACACTTTTAGATGAACATTTTTCTTAATCCTATGAAAAATATTGTTGATTGCGTTTATACAAATGTTGGTGTTAGGAACTCTATAATTAATTCTTATTTTCTATGTTTTATTTTGTATATAAAATCTATACTCAATAATTAATGTGTCTAATTATTATTCTACTAATTATATTGAGAAGGTCAAAGCCAATGGGTATGGATCCTTATTAGTCCTTTATAGAAATAATATGTTACCTTTTTTCAAATTCGTGTGAATGATAATTGAGTGTAGTTTTTGAATTATATAGATCCACATGGTTTTTCATTGTTAGGAAATAATAAGCGGTTAGTTTATTAACTCTATAGCCTCCTACATGAATGTAATGCTATTGGGAATGGTCAAAGACGAGGTGTCACCCAACTCTCCTTTTTTGGCTTAAAAAGAAATATTCCCCTTGATCTCAAGTCCATGTCACCTTCATTAACAAATTTAGAGGTATAGGAAGATAGTGTGTTCTCTAGTTTTAGACATGTTTGAGATAAGTTTCTCGTAGAAATTAAAAGCTTCCGATCAAGATTTAAGGGGTGATGCAAAGGGGTGATGCATTGAAAGGTAAATATAATTCTTCTTTTCATTAGTTTTTCTCTTTGGTACCCTTTGAATATGAAATGGTATGTATTTTTAATTTTTTTTTCTATTAATTATAGATTGAACAACATAGACATATATCGAGCAGTACTACTGCTTGTCAAACCATGCACTTACAAACTGCCACAAAACAATGGTATTACATGCTGTCCCTGTAATATATACTATACCATAACAACTATTACAATGATATTTCATGTTGCCCCTGTGTTATCCGTCTGTGGCCCATCTTCATTCTGCCTTGCTGAGCGTCATCCTGGAGATCTGCCAGATGCTTTCCCTGTGAGCCTGCCCTCTGTATTTTATGTATTTTTAAATTACTCAAGGTTCTATTATTTATAGATAATTCCAAGACAAGGAATATGCCCTTATTGAAAAAGAATATATGCTAGGCCAATTTTTTCAGGCTTTGGATGAAGTTTCCTTTAGTTGTAATGGAGAAGTTGTTAAATCCCAACTAATTCACATGGTTTCTATCTCATTTCTATAAGAAATTTTGCTTCTAATACGAGAAGATCATAAGATATTTGTAATCAGAAACAAAAGATTAGGGAGGGTTTGGATTGTGAATTTCTTTAAATAAATTCTCACATCATTACTCTTGGTTCTCAATATTCGCCAACTCTAATGTCATTTAAGGCATACAACAAATTCACTGACGAAATTTATCGTGAATAATTCACCGCAGGAAAATTTATGGTCATGACAATTCACTGCGTGAAAAGTTAATTGCATGAATTTTTGGTGGTTAATTTTCCATGACAGTGAATTGCTGGTGGCGGTGAATTTTCCCATAGTGAATTTTTGATGGTGAATTTTTCATTAGTGAATTGTTGGAGGTGAATTTTCCTAAAGCTGTCATCTAATAGAGAGAAAAAGAGGATGGTTTTGGCTAAGAATCACTCTTATGGGCCCTTATTTTATTTTGATTCAAGCTTGACACTTAAAATGAGAATGCCAATATAAATTAAATTAGCCATGTTGAATGAAAGGATAATATTATTAGTAGAATACAAATTTCATTGAAGTGTTTTTAACATCAATCCACCTTAATTTGATGGACCTATTATTGTTATTGGATTATCTATTGTGCTAGTCTTTATTGCCCTTGTTTGTGGGCAAATGATATTTTGTTACATTATAATATTTTAGCTATTTGATGCTTTTTCTTGTTCCACATTGTTGTACAAATATCTATGATGTTTCTTTCTTGGCCTATTCCAAAGGAAGGGGACCTTTTAAAATCCCTCCATTACACATAATAAAAACCAAATTATTAAATATGATTCGTATTATATATTTCAATGAATATAAAATTCTCAATTGTTTTTTATTTGATTTGATGTACATTACACATTTAAATCATTATCATTCTTTTGTTATGTGTCAAATAAAAATATGTACAAGGTTTAGAGAAAACATATTAGACATTGAATTAATATATTAATGCCTCATCCACAAATATTTTTTAGTATATATATTTTAAAATATCTTGAAAGATCACTCTCAACCAACATATTTGATGTAATATTTTTTTGGATTTTTGATGTGTATAAATAGACAAACAAATCTCTTTGAACATTAATAAACAACGATAAATCATACAAAATGTGTACAATGTTGGATCATAATGACTAGTTACAAGTTGCAAGTTTGTAAAATTGAAATTTTAATTTTAAAAAGTTGTAAACCAATTCTACATTACTTGCGACGCAGGTGTTAATTTTTAGAAAATGAATAAATGTAATGATACAAATATAACAATAACACAATTAACAAGCAATAATGATGAATATGTAGAACTAGATACAAATAAGAATAAAATAAAGTAAAATATGCAAAAATCATATTTAAATAAGGATGAATAAAAATTATAAAATAATTTAAAATATACACAAAAAAATACACTATTTATAAATACTTTAAAAAATTTAATTAAAACAAATCCAAAACTAAACAAAATTTTACATTGACTATAAAAAATTCACCATTAATATTTGTAAGTCATATTATCCCTTAAAATATTATAAAACAATGCTGTAACGTTTTAAATGATCGTGATTTCTTCTATTCTTTATGTCTAGAGTGCATCGGCCCATTATCACAAATTCATTCGAAATCCCGCATGATACAGAAATCATAGCTAACATTAATATAGAATTCATATTTCTAGCAGGAGACTTAGCATATTGCACTTTAAGTTAAACACATAAAATCCTATCATCTTCTATCAATTGAAAGAAAAACAGACTAATGCTGGAACATTTTGATTTCTGTATCTTCTTCAGATCTTTTACCCCGCACATTTATTTGGCCGACATCTAATGCAGAGAAAGAGTGAAAAATGAGATGAGATTAGCATTTCCACGCACAATAGCCAACACCATCGCCACACAGGCCGATGTTGCAGCACAGAGTATAACCGTACTCGGTAGGACAGTCAAATTCACTCCTGCAATCAAAGGTTGGGCTGCAGTTATCGTCGGCTGAAACAAGGATGCCGAATCTAAATATGACTACCACCATTAACAATATGCTTAAATGCTTCAGTTTTCCCAATTTCGACGCCATTTTTCTGGCTTTAGAAGATGAAGAGTATGCGTGTAGTATGGTTTTAAATAGGTAAACCTCTTCACTGCCATTGCAGTCCTCCTATTAAAAAAATCACGAGGAGCAATACGTCCGTTAAACTTTAGCTGAGGATTCTATCAAGAATCCGACATAATGATATGTCGAAATCGCCGTTCAATGCCATTGAGGAGGTAGGGAGTTCGAATCTCCCGACTTACCTTTTGCTGAGCCGACAAAAGCAAAACGATGGGAGTGGAAAGAAGATTTGAATTAAGCCAATAAATCGTTTAGTATCAGCCTTCTCGCGCTAAGACCAAATTCTTTCATCGATGGAGTCGTCAAGTAAAATTTGAACCTTCAAAGAAGGTTCAGAAAGTAGAAAATTTGAACATAACATTTTGCTTAATTGTACTTCTTCGTAGCAGAATAGCATGGATTAATCCTGATCTGATCTAAAAATGTCATTTCATACATTGCCCTGCTTTATTTTCAACTTCCTACACATATTAATAGCTCTCTGTATTGATGGCGAACTCCCAAACATGTGCCTCAAAGAACAAACTTGAAAAATGGCATCATTTCAAAATAGTACCCTCTCAGCCAAATTTAGCAACCTTCCAACTCCATTATAATCCATTGGAGCCCTTTTAGAATGTCTATGTGGTACTTGCCAACTTGCCCGCTGCAAAATATGGCACATAGGCAGGGCCTTGATAGGATGGTACGGAGTGGTCAAGATTGACCCACATCACCTGCCATCGACTGTCGATTTCCTTCCTTATGAAGTAATCATCATCTTCATATCTTGGTGGGTCCCACAGAAGTGACAAGTGCCACTCAACCCGCTAGCCTATGTTACTATCATTTTTTAATGCTTTAGACAGACAGACACATGGGGAACAGTCCTGATGAGAACATATGTTTTGGTGTCTTTCATTGATCCTTCTCTGAACTATGTCTTCCAGCCTTGTGGAGACACTGGTCCCACCATTAAGTATGATATGTGGCCATCATCCACTATCCTATGTACTTAAAATAATATGAAATAAACCAACACGAGCGTGCGAGGAGTGGTCAAGATGTGGCCACATTTCAAATCCACAACCGTTGATCTACTTTGAAAAGAGCCAGCTATCTTCACCAAGGGAACATGACCTACTAATATGATAGACATGTCATTGAAGCCCGTCTACCCATGTGAATAAAATAAGAAGAAATAAATTAGTGTGGGTGCAAAAGGAATGGTTGGGATCAACTTCTGACAATCAAACAACCAACACAAAATCCTAATTTTACACATGCCACAAAAGTTAATCCTAAAAGGGGGCCACCTCTAGGAAGATAGGGACATGACCCATAAGCACTAAGGCTAAAAATTTAAGTCAATAAAATCAAGCCTAGACCATAGAAAATTTTAATATTGAGAAGGACTAAGGTGACCAACAGACTTGAAATCAAGGCGCTGGTAAAAACAACTACTTTAATGACATAAGTGATATCTTAAACATCCAACTATTGGGAACATCAGGTTAATGCAACAATATACTGACCAAGGGTTTTTTCTGCACTTATAGGCCAATTTTGGAGGGTTTTAAATCATATGACCCTAAAACATTTATAAGGAACACAACCCTAAGCCAGAAACTAGGGTCCAAGCCAAATTTTACATAATTATAATAATGGAACCAAGATTTTTTTGAGGGGTTCCATCACAGATTTTGCTTCTTGTTAAATTTTTATTAATACTTTTTAAAAGTTGAAGTTACATGGTATTTTCATTTTCATTCATAAAATACATCCTAAAAGATAATCTTAACCCTCTTTATAATCTAAAACTAAATCTTATGCTTGTGGTAATATATTTTAGATCTAACAATCTCTAACATGATCATTTCATAGTCGACATAAATATTAGATGCTTAAAATTCCAAATATATTATATTGAAAAGATAATTGATAACCTAGAAGAGATTAGATGATGGCTAATGAATTAAGGTGTGAGATTACCATAAATAAAATTCACAAAAAAATAATAGTATTTTTCACTAATAAAATAATAAATCTTTTATTTCTAAGACTGTATATAGCATGTTAACCACCAACCAAGTAAATTGGTGAAAACTATAAATATAGTATAAGCCTTTTCAACTAGTATGTAGTCATAATTATTCATTACTTATATCAAAATATTTTATAATAGACTACGAAATATAGGGAATACTGGTATTTCTCTAATTCTAAGTTAGGACATACCAATTATATTGGCATTCTTAACCTTAAAATAAGAGTACTCCAAAAAAATTTTAGACTTTTCATAATTTTCAAGTGGTATTTTATTAAAGTTAAAATTGTTAGAAAGAAAATGTATTTTTTCTTATTGAAAGATAGTTGTAAAATTGGTCCCATGAATTTTTAGAACTTTTGTCAACTAAATTCTCATCAACAAAAAATTATTGTCAAATTAGTTTCCAACTAAATCATATTTTTGATTAGATAAGAAAGGGAAGGGCCTTGATCAAGTGGTTACACATCCAAAACAACAAAGGAGAAACAGACTGGGAAAGACAACACCAACCAACACTAGAAAATAGCAACTAACTAAATCAAGAAACCGAGATGGCACGCAAGCCAAGCATCCAAAATTGTAACCACAACACCATAACAAGATTAATAAAAAATATAATACCAATGCTAATCTAGCTAATGGTGTGCAGACCATTAATAAGATTAACCAAAGTCCAATAGGTACTTAACCATAACAAAGCTATAATATAATAGCAGTTCAAAATAATAAAGTTAAGAATCAAATTTTTTAGAGAAGCCATTAAAACAAAAGAGGGACAATGCCATATTTAGCATTATCAATCAGGTCCCAATATTTTCCAATTCAAGAGACCAACTTCCTCACATCAGGGCCCCCAACATCTTCACAGTTGTTTTTATCTTCACTCTTACCCATCTACTTGACCATATTTTGATCTTAGATTGACTAGAAAAAAAGCATATGAAACCTATTTTTGAGTCCAAAAATAAGGAAGTTTTGATGAAGTTGAAAAGTCCCATCTTCCAACAAACCCCTCTGCCTCTATAGGAGAAATAGCCAAGAGAACTCTATCGACTGCAACAAACACTCTCATACCTACAAAACTCCACCTCAATAGGAGTAGATTACACCTCGATAGGACCTACAGGGGAGAAGACTCATTGAAGAAGCAAGCACAACCCACCAATCCCATAGAACCACTATCCAACTCCATAGGATAGGACTCCACCTCAATAGGGAGGGTCTCTACCTCCATAAGAGACACAAATTGCAAAGCTAGGAATACTGCACCCACTGCAATTGAAAGATAACTCCTAGCCACAAAGGGCAACAGAACCAACATCGCCTTCAAAATAAAATTTGAACTCAACCCCATACAAGTACAATAAATTTTTCTTTACAAAGATATCCTCAAAAACAACACCCATTGGAGATGTAGCAAACAACTCCTTAGATAAACAAAGAGTGCCACAGCCCTTAGCCTCTTTAGTCAGAAAAGTAGAGCAAAGGTCATTAATGTTGTAGAGAGTAAAACCATTGAGAAAACCATTCTCACTAGCTCCCAAGCGAGAAACAAATAATATCCAAATAGAACTAAGCTCCCACCAATAGAAAAACTTGCAAAATATGTTCAAAACCACCTCACAGAAAGTGATTCCATAAACTTCATCAAAAGCATGATATCTCCAACTGAGTCCATCCATACCACCTTTTGAATCAATGTCAACAACCACCCAATATGAGCCCAACTAAAAAAAGGGCTCCAAAAACCAACACTAAAACCAAACTAAGAACAATATCCTTAAAAACCACAAAAGCTAGCAAGTATAGCTCCAAGGAACCAGAGTAGAGGGATAAAACAACCAACAAGTGTAGAGATAAGAAGAGCATAAAAATCATCGAAACAATAGAAAAAATAATGTCCATTAAAAGAACAAAATGAGTGGGAATTGAGACATGGAAAAAGACAGGGACAAAGTCACCATGCGCATGCCACAACACTAGAGGGGACATCACCACTTCAAATCACAACCTCTCAAAGTGCCCAAAAGGGACAAGAATAGTGAGAAAGCTTAGAGAGAAAGCCTCGACACAGGAGGGGACCTCCCTAGCCAAAATTGAAAACATACAAGGAGGCAATAGGGGTCCCTCTACCTCCAAGATAGTAACTGAACTGGCAACACCAAGAGAAAATCTAGAATCAATGACCAAGACTTCCTCAAGGACCTTGAAGTAGAAAAGCAATGAAAGGACAAGAGTGAAAGGAATCCCACAACTCAATCAAGTTGAAACATAGGGTTGATCAAATGCAAAAGGAAAAGTGTACAACAATAGTGAAGAGAACAACGAACCTCCCACACCACAACCCACAACAGTAAACCCAAAGGAAACCAAATGGCCATAGAGCATTGAGAAGAGACAACTCCAAGACCATCGATGGCTCAAGCACAAAAGCACCAACCCTCCCTTCAAGGAAAATGAGCTGCCAATGGAAAGTAGACTGAAAATCTACCATAGGGTGAAGTAACCAGGTTTCTGCTAGACAAAAGACAACAATGACTTCCACAAAGACAAAGCAAGTACCAAACAATTGAAAAACATGCCTAGGAAAATGGAAGGTGATAGTATCACCCTTTAAATCCTCATCTCCATTGCCTTTTCCATTAGGAATTTTCAAAAATTCCCCCCTATATAGTTTGGAAAAAAATATATTCAGGTATTTTTCTATAGTTTCTGAAAAATAAATTGGAGTGACATGCATTTTTAATTACAAGTCGACATAATTTATCGGCATCAACATATATATATGGGTTTTTATTTTTGAAAATCATTGGCATAAATTCATTTTTTGGTCAACATACATATATTTTCTGCATAATATATAATATATTTGGTTGACATTCTGCAAATATGGGTTTTTGGTTTTTTAATTTGCAATACTTTGCACTATTAAAAAATAATTTTCATATCGGTTGGCCACTTAATCTTTAAAATTCTATAGTTTTTTTGCTTTCTCGGCCACATTTATTTATTGCAGGGAGGGTATAGTTTGTTTGTCAATCATTCCATCTTGTCATTGTTAGTACCCATGTCGTACGCCAAAGTACTCAACTACCCGAGATCCTCTTTTCCATCACCGCCAGTTTTGTTTCTATCGGCCATTGAGCATTCATTCTCAAGTGGGTCTTCACCACCAAGTTCCATGATATTTGCAACTCCCGTTGGTGTTCATCTATCCATTGCTGGTTGTTTGTCACTAGCTCCCACTAACCGAAGGTTTTGTGAGTGGCTCCACCATCTTGCACCGCTTCACCTAGGATCCTCCACCAGATCTCAACCCTGCCACCACTTGGAGTGGCATTTTATTTTTTTCCTCAATTACCACTGTGGTCATATTAGCAACCAGGAGCTAGCCTAAAGGGGGCTAATTTTTTGCACCCCGTTAGCCTGCAGAGTGCCTAATCTAAGCATTTTTTTCATTTTATGATAACTTTCACCCAGGATATAAAAATTTGACAAATGAGATACCATCAGAAAGATAATTTCGTCTACTTTCCAGTGGTGACATCCATTCTACAAAATGTTGCTCATAGAAAATATACAGTCAACTGAAGTCAAAACCCTATTTGGACTTAAAGGCTCATATCTTCTCATCAGATTGTCAAATTTTAGTGATTCCAATGGCATCAAGAAGATAATTTAGAGCTCTTTTCATCAGTCCATTCACTTTGATCAGTTTCACCTCTAGGAACTCTTGCATTAGATTTTTTCAATTTGGTGCATTTGTTCAATATCCTATGGCTTGGGAAAAAGGTTTCTTGATTTGGGTGGCATTACTTCAATTGCATATCATCCTTGAAAGTTTCTATTTTCTATTGAAGGTCATTGTCTTTGTAGTTTTGGAGAAATTTGGTAGTACATTATGGGGCTTGCATGTGCTTCTTCTATGACTATGTTGCACAAGGGTAACTATGAAAAATGGCGGGATGGGATCATACACCATCTCCAATCACTTGATTTATTGCCACATATCTATGGTATAGTTCCCTATCCAAGTGAAGGTATTCAATAATTTTCTTGGAGTTGTTACAAATACACTTTCTTGGAGATCATTGCTATGCAAGTTGATTGTGATGTTTTGGATTCTATTGATCATTGTGATTGTCCTCACATCCTTTGGACTAAGCTTTGGGAGATAAATGGAGATCAAGATACTCCACCATTCCTTGATGGTCATGATTCAGAATGTCATTCCTTAGATCAAGTACCCCATGATTCTACTATTATGTAGAAGGTTGATTGCCTTGAATATTCTGAAGAGGTTGACAAGGTTTCTTCAGATGATTCTTCTCCATCAGAGATAGTTGGTATCCCTTCAAATTCAATGATTCCTTGTCTAGATTCATTGATTGAGGCTTCCATCATCATCATTCATCATGACATATTCAATTTTCCAAACTTGACATCGCAGGATGGCTTTGTTTTAGGTATCACCGACTTGGCTACTTCTACAGGTTTGGAGAACATTCTTGAGGGGATATCACTCCTCAATTTAGATCCAACTTTGGAGAGTTTTCTTGAGTCTCCTCATCCCTTTGTCTCAACCTTGATTAGGGGTCCTGAGACTATCTTGGAGGCACTTTTTTTCTCTTCAGAGATTTCAAGTATGAGACTTCTTCCTAGTCATTCCATTGAGGATTTTAGGTTTCTTCAACATCTACCATTGGATTGGATTCAGACTTCATTTAGTGGTTTTGAGGAAAGTTCATTTAGGGGGGAAATCAAGTCTCCATCATATTCATTGCATCACTGTCTTTGGATATTGTTTAACATCAGTTTTCACACCATCCTGGTTTGTCACCCTCTTCATTGATTGTGGCATCTTCATCATTAGGAAAGGATACACTTGAGTAGTTTTCATAGACATCATCCACATTCATCCTAGCTTCCTTCAATTCCTATTTGGAATGGGAAGCATCACTACACTTGCACTCGGTTCTATTTCTTCCAAAAGGGAGACATGTTTTTTGTCAACATTAGATCTTGTTTTGTCTTCAAACACTTACCATTTTTGTAGGTGATCTCATGTTTTGGGGGGGCTATATAGTCTCTCTATTTCCTCCCTATGGGGGCATGTTAGTGTAATTAATTAATTATTACACTAGCATAAGTTAACTTAGGTCTTGCATTTAATTAATTATGTCCTAGGTTGCTTTATTAGAAAATCATAAATAATGTGGAATTTCACCCTTTCCATGTTTGTAGGGATAAGATTCCTTCTAGAAGATGAGTTTTCCTTCTAGAACTTATCTCTATCTTTTATCATTTCCTAGGTAGGGTTCACATGTTGTCACTTGTTAGATCATGACACATGGAAACATCATATTGCATCTTGCATTTCATTCATGCCTATATATTCTAGGAATTTGTACATTTGTAATCATCTCATATTGTAGATCAATTGCAATCTCTATTTGCATTCCCCTAGTTGCAACACTTTCTTTGTGGTTGAGTTTCTCCTTGGAAAAGGTCCTCTTAAAGACTTCAGCTTTAGGGGTATTGTGTATCCATCATTTCAACAACTGTTTTAGAAGATCTAGACAAGTTCAAAGGGAAAAGAATGGTGGAATATGAAAAAAAGGAAAAGTAAAAGTGCAAGTATCATAAGGCTTATCTATGAGGATGTAATTCTCCAAGTGAGGTTTCTGATAGCCCCTCAAACAATGAGGGTGACATTGATGTAGAGTGTGACCATTATCCACTCTCCCTAGTACTTTTTGAAGAGGAAGTCGTGATAGTTCCTCCAATTCCACCACAAACAAGACATGGTTGACTATCCTCTGAAGCTGATGACTCTGCCCAATTTTTGTTTCTGATGACACCATGGCCCTTTTTTCAAGATTGTCCTATTCATCTTTCATGTGATTTCTTATTTCTTGTGTTGATGTGGAAATTTTTTAGGCTAGTGTGTTGAGGAAGTTCCAAACTTGCTAACCTTGGTAGCATGTAGGCTTTTCTCGGGTGATATGCCAATTTTTGCTAAGGTTGTGAGTGGAGAATATTCTTTGGTCAACAAGGATGAGGATTCAACACTGCTACAACAAAATTTTCCTTTTGAGGAGCTAGCATGCCCTCATGAAAAGGATGTGGAATTTGGTCTTTTATTCTTCCATTTTCCATAGTGAGTGCATGTAATTAACTAAAGGATGTCTCAAATTCTAGTGCAAATGATATTCAAATGAAATGAAATGTAAATGTAATTGAGCCTGATGCTTCTTGCTCCCTTGTTCTATAAAAGGGATTTCAAGGCTCATTATAGAGGGTTGGATTCTTAAGTTTCAACAGGGTTTCAGATAAAAGCTAAGTTTAGGAAATGCACTTTATGAAGAATATGGATGAATAGAAGAATAGGCTATCTTGGATAGGAGTCCTATATGTAATAGTCTTAAAATAGTTTTATAGAAACTATTGATATCAAAACAAATATTAGTCTAGAAACAAATAGTCTCCTATGTATCTTTCTCACAAGTTATGAATGAAAAATACTAATGGTGTTATAATTTATCTTCAATTAATCCATTCAATATATGATTCTATTTTTGCTTTAACTCAAAGAGCTGATTAAAATTCTTAAGGAGGGTTATAGATTTTGTAAGGAATTGCATAGTATTTGTAAGGAGTTAGAGTTTTTGGGCATTGGTAATTTTCATAAATGCAAAGCACTATGAAAATAGTCCACCAATCTTTGAATTAAGTAGTTTGTATATATTACTGGTTCTTATATATTTTACTTCGTTGCTTCAATTGATGAAACACTAGTTTGTTTGTTAGAAAATTTTGCATGAAAATGAATAATTAGCATACCAAGGTCACAAACTTAAAATAAGAACAACATTCATTTAAAATATTTTCAAGTATGGTATGGGTTTGAGCTACCCTTGTTTCCTAGTAAATAGGTAATTATCTACTTAAAGGTTTGCCAAACCTTCAATGAAGTACACTATTTACAACATGTAGGAATAAATTTGTGTATAAATTTGTTATCAACTAGATACCTCACATAAAAAAAATATGTAACACTCTCCTAGGTCCTACAGAGCCTAAAGTGTAGGAGTAAATACCTCAAAATCCTTTACTCATTGTGTTGTCCACTAGCCTTACAATTTCTTCATTATGGGAGTTGGCTACTCTTTACAAAATTCTAAGGTTCCGTTGAAAAAATCACCAATAGAAATGATGAATTTGCTAGGGAGAACTTTGAATCTCCATTTGTAGACTATTCTATTACATAGATATTATTTGTTTATTTGAACATTTGGTTCAAATATTGAAAGAATTCATGCCTGGAGAAATAAATTGTTGCAGCAAAATTTTAAAGAATTTTTGTGTGACTATGCTATGGAAAAGGACCCAAAATGAAATTCATTCTTAAAAGGAGCTTCATGTTGCTTGAAGTTTAGTCCTCTATGAAGAGAGGTGGTGAATTTTTCTAAAGAACCTATTGAAAATGGGAGGAGAATTTCAAATCTACAATATTTCCAATCAGGAAGAAAAATCTACAGCAGGTGCAATATATCTAAGTATTCTTCATATTTTGGGTTTTCAAGGAGCATACATTCTGTATATGAATATCACATTTGAAATTCATGAAAAAATTGGTTCCCTCTTAAGTGAATAAGCACTAAAAGATGGAATGATAGTAATTTGTTCTATATACTTCTATATTACTAGATTGAAAAACCTACTATGAGGTGAAGTATAAATTATTTCTAAATAAATTCATTTAGAAGACCTTAAGCAAATCAAGATAGAAATTTGCATTATAAAATCTTAAAATTATATTGTAAAAGAAGTTTGAAGTACCCTATATAATTGCAAAGTTGATATGAAAAGCTTGTAAGGGTATAAAAAAGTATATCATCAATATATACACCTTTGTATGGTTCCTAGTTCAACCATGGTTTGTAATAAGCTCCAATAAGGTTGTAAGAGAAGTTTTAACTCTAAAAGATATAGAGATATTAATTTCATTGGAATTAATGATTACCCAAATGTTATTCCATCTAAAATTAGAGAATACTTACTGAAATTTAGTGGTACAAAGTGTGAATCAGGAAATAAACATTTGCAAGAATTTAACAATCTAATCATGGATGACTATGAGATAGAAGATGAGGACGTGGTTATGCGATTATTTGTTCAATATTTGAAAGAACATGTAAGGGAATAGTTCTTTGATTTACCAACATGCTCAATCTATTCTTGGAGTGAGTTCAAAGTAGTGTTCATGGAGCAATTTGATGAAAGAATCAATGATAGTTCTTTGCTAAATAAATTTATGAATATCAAGAGAAAGAAGGGGATGAGCTAGTTCCAACATTTAACTGAAGATTTGCGAAAAAGTTGAGGGATATTCTTGAGCTCTTGGTAATAAGTGATGCAATATGTTTGTTTGTTTATTTGGGAGCCTTTCATAATGAGATGAGCTATTTGTTAAGAGATAAGAATCCTAAAAATTTGTATTAGGCATATGGGATGGCCATGAACATTGAAAACAATTTGAAATATGGAATGCAAAGGAATTATTTGTCTGTAGGTGTCTACTACCCTAAGACACTAAATGTTGATAAGAGGTGTAAGTCAAAAGGTAAAGATGAGTGTGAAAGTGCATACACCCCTATTATTTTAGCTTACATATCATTCCATAATATTGATGACATAGACTCCCACATAGATATTTGGGAATTTGCATGCATTTGTAATCCTATATCCTCTATTCAATATATCTTCTACGTAAGAAGACATGAGGGTATGTGCAGGATTGTCATGAAAAATACAAGCCTTTAAGTGACAAAAAATTTAGAAAAATAAAAGGTAGGAAACTTGACATAAAAATTTGAATATGTTATCAATATTATTTCAAAAATATGTAAGAATAGAATATGTAGAAAATTGAATGTAGTTTCTAAACTGCTAGGTTTATTTAAAAAAAGAAAATCTATTTCATGAAAATTTGAAATTTCAATGTAGTAGTACTTAAATTTCAGGGAAAAAAAAGTAGGTGTCTATTTGACCACCCTAACCACAATAAAATGATAATATTTTTTTTATAATAGTTTAGATATAAGTAGAGGATTCATGTCTTGTAGTCATAATTCAAATAGAAAATGAATAATAATTATTTATTAAATTCAAAGTAAAACATAATTTATATTGGGGAAAAGCTAAGAATCTCCTTTAAAAACCCTTTTCATTTCATCAATTTTGGATATAAAAAATTATCAGCCACATGGGCCATCATATCACTTACATATCACCACTTTTTAGCCCATCATGATCCCACACATTCGCATGAAGGAGAATCATCATATGATCTTTATGAAAGATTTATGGATACTTTGTCTTCAATTCCTAAATGCTACAAACCTAAAAAATTCAATGTGCATTGATTTATTTTGTGAATCTTATGAACCATGTTTGAGTGCTCTACTAAAGGAGTTAAAGCCAGTTAGGGTTTGACCAAGTGTGTGAATACATTTATTGTTTTAATAAGATTAGACATGATCATAAAAAGGCTACTAAGTTTTCAAACTGAAATGGTAATGATTTTTCTACTCCATATGAGTTAAGTAATGAGATATCACATAAAGAAGAAAATAGTAGAGAAAAGATTGAAAATGTATGCCTTATTAAATTAAAGGAAATGTGTGGTTTTAATTATTTTGAATATTCTAGCACTTGTGGTCCAATGAATGGCATTAAATTGTGTAATAAATTTGAAGATTCTGAATATAGTCTCAACATTGATAAGTCTCCTTGCTATAATAATAATGATGATAACATTGAGCATGATCACTCCTTTGATATTCAGGGTTTTCTTCTAAGAGAAAGATGGAATTCTTTGATACCAATGAGAAATATGATAGTGGAAACATATGCTTTTCTGAGAAGGAAAAACTCTCTTCCTATGAAGAATTTTAAGAATATGAGTTAGATATGTTAGTTATAGAAGATGCAAGTGACGTTGAAAATTTGTTTGTATGCTCTTCTAGTGATTACAGTGATTTTGAGTGCAATGATGTCTTGAAGGATTTGGAACTTCATGCTAAGGAGGATGAGGCTCTTATGCCAAAAAATGAATGTAAGGGAAAACCATTTATTTGATGAGCCTCTATCTTCACTAGAGATATGCAATACTGATCATTATTGGTGTAGAGAAAATCTGCTTTTTGCTGAAAATTTTGATGATGCACTTAATACATGGTTAGAGTGTGGCCTTGAACAAACAAAGCAACACATTGTTAAGCTTTTGGACAATGTTACATATGACTATTTTAGATTTGATATAAATTTTGCAGATAGAGGTAAGTATCATAATGTTGATTATGTGAAAGAATATGAATTCTTTCGGTTCCTAGTTTAGTTGGGAGATATTTTATTAGAGCATGACAATAAAATGCAAAGTAAAGAATGCTATTTTCAATATAAAGACGTCATGTAATGATAAATTTTTTTAGTTTGTGCCTGATAGTACAATAAAGAATGATAGAGATTACATTGGCAATGATATATAGAAACATTTAGAAAGCTGCTAGTAACAATGTTTGTAATCATGCAGACTCCAAGGGTATCCACATATTCCTGCTTGCAAGAAGAAGGATATACATGTTACAGTGGTATGGAAAAGGTAAATGTGAGTTGAAGGAAATCAATTCTTTTAATAGATTGGATTTTGATAGGGGCAGGAATTAGCCCTTAGTTTCAATGGCCTAGTGCCACCAAAGTGGAATTGAAGCTTGGTTAGATTGTAGAGTGCATATTGGGTATGTGCAGGATCATCATGGAAAAAGCAAGCCCTTAAATGGTAAAAAAATTAGAAAAATTAGAGTTAGGAAACTTGACATAAAAATTTGAATAAGTTATCTATATTATTTCAAAAATATGTAAGAATAGAATCTATAACAAGGGTATGTGCAGGATCATCATGGAAAAAAGCCCTTAAGTGGCAAAAAATTAGAAAAATCAATGTTAGGCAACTTGATGTAAAAAATTGAATAAGTTATCTATATTATTTTAAAAATATGTAAGAATAGAATTTGTAGAAAGTTGAATGTAGTTTCTAAACTACTAGTTTTATTTAAAAATAAATAAAATCTATTTGGTGAAAATTTGAAATTTCAATGTAGTAGTACTTAAATTTCAGGGAAAAATAAGAAGTATGTGTCTATCTGACCACCCTAACCATAATAAAATGATAATATTTTTTTATAATATTTTATAAATAAGTAGATGACTCATTTTGGGATGTGATGCATATTTTTTTGTAATTTTTTTCCAAGTAAATAATTAAATATGAATTTTTTATTACAACTTTTAAAAAATATAAAAACTTGTATGTTTGACCACCTTAACTTGGTCAAAATTTCATGAAATTTAATTTTTCTTTTTTTAATCCTATATTATGTGAAGCATAGAATGTGACGCATATTTTAGATTCAAAAAATGTGATACCATTTGAAAGTTATAGATGTTTTTCAATCAGCCTATCGATCAAAACTTTAGTTGTAATTATAATAGAAAATGAATTATAATTATTTATTAAATTCAAATTAAAGCATAACTTATATTGGTGGAAAGCTAAGAATCTCCTCTAAAAACCCTTTTCGTTTCATCAATTTTGGGTAAAAAAAAGTTGTTAGCCACATACCCTACAAATACCCATAATATTGTCACTTTTTAGCCCATCATGATCCTACACATAGACACAAATTGAATGTAGTTTCTAAACTACTAGGTTTATTTAAAAAAAAAAAAATCTATTTGGTGAAAATTTGAAATTTCAATGAAATAATACTTAAATTTTAGGGAAAAAATAAGAAGTAGCTGTTTGTCTAACCACCCTAACCACAATAAAATGATAATACTTTTTATAAAATTTTAGATATAAGTAGAGGACTCATGTCCTGATATGATGCATATTTTATTGTAATTTTTTCCAAGTAAATAATTAATTATTAATTTTTTATTATAAATTTTAAAAATATAAAAAATCGTATGTCTAACCACCTTAACTTGGTCAAAACTTCATGAAATTTAATTTTTCTTTTTTTAATCCTATAGTATGTGAAGCATAGAATGTGACACATGTTTCAGATTAAAAAAATCTCATACCATTTGAAAGCTATAGATGTTTTTCAATCAACCTATCAATCAAGACTTTAGTCATAATTCAATTAGAAAATTAATAATAATTATTTATTAAATTTAAAGTAAAGCATGATTTATATTGTTGGAAAGCTAAGAATCTCCTTTAAAAACCCTTTTTGTTTCATCAGTTTTGGGTTAAAAAAAAGTTGTCAGCCATATGTCTTACACATACCCATCATATCGCCACTTTTTGGCCCATCATGATCCTGCACAAACCCTACTCAACATTTGCACCTTAGGAGAAGGCTTAAGATGAAGTGGAGATTGGATTTCCATTTTAAAGTCTTTTTGGGCCTGTGTAAAAATTGTATATATATTTTGGTTGGTTTTGTTTTTGTCTTGTGTCTTTTGTACCTAGTTTGCTTCACCCATAATTCTCAGATCTCGCTATTCCTGTGATAGGCATGTGTCCCCAACAAGAGCCACTGATAAATGTTTTAGGGTTGGAACCTTGTTTCTACCTTAGGGTTGTGTTCCTTATAAATGTTTTAGGTTCCTATGATTTAAAACCCTCCAAAATTGGCCTATAAGTCTAGAAAAAACCCTTGACCATTATATTATTGCATTAACTTGATGTTCCTAGCGGTTAGTTGTTTAAGATATCACTTATTTCATCAAAGTCATTTTTTTACCACCCGCATAATTTTAGGTCTATCGGCCGCCTTACTCCTCAATATTAAATTTGCTTATAGTCAAGGCTTGATTTTATTGACATAAATTTTTAGCCATAGTGCTTATGGGTTATGTCCCTATCGGCCTAGAGGTGGACCAACTTTAGGATTAACTTTTGTGGCATGTGCACAATTAGGATTTCATGTTGGCCATTTGATCATCAAAAGTTGATCCCAGCCATTCCCTGTGCACCTGCGTTGATTTATTCCTTCTTATTTTATTCACATGGGTAGACGAGCTTCAACCTTGTGTCTGGCATATTGGTAGGCTTTGTCTCCTTGGTGAAGATAGTTGGTTATTTTCAAAGAAGATCAACAGTTACATATTTGAAATGTAGCCACATCTTGACCACTCCCTGAACACTCATGTTGGTTTATTTCATATTGTTTTAAGTACACGAGCTAGTAGGCAATGGTGACATATCATGTTTAATGGTGGGGCCAATTTCTCCACAAGGTTGGTAGAAAATTTGGAGAAAGATAAATAACAGACACCAAAATATGTTCTCATCAGGGCCATTTCCCATTTGACTGTCTATCTAAAGAATTAAAAAGGTTACTAACATAGGCTAGCAGGTTGAGCAACACTTCTCACTTACGTGGGACCCACCAAGATATGAAGACAATGATTGATTCATCAGGAAGGAATTTGATGGTCGATGTCAGGTGACGTGGGTCAATCTTGATCTCTCCTAACCATCCCATGAGGGCCCCACCTATGTGCCATATTTTGCAATGGGCAAGTAGGAAAGTACCACGTAGACATTCTAAAAGTGCTTCGATGGATTCTAATGGAGTTGGAAGGTCTCTAAATTTGGATGAGAGGGTACTATTTCCAAACAACACCATTTTTTAAGTTTATTCTTTGGCTCACATGTTCGGGAGTTTTACCAAAAGTATAGATAGTTATTGATACACGTGGGAAGGAAAAAATAAAGCAATGCGATGTATGAACTAATAATTTGAGATTATTTCAGGATCAATACCCACTATTTTACTATGAATAAATACAAGTGAATTAATTCCCATGGGTAAGTAGGTGATTATAGCATGAAATTTTTTAAAGGATGATAAGTATGTGGTTGAAACATGTGCATAGAGTGGATGTATATCTACTCACGGATTTTTTGATCAAGAAATAGCATTAAAAGCATAATTAAAACTTGTTCATAATTAGTTGTACTAGTATTCTATCCATTGATTTATTTTTAAAACATTATCGATGATTGAGGTTAATAAAGCTCAAAGAAGACTACTA
>VDFB02271358.1:368382021-368666454 GCA_007258455.2 Sequoia sempervirens
ATGGAGTTTCCAATTTTGCAGTCCAACTTTGAAGCTTCATATCTTGCTCATTTTAGCTCCTTTTTTTGAGATTTCTTTTTTTATTTGGGATAATTTTTCATGTACTTCATAGTTGTGTATTCAGTTTCTTATTTTGGTGGACATATTTTCCATAATTTTCAGTTTCTCAACATTGTTCATGTCCAATCCTCCTTTCTGCAACTTCTAAGGCTTCGTTCAAGCACATACGAACTCCTTTTCAGGTGCCATTTTTTTTAAAGTGTATTATTTTTTTCTACTTCTTGAATTTGCAATCAGTTTGTAGCAATCTTGAGTTGATTTTGTACTTTCAACATATGGTATTTTTAGCCTATTTGGTACTTGTATTGCATAGATCTGAATTTTAGGTCTTTGCATCATTGTTCTAGTTTGTTCTCAGCCTAATTGTGGCAAGTTGTAAATCAAAAATCATAATTCCACTTAGCCAAGTTGCAAGTGGCCTATTGTACACGCACTGCATTAAATAAAGTTCCAAAATCATCTTTTTTGGGGGATTTCCTTGATTGAGTGAATTTGGGGGGGTGTCTCTTGTGTGATTGTGCTTATTTTCTCTCTTGTGCTCTTGCATTCCATCATGGGTTCATCTAAAGTTCCACTCTTAACTGCACATAATTATGCTACATGGAAAGTACATGCATGGAGTAAACTAATGGAAAAAGGTTTAATTTACTACATTGATGGAACCATAAATGCACCTTCAGATCCTAAGGAAGATCCAATTGCATACATGGATTGGCTCACTAAAACTTCTATGGCATTGGGAACACTTAGAAAGTTCATTTCAAATGATCTCATTTTCCATGTTGATAAATGTACTATAGCCAAGGAAGCTTGGGATAAGCTTGCTAATTTGTACATATGGCAAGGTTGATAAGGTTAAGGGATACAAACTTGAACATGATCTTCTAAGCCTTGATCCCAAGGATTTTGACACCATTCAAGACTATGTCACTAAGGAAAATTAGCTAATAGCACAACTAAAATATTGTGGTATTGAGAAAGAGGATAATCAATTGGTCTTCAACTTCTTGGACAAGCTTCTAGCAAAGCATGCAACCTTTGTTTCAAGTTTTTAGACTCAACGATTGACAATTAGCAACTTCAAATCACCATCTTTTGAGGCTCTCACAAATCTTTTGATTCTTGAGAAAAATAAGTTGATGAAAATGGGTCTTCTCAAGTCTTCAACTTCAAAAGCATTGGTGGTCAATCATGGAAACAAGCAAGGCAAAGGGAAAGACCAAAATAAATCCTCACCAAAGCCACAAGGAGAGAAAAAACAATCCACTCCTCCACAACAAAGCTCAACTTCATCTTCTTCAAATAATTACAACTATTCAAACAAGAGGGAGCAACCAACATGTGCATATTGAAAAATTTTTGGTCATGACGAGCTTCATTGCCATGTCAAGCAAATTGATGAGTTGAAAAATATCCTTAAGAAGAACAACATCAACTTGCCAACTACATATCGAGAGGACTCATCTCCTTCCACTTCTACTTCTAAGGGAAAAGGCACAACTCTCATGGAAACAACATCAAGCTCATCTCCTTCTTCTACATCATCTCAACATGAGAAACATAAGGGGAAAGCATTTCTTGCAGTTGCAAATTCCAATTCAGATAGGTGGATCCTTGATTCAAGAGCTTCACATCATATGACTTCTTCCAAGGATATGTTCTCTTCATTTGATTCTTGTTCATCACCACCCATTTTGATGGCCAACAACACTTCTTTAGCAGTTTTTGGGAATGGGTCTATTGACATTGAAGATGGAGCATTTAATGATGTTCTATGTGTGCCTACTTTGTCAAGGAACATCCTTTCCATCTATCAGATTACACATAGTTGTACAGAAAAGAGTGGAGAGTTCACCCCAAATTTTGTCATTGTTTGGGATTTGCATAGCAAGGCTCTTGTTGCAGTTGGGGAGGTTGATAATCGTTCTCAATTCTACACCTTCTCATATTTTGCTCCTATTGATGATTCAGTTCACCCTAGTGTGGACACACTTGAGGAGAATGAATATGGTTACTTGAATCTTGGAGTGCTTACTACTACTACTTCTAAGGTTCTTGAGCCTATTGTTGATATTCCATCCCCTACATTGACTAATGTACCTGATGATACTTGTGTTCTTCTAGTTTTAGTACCTTGTGATTTAGTGCAATAGTGCATACCTTGTCTTCCAACAATAGTTTCATGGGATGACTACTTGATAGACATTGGCAGCTTGTTTGTGGAGTCCTACATTGCAGATTTGGGAGACACGTTTGATTACTTAGATCTTCTCTTTGATGAAGGTGATTCTTCTTCAATTGTTGTGAGGGAACACTTTGACCCTCCTCTACATGATGAGTCTTTCAAGGTTGATGTGATTGTGGATGCATATGTACAATAGTTGGAGGATGCCACTTTCTCTTTTGAGGAGATACTTTCATCTTTGCAGTATGTTCTACCTTCATCCTTGCTAGATCTTGAGTTGTCTTTTTCAGCAGATGAGAGTGTTGTTGCAAAGGGTTTCTCACAGGTTCTAGGAAGTGACTACACTGCGACCATTGCACTTGCCAATGCAGCTTCACATGGTTTGGGAAAGGCATCTTTCATCATCAACACAGGGAAATTTGAGCACATTTCAAAGACTCCTTACATTTTGAGGGTTCTTCCTTCTTCACTTGTGGATTGGGGAGACTTCATTCATGCACCTTTGGTATTGTTTCTTCATAAGGGGAGGAACGTTGTTCGATGTTTTTGGAGCAGCTTCTTTATTCTTTCTCGAGCATTTTCCATGGGTGAACATTGTACATTGGGGGGGGCTACCTTGTCTCTCTTCTTCTTCTCTTGTATGGGGGGGACTTTTTTTCTCATCTTGGGGTTTTTTCCTTCTCCATTTGTACATTCATTTGTTTTCTTCTCTCTTTTGAGGGGGAGTTTTTCCAATGAGGTTTTCTCCCTTTCCTCGCTTGTGAGAGATTGCATGGAATTTTTACATGGGTACCTAACATGGCTCAATTTTTGAGACCCATCTTGCATCTTATCTTGCATGTTTAGTTTGAGTCTTCATTCCCCAAGTTGCACTTAAGGGGGGGTGTTGGTGTAAATAAGTATTTTACTTATTACACTTTACTTAAGCTTACTTAGGGAATGCATATCATTATAGGTTGCACTTTTGACACCTAGTCATTTACATCTTGCATCTAGGTTTGTGCATACATTGAGAGATATGAGTTAGACACTTAGGGAAGTGTGTGTAGGAGAAATTCCACTCTTTGTGGTGTGATCTAGTTATCACCTTTTTATCTCCACTTTTCATGGCATGATAATTCCACCTTTGGTGGGTCATCCACCTTTCATAGAATTATCTATTATTTCTTTCTACCTACCCTACACATGATTGGGACACTTGTCCCATTCATGGCCCTTCATTGTGTCCTAGCTTGTCTTTATAAGCATGCCTTTTACATGCTTGTAATTAAGTATATCTTCATTGTCTATCTTCATGTGCATATTGAGAATACAATAATCATATTCTCTCATCTTGTCTCTCTCTTTTGTGCTATGTTAAGTCTCTTGATCCTGTTGTTTCTTTTTATAAGTTCTTACACAGAGGATACTCTCCCACATCTTGTTTGTGGTAGAATTGGAGGAACCATCACCACCTCCCCATCAGAGTCTTCAAAGGGTATCCACTCTCGATTAGTGTCACCCTCATTGTCTAAAGGGCTATTAGAAACCTCACTTGGAGAATCACATCCTCCTAGATAATCCTTATGATACTTGCACCTTTTCTTTTCCTTCTTTTCATATTCCACCAACTTTTTCCCTTTGGACATAACCAACTCTTCTAAAATAGTTCACCTTCTCAAGTGGTAATTACTATTAACACCATACTTCTTGAATTTCCTACATCCCCTTCTACTCTCTTTTGTATTAGGAGCTCCCTATGTCTCAATTTCATCCTCAAGAGCATTATCCTCAAACTCAAGTAAACTCAATCTCCTAGAACTTCAAACTGGCCTAGAAAAATCTCTAGACTTACTCATCTTATAAGTGATAAGAACTAGAAAACCTTCACCAACCTTACTGTCAGACTCAAACTCAATTGTCAATGTCTGAATGCAAAAATATGGCCATTGGTCCTCCTTATATCAATCCATGCAAGTTTTCCAACTATTAATACTCTAAGAAAACTTGTGTGTGTGGGTTGATAGTAGTCTTCTTTGAGCTTGATTAACCTCAATCATTGATCATGTTTTAAAAATAAATCAATGGATATAATACTAGTACAACTAATTATGAACAAGTTTTAATTATGCTTTTAATGCTATTTCTTGATCAAAAAATCCTTGAGTAGATATACATCCACTCTATGCACATGTTTCAACCACATACTTATCATCCTTTAAAAAATTTCATGCTATAATCACCTACTTACCCATGGGAATTAATTCACTTGTATTTCTTCATAGTAAAATAGTGGGTATTGATCCTGAAATAATCTAAAAATATCAGTTCATACATTGCTTTATTTTCGCCTTCCCACATATATCAATAACTATCTATACTTTTGGTCGAACTCCCAAACATGTGAGCCAAAGAATAAACTTGAAAAATGGTGTTGTTTGGAAATAGTACCCTCTCATCCAAATTTAGAAACCTTCCAACTCCATTAGAATCCATCGAAGCACTTTTAGAATGTCTACATGGTACTTTCCTACTTGCCCATTGCAAAATATGGCACATAGGTGGGGCCCTCATGGGATGGTGAGGAGAGATCAAGATTGACCCACGTCACTTGACATTGACCATCAAATTCCTTCCTGATGAATCAATCATTGTCTTCATATCTTGGTGGGTCCCACGTAAGTGAGAAGGTCGCTCAACCCGCTAGCCTATGTTACTAACCTTTTTAATGCTTTAGACAGATAATCAAATGGGGAATGGTCCCAATGAGAACATATTTCGGTGTCTGTTATTTATCTTTCTCCAAATTTTCTACTAGCCTTGTAGAGACACTGGCCCCACCATTAAGCATGATATGTCACCATTGCCTGCTAGCTCGTGTACTTAAAACAATATGAAATAAACCAACACGAGTGTTTAGGGAGTGGTCAAGATGTGGCTACATTTCAAATATGTAACCGTTGATCTTCTTTGAAAATAACCAACTATCTTCACCAAGGAGACAAAGCCTACCAATATGCCAAACACATGGTTGAAGCCCATCTACCCATTTGAATAAAATAAGAAGGAATAAATCAACGCAGGTGCATGGGGAATGGCTGGGATCAACTTTTGATGATCGAATGGCCAACATGAAATCCTAATTGTGCACATGCCACAAAAGTTAATCCTAAAATTGGTTGATAGGGGCATGACCCATAAGCACTAAGGCTAAAAATTTAAGTCAATAAAATCAAGCCTTGACCATAAGCAAATTTAATATTGAGGAGTAAGGTGACTGATAGACCTAAAACTATGGGGGTGGTAAAAAAAATGACTTTGATGAAATAAGTGATATCTTAAACAACTGACCACTAGGAACATCAGGTTAATGCAATAATATAATGGTCAAGGGTTTTTTCTAGACTTGTAGGCCAATTTTGGAGGGTTTTAAATCATAGGAACCTAAAACATTTATAAGGAACACAACCCTAAGGCAAAAACAAGGTTCCAACCCTAAAACATTTATCAGTGGCTCCTGTTGGGGACACATGCCTGTCACAGGCATAGCGAGATCTGAGAATCATGGGTGAAGCAAACTAGGTACAAAAGACACAAGACAAAAACAAAACCAACCAAAAAATATATACAATTTTTACACAGTCCCAGAAAGAACTAAAAATGGAAATCCAATCTCCACTTCATCTTAAGCCTTCTCCTGAGGTGCAAATGTTGAGTAGGGTTTGTGCAGGATCATTATGGACCAAAAAGTGGTGATATGATGGGTATGTGTAAGGCATGTGGCTGACAACTTTTTTTTTAACCCAAAACTAATGAAACAAAAAGGGTTTTTAAAGGAGATTCTTATCTTTCCAACAATATAAATCATGCTTTACTTTGAATTTAATAAATAATTATTATTAATTTTCTAATTGAATTATGACTAAAGTCCTGATTGATAGGTTGATTGAAAAACATCTATAGCTTTCAAATGGTATCATATTTTTTAATCTAAAACATGTGTCACATTCTATGCTTCACATACTATAGGATTAAAAAGAAAAATTGAATTTCATGAAGTTTTGACCAAGTTAAGGTGGTTAGACATAAAATTTTTATATATTTTTAAAAGTTATAATAAAAAATTCATAATTAATTATTTACTTGGAAAAAAATTACAATAAAATATGCATCATATCAGGACATGAGTCCTCTACTTATATCTAAAATCTTATAAAAAAAGTATTATCATTTTATTGTGGTTAGGGTGGTTAGACAAACAGCTACTTCTTATTTTTTCCCTAAAATTTAAGTACTATTGCATTGAAATTTCAAATTTTCACCAAATAGATTTTTATTTTTTTAAAATAAACCTAGTAGTTTAGAAACTACATTCAATTTGTGGGTATGTGCAGGATCATGATGGGCTAAAAAGTGACAATATTATGGGTATTTGTAGGGTATGTGGCTAACAACTTTTTTTACCCAAAATTGATGAAACGAAAAGGGTTTTTAGAGGAGATTCTTAGCTTTCCACCAATATAAGTTATGCTTTAATTTGAATTTAATAAATAATTATAATTCATTTTCTATTATAATTACAACTAAAGTCATGATCGATAGGCTGATTGAAAAACATCTATAACTTTCAAATGGTATCACATTTTTGAATCTAAAACATGCGTCACATTCTATGCTTCACATAATATAGGATTTAAAAAAGAAAAATTAAATTTCATGAAATTTTGACCAAGTTAAGGTGGTCAAACATACAAGTTTTAATATTTTTTAAAATTTGTAATGTTTAAAATAAAAAATGCATAGGAAAAAATTACAAAAAAATATGCATCACATCCAGAAATGAGTCATCTACTTATTTATAAAATCTTATAAAAAAATATTATCATTTTCTTATGGTTAGGGCGGTCAGACAGACACATACTTCTTATTTTTCCCTAAAATTTAAGTACTACTACATTGAAATTTCAATTTTTTGCCAAATAGATTTTATTTATTTTTAAATAAACCTAGTAGTTTAGAAACTACATTCAACTTTCTACAAATTCTATTTTTACATATTTTTGAAATAATATAGATAACTTATTCAATTTTTTACATCAAGTTGCCTAACATTGATTTTTCTGAATTTTTTGCCACTTAAGGGCCTGTTTTTTCCATGATGATCCTACACATACCTTTGTTATAGATTCTATTCTTACATATTTTTGAAATAATATAGATAACTTATTCAAATTTTTATGTCAAGTTTCCTAACTCTGATTTTTCTGATTTTTTTGCCACTTAAGGGCTTGCTTTTTCCATGATGATCCTGCACATACCCAGTATGCACTCTACAATCTAACCAAGCTTCAATTCCACTTTGGTGGCACTAGGCCATTGAAACTAAGGGCTAATTCCTACCCCTATCAAAAGCCAATCTATTAAAATAATTGATTTGCTTCAACTCACATTTACCTTTTCCATACCACTGTAACATGTATATCCTTCTTCTTGCAAGTAGGAATATGTGGATACCCTTGGAGTCTGCATGATTACAAACATTGTTACTAGCACCTTTCTAAATGTTTCTAAATATATCATTGCCAATGTAATCTCTATCATTCTTTATTGTACTATCAGGCACAAACTAAAAATTTTATCATTACATGACGTCTTTATATTGAAAATAGCATTCTTTACTTTGTATTTTAGTGTCATGCTCTACTAAAATATCTCCCAACTAAACTAGGAACCGAAAGAATTCATATTCTTTCACATAATCAGCATTATGATACTTACCTTTATCTACAAAATTTATATCAAATCTAAAATAGTCATATGTAACATCTTCCAAAAGCTTAACAATGTGTTGCATTGTTTGTTCAAGGCCACACTCTAACCATGTATTAAGTGCATCATCAAAATTTTCAGCAAAAAGCAGATTTTCTCTACACCAATAATGAGCAGTATTGCATATCTCTAGTGAAGATGGAGGCTCATCAAATAAATGGTTTTCCCTTACATTCATTTTTTGGCATAAGAGCCTCATCCTCCTTAGCATGAAGTTCCAAATCCTTCAAGACATCATTGCACTCAAAATCACCGTAATCACTAGAAGAGCATACAAACAAATTTTCAACGTCACTTGCATCTTCTATAACTTACATATCTAACTCATATTCTTAAAATTCTTCATAGGAAGAGATTTTTTCCTTCTCATAAAAACATATGTTTCCACTATCATATTTCTCATTGGTAGCAAAGAATTCAATCTTTCTCTTATGAAGAAAACCCCGAATATAAAAGGAGTGATCATGCTCAATGTTATCATCATTATTATTATAGCAAGGAGACTTATCAACGTTGAAACTATGTTCAGAATCTTCAAATTTATTACACAATTTAATGCCATTCATTGGACCACAAGTTCTAGAATATTCAAAAGAATTAAAACCACACATTTCCTTTACTTTAATAAGGCATACATTTTCAATCTTTTCTCTACTATTTTCTTCTTTATGTGATATCTCATTACTTAACTCATATGGAGTAGAAAAATCATTACCATTTCAGTTTGAAAACTTAGTAGCCTTTTTATGATCATGTCTAATCTTATTAAAACAAGAAATGTATTCACACACTTGGTCAAACCCTAACTGGCTTTAACTCCTTTAGTAGAGCACTCAAACATGGTTCATAAGATTCACAAAATAAATCAATGCACATTGAATTTTTTAGGGTTGTAGCATTTAGGAATTGAAGACAAAGTATCCATAAAACTTGCATAAAGATCATATGGTGATTCTCCTTCATGGGAATGTGTGGGATCATGATGGGCTAAAAAGTGGTGATATGTAAGTGATATGATGGCCCATGTGGCTAACAATTTTTTTATATCCAAAATTGATGAAATGAAAAGGGTTTTTAAAGGAGATTCTTAGCTTTCCCCCAATATAAATTATGCTTTACTTTGAATTTAATAAATAATTATTATTCATTTTCTATTTGAATTATGACTATAGGACATGAATCCTCTACTTATATCTAAAATATTATAAAAAAAATATTATCATTTTATTGTGGTTAGGGTGGTCAAACAGACGCTTACTTTTTTTTCCCTGAAATTTAAGTACTACATTGAAATTTCAAATTTTCACCAAATAGATTTTCTTTTTTTAAAATAAACCTAGTAGTTTAGAAACTACATTCAATTTTCTACAGATTCTATTCTTACATATTTTTGAAATAATATTGATAACATATTCAAATTTTTATGTCAAGTTTCCTACCTTTTATTTTTCTAAATTTTTTGCCACTTAAGGGCTTGTATTTTCCATGACAATCCTGCACATACCCTCATGTCTTCTTATGTAGAAGATAAATTGAATAGGGGATATACGATTATAAATTCATTCAAATTCCCAAACATCTATGTGGGAGTCTATGTCATCAATATTATGGAATGATATGTAAGCTAAAATAATAGGGGTGTATGCACTTTCACACTCATCTTTACCTTTTGACTTACACCTCTTATCAACATTTAGTGTCTCAGGGCAATAGACACCTGTAGACAAATAATTCCTTTACATTCCATATTTCAAATTGTTTTCAATGTTCATGGCCATCCCATATGCCTGATACAATTTTTTAGGATTCTTATCTCTTAGCAAATAGCTCATCTCATTATGAAAGGCTCCCAAATAAACAAACAAACATATTGCATCACTCATTACCAAGAGCTCAAGAATATCCCTCAACTTTTTAGAAAATCTTCAGTTAAATGTTGGAACCAGCTCAACCTCTTCTTTCTCAATATTCATAAATTTATTTAGCAAAGAGCTATCATTGATTCTTTCACCAAATTGCTCCATGAACACTACTTTGAACTCACTCCAAGAATAGATTGAGCATGTTGGTAAATCAAAGAACTATTCCCTTACATGTTCTTTCAAATATTGAACAAATAATCGCATAACCACATCCTCATGATCTATCTCATAGTCATCCATGATTAGATTGTTAAATTCTTGCAAATGTTTATTTCCTGATTCACACTTTGTACCACTAAATTTCAGTAAGTATTCTCAAATTTTAGATGGAATAACATTTGGGTAACCATTAATTCCAATGAAATTAATATCTCTATATCTTTCAGAGTTAAAACTTCTCTTACAACCTTATTGGAGCTGATTACAAACCATGGTTGCAGTAGGAACCATACAAAGGTGTATATATTGATGATATACTTTCTTATACCCTTACAAGCTTTTCATATCAACTTTGTAATTATATAGGGTACTTCAAACTTCTTTTACAATATAATTTTAAGATTTTATAATGCATATTTCTATCTTGATTTGCTTAAGGTCTTCTAAATGAATTTATTTAGAAATAATTTATACTTCACCTCATAGTAGGTTTTGCAATCTAGTAATATAGAAGTATATAGAAAAATTTACTATCATTCCATCTTTTAGTGCTTATTCACTTAAGAGGGAACCAATTTTTTCATGAATTTAAAATGTGATCTTCATATATAGAATGTATGCTTCTTGAAAACCCAAAATATGAAGAATACCTAGATATATTGCACCTGCTGTAGATTTTTCTTCCTGATTGGAAATATTGTAGATTTGAAATTCTCTTCCCATTTTCAATAGGTTCTTTAGAAAAATTCACCACCTCTCTTCATAGAGGACTGAACTTCAAGCAACATGAAGCTCCTTTTAAGAATGAATTTCATTTTGGGTCTTTTCCCATAGCAGAGTCACACATTAACTCTTTAAAATTTTGTTGCAACAATTTCTTTCTCTAGGCATGAATTCTTTCAATATTTGAACCAAATGTTCAAATAAACAAATAATATCTATGTAATAGAATAGTCTACAAATGGAGATTCAAAGTTCTCCCTAGTAGATTCATCATTTCTATTGGTGATTTTTTCAATAGAACCTTAGAATTTTGTAAAGAGTAGCCAGCTCCCATAATGAAGAAATTGTAAGGCTAGTGCACAACACAATGAGTAAAGGATTTTGAGGTCTTTACTCCTACACTTTAGGCTCTGTAGGACCTAGGAGAGTGTTACATATTGTGTTTATGTGAGGTATCCAGTTGATAACAAATTTATACACAAATTTATTCCTACATGTTGTAAATCGTGTACTTCATTGAAGGTTTGGCAAACCTTTAAGTAGATAATTACCTATTTACTAGGAAACAAGGGTAGCTCAAACCCATACCATACTTGAAAATGTTTTAAATTAATGTTGTTCTTATTTTAAGTCTGTGACCTTGGTATGCTAATTATTCATTTTCATGCAAAATTTTCTAACAAACAGACTAGTGTTTCATCAATTGAAGCAACGAAGTAAAATATATAAGAACTAGTAATATATACAAACTACTTAATTCAAAGATTGGTGGACTATTTTCATAGTGCTTTGCACTTATGAAAATTACCAATGCCCAAAAACACTAACTCCTTACAAATCCTATGCAATTCCTTACAAAATCTATAACCCTCCTTAAGAATTTTAATCAACTCTTTGAGTTAAAGCAAAAATAGAATCATATATTGAATGGATTAATTGAAGATAAATTATAACACCATTAGTATTTTTCATTCATAACTTGTGAGAAAGATACATAGGAGACTGTTTGTTTCCAGACTAATATTTGTTTTGATATCAATAGTTTCTATAAAACTATTTTAAGACTATTACATATAAGACTCCTATCCAAGATAGCCTATTCTTCTATTCATCCATATTCTTCATAAAGTGCATTTCCTAAACTTACCTTTTATCTAAAACCCTGTTGAAACTTAAGAATCCAACCCTCTATAATGAGCCCTGAAATCCCTTTTATAGAACAAGGGAGCAAGAAGCATCAGGCTCAATTACATTTACATTTCATTTCATTTGAATATCATTTGCACTAGAATTTGAGACATCCTTTAGCTAATTACATGCACTCACTATGGAAAATGGAAGAATAAAAGACCAAATTCCACATCCTTTTCATGAGGGCATGCTAGCTCCTCAAAAGGAAAATTTTGTTGCAGTGGTGTTGAATCCTCATCCTTGTTGACCAAAGAAGATTCTCCACTCACAACCTTAGCAAAAATTGGCATATCACCTGGGAAAGTCCTACATGCTACCAAGGTTAGCAAGTTTGGAACTTCCTCAACACACTAGCCTAAAAACTTTCCACATCAACACTAGAAATAAGAAATCACATGAAAGATGAATAGGACAATCTTGAAAAAAGGGCCATGGTGTCATCAGAAACAAAAATGGGGCAAAGTCATCAGCTTTAGAGGATACTCAACCATGTCTTGTTTGTGCTAGAATTGGAGGAACTATCACGACTTCCTCTTCAAAAAGTACTAGGGAGAGTGGATAATGGTCACACTCTACATCAGTGTCACCCTCATTGTTTGAGGGGCTATCAGAAACCTCACTTGGAGAATTATGTCCTCATAGATAAGCCTTATGATACTTGCACTTTTTCTTTTCCTTTTGAACTTGTCTAGATCTTTTGAAATAGTTGTTGAAATGATGGATACACAATGTCCCTAAAGCTGAAGTCTTTAAGAGGACCTTTTCCAAGGAGAAACTCAACCACAAAGAAAGTGTTGCAACTAGGGGCATGCAAATAGAGATTGCAATTGATCTACAATATGAGATGTTTACAAATGTACAAATTCCCAGAATATATAGGCATGAATGAAATGCAAGATGCAATATGATGTTTCCATGTGTCATGATCTAACATGTGACAACATTTGAACCCTACCTAGGAAATGATAAAAGATAGAGATAAGTTCTAGAAGGACAACTCATCTTCTAGAAGGAATCTTATCCCTACAAACATGGAAAGGGTGAAATTCCACATTATTTATGATTTTCTAATAAAGCAACCTAGGACATAATTAATTAAATGCAAGACCTAAGTTAACTTATGCTAGTGTAATAATTAATTAATTACACTAACACGCCCCCATAAGTGCATCTTAGGGAGGAGATGCAATGATTATGCAAAGATGGTGATGATGGGTCTCAGCTACAAGATGGCCATTTTAGGTACCCATTTACATGATGAAAATGAAAATGAAAAAAATATCCCACAAACGGAGAAAAGGGGAAAACCTAGTGGGAACAAAACCCCTCTCCAAAAAGGAGATGAAATGCGAAGAAGTGAGAAAGTGTGTGAAGGATGGAGGACTCCTAAATACCTCCCAAGGACACCATCTGTCTCATGGATACAATAAAATCAATGGTCCCCCCCCCATAGGGAGGAAATAGAGAGACTATATAGCCCCCCCAAAACATGAGATCACCTACAAAAATGGTAAGTGTTTAAAGACAAAACAAGATCTAATGTTGACAAACAACTTGTCTCCCTTTTGGAAGAAATAGAACCAAGTGCAAGTGTAGTGATGCTTCCCATTCCAAATAGGAATTGAAGGAAGTTAGGATGAATGTGGATGATGTCTCTGAAAACTACTCAAGTGTAGCCTTGCCTAATGCTGAAGATGCCACAATCAATGAAGAGGGTGACGAACCATGATGGTGTGAAAACTGATGTTGAACAATATCCAAAGACAGTGATGCAATGAATATGATGGAGACTTGATTGCCCCCCTGAATGAAGTATCCTCAAAACCACTAAATGAAGTCTGAATCCAATCCAATGGTAGATGTTGAAGAAACCTAAAATACTGAATGGAATGACTAGGAAGAAGTCTCATACTTGAAATCTCTGAAGAGAAAAACAAGTGCCTCCAAGATAGTCTCAGGATCCCCAATCAAGGTTGAGACAAAGGGATGAGGAGACTCAAGAAAACTCTCCAAAGTTGGGTCTAAATGGAGGAGTGATATCCCTTCAAGAATGTTCTCCAAACCTGTAGAAGTAGCCAAGTCAGTGATACCTAAAACAAAGCCATCCTGTGATGTCAAGTCTGGAAAATTGAATATGTCATGATGAATGATGATGATGATGGAAGCCTCAATCAATGAATCTAGACAAGGAATCATTGAATGTGAAGGGATACCATCTATCTCTAATGGAGAAGAATCATCTGAAGAAACCTTGTCAACCTCTTCAGAAGATTCAAGGCAATCAACCTTTTGCATAATAGTAGAATCATGGGGTACTTGATCTAAGGAATGACATTCTAAATCATGACCATCGAGGAATGGTGGAGTATCTTGATCTCCATTTATCTCCAAAAGCTTAGTCCAAAGGATGTGAGGACAATCACAATGATCAATAGAATCAAAAACATCACAATCAACTTGCATAGCAATGATCTCCAAGAAAGTGTATTTGTAACAACTCCAAGCAAATTATTGAATACGTTCACTTGGATACGGAACTATACCATAGATATGTGGCAATAAATCAAGTGATTGGAGATGGTGTATGATCCCATCTCACCATTGTTCATAGTTACCCTTGTGCAACATAGTCATAGAAGAAGTACATGCAAGCCCCATAATGTACTACCAAATTTCTCCAAAACTACAAAGACAATGACCTTCAATAGAAAATAAAAACTTCCAAGGATGATATGCAACTAAAGTAATGCCACCCAAAACAAGAAACCTTTTTCCCAAGCCATAGGATATTGAACAAATGCACCAAATTGAAAAAATCTAATGCAAGAGTTCTTGGAGGTGAAACTGATAAAAGTGAATGGACTGATGAAAAGAGCTCTAAATTATCTTCTTGATGCCATTGGAATCACTAAAATTTGACAATCTGATGAGAAGATATGAGCCTTTAAGTCCAAATAGGGTTTTGACTTTAGTTGACTGTATATTTTCTATGAGCAACATTTTGTAGAATGGATGTCACCACTAGAAAGTAGATGAAATTCTCTTTTTGATGGTATCTCATTTGTCAAATTTTTATATCCTGGGTAAAAGTTATCATAAAATGAAAAAAATGCTTAGATTAGGCACTCTGCAGGCTAACAGGGTGCAAAAAATTAGCCCCCTTTGGGCTAATACTAGTTGCTAATATGACCACGGTGGTAATTGAGGAAAAAAATAAAATGCCACTCCAAGTGGTGGCAGGGCTGAGATCTGGTGGAGGATCCTAGGTGAAGCAGTGCAAGATAGTGGAGCCACTCACAAAACCTTCAGTCAGTGGGAGCCAGTGACAAACAACCGGTGGTGGATAGATGAACACCAACGGGAGCTCCAAATATCATGGCGCTTGGTGGTGAAGACCCACTTGAGAATGAATGCTCGGTGACCGATAGAAACAAAACTGGTGGTGATGGAAAAGAGGATCTCGAGTAGTCAAGTACTTTTGCGTACGACACGAGTACTAACAATGACAAGATGGAATAACTAAAAAATAGATTGTACCCTCCCTACAATAAATAAATGTGGCCAAGAAAGCAAAAAAAACTACACAATTTTAAAGATTAAGTGGCCAACCGATATGAAAATATTTTTTTTAATATTGCAAAGTATTGCAATGAAAAAACCAAAAACCCATATTTGCATAATGTCAACCAAATATATTATATATTATGCAGAAAATATATGTATGCTGACCAAAAAATGAATTTATGCAGATGATTTTCAAAAATAAAAAACCCATATATATATATATATATATATATATATATATATATATGTCGATGCTGATAAATGATGTCAACTTGTAATTAAAAATGCATGTCGCTCCAATTTATTTTTCAGAAACTATAGAAAAATACCTGAATATGTTTTTTGCCAAACTATATAGGGGGAAATTTTTGAAAATTCCTAATGGAAAAGGTGATGGAGATGAGGATTTAGAGGGTGATACTATTGCTTTCCATTTTCCTAGGCATGTTTTTCAGTTGTTTGGTACTTGCTTTGTCTTTGTGGAAGTCATTGTTGTCTTTTGTCTAGCAGAAACCTGGATACTTCACCCTATGGTAGATTTTCAGTCTACTTTCCACTGGCAGCTCATTTTCCTTGAAGGGAGGGTTGGTGCTTTTGTGCTTGAGCCATCGATGGTCTTGGAATTGTCTCTTCTCAATGCTCTGTGGCCATTTGGTTTCCTTTGGGTTTACTGTTGTGGGTTGTGGTGTGGGAGGTTCGTTGTTCTCTTCACTATTGTTTTACACTTTTCCTTTTGCATTCGGTCAACCCTATGTTTCAGCTTGATTGAGTTGTGGGACTCCTTTCACTCTTGTCCTTTCATTGTTTTTCTACTTCAAGGTTCTTGAGGAAGTCTTAGTCATTGATTCTAGCTTTTCTCTTGGTGTTGTCAGTTCAGTTGCTATCTTGGAGGTAGAGGGACCCCTATTGCCTCCTTGTATGTATTCAATTTTTGCTAGGGAGGTCCCCTCCTGTGTCGAGGCTTTCTTTCTAAGCTTTCTCACTGTTCTTGTCCCTTTTGGGCACTTTGAGAGGTTGTGATTTGAAGTGGTGATGTCCCCTCTAGTGTTGTGGCATGCGCATGGTGACTTTGGCCCTGTCTTTTTCCATGTCTCGATTCCCACTCATTTTGTTCTTTTAATGGACATTATTTTTTCTGTTGTTTCAATGATTTTTATGCTCTTCTTATCTCTGCACTTGTTGGTTGTTTTATCCCTCTACTCTAGTTTCTTGGAACTATACTTGCTAGCTTTTGTGGTTTTTAAGGATATTGTTCTTAGTTTGGTTTCAGTGTTGGTTGTTGGAGCTTTTTTTTTAGCTGGGCTCATATTGGGTGGTTGTTGACGTTGATTCAAAAGGTGGTATGGATGGACTCAATTGGAGATATCATGCTTTTGATGAAGTTTATGGAATCACTTTCTGTGAGGTGGTTTTGAACCTATTTTGCAAGTTTTTCTATTGGTGGGAGCTTAGTTCTATTTGGATATTATTTGTTTCTTGCTTGGGAGCCAGTGAGAATGGTTTTCTCAATGGTTTTACTCTCTACAACATTAATGACCTTTGCTCTACTTTTCTGACTAAAGAGGCTAAGGGCTGTGGCACTCTTTGTTTATCTAAGGAGTTGTTTGCTACATCTCCAGTGGGCATTGTTTTTGAGGATATCTTTGTAAAGAAAAAATTATTGTACTTGTATGGGGTTGGGTTCAAATTTTATTTTGAAGGCGATGTTGCTTCTATTGCCCTTTGTGGCTAGGAGTTATCTTTCAATTGTAGTGGGTGCAATATTCCTAGCTTTGCAATTTGTGTCTCTTATGGAGGTAGAGACCCTTCCTATTGAGGTGGAGTCATATCCTATGGAGTTGGATAGTGGTTCTGTGGGATTGGTGGGTTGTGCTTGCTTCTTCAACGAGTCTTCTCCCCTGTAGGTCCTATCGAGGTGTAATCTACTCCTATTAAGGTGGAGTTTTGTAGGTATGAGAGTGTTTGTTGCAGTCGATAGAGTTCTCTTGGCTATTTCTCCTATAGAGGCAGAGGGGTTTGTTGGAAGATGGGACTTTTCAACTTCATCAAAACTTCCTTATTTTTAGACTCAAAAATAGGTTTCATATCCTTTTTTTCTAGTCAATCTAAGATCAAAATATGGTCAAGTAGATGGGTAAGAGTGAAGATAAAAAGGACTATGAAGATGTTGGGGCCTTGATGTGAGGAAGTTGGTCTCCTGAATTGGAAAATATTGGGACTTGATTGATAATGCTAAATATGGCATTGTCCCTCTTTTGTTTTAATGGCTTCTCTAAAAAATTTGATTCTTAACTTTATTATTTTGAACTGCTATTATATTATAGCTTTGTTATGGTTAAGTACCTATTGGACTTTGGTTAATCTTATTAATGATCTGCACACCATTAGCTAGATTAGCATTGGTATTATAATTTTTATTAATCTTCTTATGGTGTTGTGGTTACAATTTTGGATGCTTGGCTTGCGTGCCATCTCAGTTTCTTGATTTAGTTAGCTGCTATTTTCTAGTGTTGGTTGGTGTTGTCTTTCCCAGTCTATTTCTCCTTTGTTGTCTTGGATGTGTAACCACTTGATCAAGGCCCTTCCCTTTCTTATCTAATCAAAAATATGATTTTGTTGGAAACTAATTTGATAATAATTTTTTCTTGATGAGAATTTAGTTGACAAAAGTTCTAAAAATTCATGGGACCAATTTTACAACTATCTTTCAATAAGAAAAAATACATTTTCTTTCTAACAATTTTAACTTTAATAAAATACCATTTGAAAATTATGAAAATTCTAAAAGTTTTTTGGAGTAATCTTACTTTAAGGTTAGGAATGCCAATATAATTGGTATGTCCTAACTTAGAATTAGAGAAATACCAGTATTCCCTATATTTCGTAGTCTATTATAAAATATTTTTATATAAGTAATGAATAATTATGACTACATACTAGTTGAAAAGGCTTATACTATATTTATAGCTTTCACCAATTTACTTGGTTGGTGGTTAACATGCTATATACAGTCTTAGAAATAAAAGATTTATTATTGTATTAGTGAAAAATACTATTCTTTTTTTGTGGATTTTATTTATGGTAGTCTCACACCTTAATTCATTAACCATCATCTAATCTCTTCTAGGATATCAATTATCTTTTCAATATAAGATATTTGGAATTTTAAGCATCTAATATTTATATGGACTATGAAATGATCATGTTAGAGATTGTTAGATCTAAAATATATTACCACAAGCATAAGATTTAGTTTTAGATTATAAAGAGGGTAAGATTATCTTTTAGAATGTATTTTATGAATGAAAATGAAAATACCATGTAACTTCAACTTTTAAAAAGTATTAATAAAAATTTAACAAGAAGCAAAGTCTATGATGGAACCCCTCAAAAAAATCTTGGTTCCATTATTATAATTATGTAAAATTTGGCTTGGACCCTAGTTTCTGGCTTAGGGTTGTGTTCCTTATAAATGTTTTAGGGTCATATGATTTAAAACCCTCCAAAATTGTCCTATAAGTGCAGAAAAAACCCTTGGTCAGTATATTGTTGCATTAACCTGATGTTCCCAATAGCTGGATGTTTAAGATGTCACTTATGTCATCAAAGTAGTTGTTTTTACCAGCGCCTTGATTTCAAGTCTGTTGGTCACCTTAGTCCTTCTCAATATTAAATTTTTCTATGGTCTAGGCTTGATTTTATTGACTTAAATTTTTAGCCTTAGTGCTTATGGGTCATGTCTCTGTCTGCCTAGAGGTGGCCCCCTTTTAGGATTAACTTTTGTGGCATGTGTAAAATTAGGATTTCATGTTGGTTGTTTGATTGTCAGAAGTTGATCCCAACCATTCCTTTTGCACCCACGCTAATTTATTTCTTCTTATTTTATTCTCATGGGTAGACAGGCTTCAACGACATGGGTATGTGCAGGATCATCGTGCAAAAAAATAAGCCCTTAAGTGGCAAAAAATTCAGAAAAATCAGTGTTAGGAAACTTGACGTAAATATTTGAATAAGTTATCTATATTATTTCAAAAATATGTAACAATAGAATTTGTAGAAAATTGAATGTAGTTTCTAAAATACTATATTTATTTAAAAATAAATAAAATCTATTTGGTGAAAATTTGAAATTTCAATGCAGTAGTACTTAAATTTTAGGCAAAAATAAGAAGTAGGTGTCTGTCTGACCACCCTAACCATAATAAAATGATAATATTTTTTTGTAAGATTTTATATATAAGTAGAGAACTCATGTTCGGATGTGATGAATATTTTTTGTAATTTTTTTCAAGTAAATAATTAATTATGAATTTTTTATTACAACTTTTAGAAAATATAAAAACTCGTTCGACCACCTTAACTTGGTCAAAACTTCATGAAATTTAATTTTTTTTTTTAATCCTATAGTATGTGAAGCATAGAATGTGATGCATGTTTTGGATTCAAAAATATGATATCGTTGAAAGTTATAGATGTTTTCAATCACCTATCGATCGATTTTAGTCGTAATTCTAATAGAAAATGAATAATAATTATTTATTAAATTAAAATTAAATCATAATTTATATTTTTGGAAAGCTGAGAATCTCCTCTAAAAACCCTTTTCGTTTCATTAATTTTGGGTGAAAAAAAAGTTGTCAGCCACATACCCTCATAATATTGCCACTTTTTGGCGCACCATGATCCTGCACATACCTACATGTCTAGCATATTAGTAGGTCATGTTCCCTTGGTGAAGATAGCTAGCTCTTTTCAAAGAAGATCAACGGTTGTGGATTTGAAATGTGGCCACATCTTGACCACTCCTCGCACACCCGTGTTGGTTTATTTCATATTATTTTAAGTACACAGGATAGTGGATGATGGCCACATATCATGCTTAATGGTGAGACCAGTGTCTCCACAAGGCTGGAAGACATAGTTCAAAGAAGGATCAATGAAAGACACCAAAACACGTGTTCTCATCAGGACTGTTCCCCATGTGTATGTTTGTGTAAAGCATTAAAAAAGGATAGTAACATAGGCTAGCGGGTTGAGTGGCACTTGTCACTTCTGTGGGACCCACCAAGATATGAAGATGATTACTTCATAAGGAAGGAAATCGACAGTCGATGGCAGGTGATGTGGGTCAATCTTGACCACTCCCTACCATCCTATCAGGGCCCTGCCTATGTGCCATATTTTGCAGCGGGCAAGTGGGCAAGTACCACATAGACATTCTAAAAGGTCTCCAATGGATTATAATGGAGTTGGAAGGTTGCTAAATTTGGCCGAGAGGGTACTATTTTGAAATGATGCCATTTTTCAAGTTTGTTCTTTGAGGCACATGTTTGGGAGTTCGCCATCAATACAGATAGCTATTAATATGTGTAGGAAGTTGAAAATAAAGCAGGGCAATGTATGAAATGACATTTTTAGATCAGATCAGGATTAATCCATGCTATTCTGCTACGAAGAAGTACAATTAAGCAAAATGTTAGGTTCAAATTTTCTACTTTCTGAACCTTCTTTGAAGGTTCAAATTTTACTTGACGACTCCATCGATGAAAGAATTTGGTCTTAGCGCGAGAAGGCTGATACTAAACGATTTATTAGCTTAATTCAAATCTTCTTTCCACTCCCATCGTTTTGCTTTTGTCGGCTCAGCAAAAGGTAAGTCGGGAGATTCGAACTCCCTACCTCCTCAATGGCATTGGACGGCGATTTCGACATATCATGATGTCGGATTCTTGATAGAATCCTCAGCTAAAGTTTAACGGACGTATTGCTCGTCGTGATTTTTTTAATAGGAGGACTGCAATGGCAGTGAAGAGGTTTACCTATTTAAAACCATACTACACGCATACTCTTCATCTTCTAAAGCCAGAAAAATGGCGTCGAAATTGGGAAAACTGAAGCATTTAAGCATATTGTTAATGGTGGTAGTCATATTTGGATTCGGCATTCTTGTTTCAGCCGACGATAACTGCAGCCCAACCTTTGATTGCAGGAGTGAATTTGACTGTCCTACCGAGTACGGTTATACTCTGTGCTGCAACATTGGCCTGTGTGGCGATGGTGTTGGCTATTGTGCATGGAAATGCTAATCTCATCTCATTTTTCACTCTTTCTCTGCATTAGATGTCGGCCAAATAAATGTGCGGGGTAAAAGATCTGAAGAAGATATAGAAATCAAAATGTTCCAGCATTAGTCTGTTTTTCTTTCAATTGATAGAAGATGATAGGATTTTATGTGTTTAACTTAAAGTGCAATATGCTGAGTCTCTTGCTAGAAATATGAATTCTATATTAATGTTAGCTATGATTTCTGTATCATGCGGGATTTCGAATGAATTTGTGATAATGAGCCGATGCACTCTAGACATAAAGAATAGAAGAAATCACGATCGTTTAAAACGTTACAGCATTGTTTTATAATATTTTAAGGGATAATATGACTTACAAATATTAATGGTGAATTTTTTATAGTCAATGTAAAATTTTGTTTAGTTTTGGATTTGTTTTAATTAAATTTTTTAATGTATTTATAAATAGTGTATTTTTTTGTGTATATTTTAAATTATTTTATAATTTTTATTCATCCTTATTTAGATATGATTTTTGCATATTTTACTTTATTTTATTCTTATTTGTATCTAGTTCTACATATTCATCATTATTGCTTGTTAATTGTGTTTATTGTTATATTCGTATCATTACATTTATTCATTTTCTAAAAATTAACACCTACGTCACAAGTAATGTAGAATTGGCTTACAACTTTTTAAAATTAAAATTTCAATTTTACAAACTTGCACCTTGTAACTAGTCATTATGATCCAACATTGTACACATTTTGTATGATTTATCGTTGTTTATTAATATTTAAAGAGATTTGTTTGTCTATTTATACACATCAAAAATCCAAAAAAATATTACATCAAATATGTTGGTTGAGAGTGATCTTTCAAGATATTTTAAAATATATATACTAAAAATATGTGTGGATGAGGCATTAAGATATTAATTCAATGTCTAATATGTTTTCCCTAAACCTTGTACATATTTTTTATTTGACACATAACAAAAGAATGATAATGATTTAAATGTGTAATGTATATCAAATTAAATAAAAAACAATTGAGAATTTTATATTCATTGAAATATATAATACGAATCACATTTAATAATTTGGTTTTTATTATGTGTAATGGAGGGATTTTAAAAGGTCCCCTTCCTTTGGAATAGGCCAAGAAAGAAACATCATAGATATTTGTACAACAATGTGGAACAAGAAAAGGCATCAAATAGCTAAAATATTATAATGCAACAAACTATCATTTTCCCACAAACAAGGGCAATAAAGACTAGCACAATAGATAATCCAATAACAATAATAGGTACATCAAATTAAGATGGCTTGATGTTAAAAACACTTCAATGAAATTTGTATCCTACTAACAATATTATCCTTTCACTCAACATGGCTAATTTAATTTATATTGGCATTCTCATTTTAAGTGTCAAGCTTGAATCAAAATAAAATAAGGGCCCATAAGAGTGATTCTTAGCCAAAACCATCTTCTTTTTCTCTCTATTAGATGACGGCTTTAGGAAAATTCACCTCCAACAATTCACTGACGAAAAATTCACCATCAACAATTCACTATGGGAAAATTCACCGCCACCAACAATTCGCTGTCATGGAAAATTAACCACCAAAAATTCATACAATTAACTTTTCACGCAGTGAATTGTTATGACCATGAATTTTTCTGCGGTAAATTGTTCACGATGAATTCAGTGAATTTGCTCTATGCCTTAGATGACATTAGAGTGGGCGAATATTGAGAACCAATGTGAGAATTTATTTAAAGAAATTCACAATCCAAACCCTCTCTAATCTTTTGTTTCTGATTACAAATATCTTATGATCTTCTCATATTAGAAGCAAAATTTCTTATAGAAATGAGATAGAAACCATGTGAATTAGTCGGGATTTAACAACTTCTCCATTACAACTAAAGGAAACTTCATCCAAAGCCTAAAAAAATTGGCCTAGCATATATTCCTTTTCAATAAGGGCATATTCCTTGTCTTGGAATTATCTATAAATAATAGAACCTTGAGTAATTTAAAACTACATAAAATACAGAGGGCAGGCTCACAGGGAAAGCATCTGGCAGATCTCCAGGATGACGCTCAGCAAGGCAGAATGAAGATGGGCCACAGACGGGTAACACAGGGGCAACATGAAATATCATTGTAATAGTTGTTATGGGATAGTATATATTACAGGGACAGCATGTAATACCATTGTGTTGTGGCAGTTTGTAAGTGCATGGTTTGACAAGCAGTAGTACTGCTCGATATATGTCTATGTTGTTCAACCTATAATTAATAGAAAAATATTTAAAAATACATACCATTTCCTATTCAAAGGGTACCAAAGAGAAAAACTAATGAAAAGAAGAATTATATTTACCTTTCACTGCATCACCCCTTAAATCTTGATCGGAAGCTTTTAATTTCTACTTGAAACTTATCTCAAATATGTCTAAAACTAGAGAACACACTATCTTCCTATACCTCTAAATTTGTTAATGAAGGTGACATGGACTTGAGATCAAGGGGAATATTTTTTTTAAGCCAAAAAAGGAGAGTCGGGTGACACCTCGTCTTTGACCATTCCCAATAGCATTACATTCATGTAGGAGGCTATAGAGTTAATAAACTAACCGCTTATTATTTCCTAACAATGAAAAACCATGTGGATCTATATAATTCAAAAACTACACTCAATTATCATTCACACGAATTTGAAAAAATGTAACATATTATTTCTATAAAGGACTAATAAGGATCCATACCCATTGGCTTTGACCTTCTCAATATAATTAGTAGAATAATAATTAGACACATTAATTATTGAGTATAGATTTTATATACAAAATATAATAGAGAAAATAAGAATTAATTATAGAGTTCCTAACACTAACATTTGTATAAACGCAATCAACAATATTTTTCATAGGATTAAGAAAAATGTTCATCTAAAAGTGTATGGTTGTACTTAGATGAAAAACTAGTATTCCATTACCATCAAACTAAATATTTATTATATTAGCATTCCCCTCTTATCTGCAATCCATTCCACCCATTTACAAAGACCTTATCACTATCCTCACCACTCCCTTCATCTTGATGATTCACTAATAGAAGAATAATGTTGATTGACATGGGGTGTGGGTCTATCTATAAATAAGTCCAATTGATTTTATGTTACATTCATTAAGAAAATGAATAATTGAAAGAAGAATTATATCAATATAAATAATACTATTGTAGATCTAATAATTTGAGTGTGTCTCTCTTAAAGATATAATTATATAAATTTATTTTCTATTTTTTATTCATTCATGGTAGTTAAATGAAAATGTAAAGAAAATGAAGTTTTTCCATTGAATAAATATGGAAGAGATATCAAAAAAAAAAATTACTTATCTTTTCTCTTTCTCTTATTTAAATTATCCGTTTGCACATACAAAGTTGTTGCCATATTTATGTTGTTAATGAATAAGATAAATATAAATGTAATTATTTTTTTTCCCTTTTATAATTTTCTAGTTGGAATTATATATGGAGATACATCTTCAAATGACATTTTAGAGTAATTTTAAAATATAATCTTGAAATAGGAGATCATGGATATAAGAAAAAAGCACAATTGAACAATATGAACTATTGTATTTAGTCAACTAAATTACAATGAGTACAAAGTGTTGCATATATAGGAAAGGAAGAGGAAATCCACCTATGATTTGGATTAACAAGTGCCCCATGAAGTCAGAAAAAATAGTAGACAAGTGTCCTATAGGTGTCAACCTTAGGATCACTTGCAGTGTGCAAACCAATAACCTATTTTACCAAGTCATCAACCTTGATTCCAAGTGTTGAGTGACCTTTGAGGTGAGATGGAAATTCTTCCAACCTAAAAAATGGTAGCACATGAGGTTTACCAAATAATTTGGTAACCTCTAGAGGTCTAAAAGGGTGCACATTCAGTTAGACAAGATGTTGTTTAACTTCATCAACCTAACTACACTTAAGTATAATGAATGGATAAATTATTCACTCTAATAGAAAACACCACAATAGCACACATTATTGGTTTTATGTAACAAATTAGTATGCACAATTTTGTAGTCCTATGTCCCCTTGGGCTCTTGTTTGATCTCTAAATATGATTCCAAAGATCAATACCTTTTTTGGTTATTAGTTTAGGATAAAATATTGACTATTAACAATCTTTGGAAAAGATGCTTCTCATATTGAATAGATACTATCTTTGTGAGGAGGATTTGGAGGAATCCCACTATTTTTTTATTTGGTCTAGATATGCTCAAGAGGTGTGGCGAGTGGGTCATCCCTTCTTTGGTTATGGAGCTTTGGAGCTAGTGACAGGTTCCTTATCCTTCCTCATGTTGTTTGGGGTCTATGGAAGGAGATGAATAATAAAATTTCTAGCAATGTTGCACTTCCCCTAGTTTCCATATTTTTTAAGATCTCTTCGGCCATTAAGGAGAATTTCTTGCAAGTTGTGGTTAATTCTAATTTTGCTAGTTGTGTGATTGTGTCAGAGTATGATTTTTGGGTGGAAGATCAATGGAAGCTCATCTTTGATATTGCACAGCCTTTGAAAAAATCCAAGTCTACTTGAGAAGGGGTGATATCGTATTATCCTCCTCCTAGGTGGTTTAAAGTCAACTTTTATGGTTAAGTTAAAGGTAATCTAGGACCCACTAGCTATGGGGGAGTGTTAAGAGATCATAATGGTAGGTCCTAGTTTTAGCGGAGGCACTCCCTTTGAGGATCCAAATAAAACACTATGCTAAAGTTGTTGTAGCGTATCATGGTTTAAATTTGGAAAGGGAGAAGGGGGCTTCCAAATTTTGGTTGGAAGGGGACTGATTGAATATTATCAACTGTCTTAGCAAGCTCCCACCTCCTTCTTGACCATTCATTGAAAGAATTATCATTGATGCTTTTTCTTTATTGAATAACTTTGAAGAAGTCTGCATTTCCCATGTATTTTGTGAGGCTAATTGTGTTGCATACTTTTTGACTAACCTTGGTGTGTCCTTATCTAGGTCATGGGAGATTAATGAACACCTCCTAGTAGATCTTATTACATTACTTAATAATGATAGTCACTAAATCTTTGAAGGGGTTTCAATTTTTTTGTAATCCTAAAGGATGGCGGTTTAATGATTACCCTTTGATGTCGATTATACATTTGATGGCCATAGCTCTTATTAGAAATTGTGGGAGGATAAGTTGTAATATTAGGAGGGATCTGGCTATTACATTTATATGTACATAAAAAGTTAGGATCATATGCTTTTTGGATGAGATTTCCTCCTTGGCTTTTTTCATAATCTGCATTTGTACTTTGTGGGGTCTAATTTCTAAAAAATTCTCAACACTTTTGGAGATGGGGGTGACAGATGCAAAATGGATCCCTTTTAGTGTGTTGAGACAAAAGATAATGGAGAAGTTTGGAAGATTTTGTATAAATGTGGACTTACTCCATTCATGGAGAAATTACATGTGTTTGATTCCAAGAACTCGTAGGATTTTATGGAAGCTTGGCATAGTTAGGTGCTTAGTATGTTTGGAATTGATATCACTATGAATGAGGATTTTGTAGCTAAAGTTATAGGGCTATCAACTCACGGGAAGAAATTCTTGAGAAATAAAGTCATGTTTGAGGTGGCAAGAATGAACTTCCTGAGGGATAAAGAGAAAGAAAAAATGGTTAAACTCCAATTTGGTGGGTTTGATTAAACAAAAATTAAACCAATTTAGGAAGATGTTCTTATGACTCTTATGTGGTACTTTACTTTGGATGGGAGATACTCAACTATTTATTTGCACCATTTTGTACTGCTAAACCATTTTTTCCATGGTAAGTTGGTCTCCTTCCTATTTTATCTTCTTTCATCTTTGGAGAATGGGATTATGGATTATAGAAAGATTCCCAACTTCCCTTTTTACATGAGGGGTTGATACTTTTTACTATGGATCATATCAAAGCAAGATATGTTATTGATTCCCCTATTCCTAGTAAGGCCTACAAGGACAAGAATAAGGCTAGGCTAAAAGGGAAATGTCATTTAGAGGAGGAGGAAGGTGATGGCAAGACAAAATTTGGGGATGATTCTATATCCTAGTCTGATGGCTACCTGATAGATTTAGATTATGTTAAACCTTCATTTGGGGTCAAGAAAAGTTTTGTGAAGACTGCTAATCCCTCTTCCTTGCATGGGATGCATAAAATTACAGTTAATTATGAAGATGTAAATTTGGGGGGGAAAGGAAGTGGTAGGAAGGTTCCTAAACAAAGATCGATGAGTGTTGTTGTTTCCCATGATGTGTAGGAGAATTTGTAGGAAGGTATTAGGTTTAAAAAGGTTTGTGGGGTAGCAAAAAATTCTATTGATGAAAGAAATTTGGATTGTGGTGGGGATAGGAGGGTCCCAGCTGAAGGGGATGTGAATTTGGAAAATTTCGTTGATTTGGACACGTCCCTTGCATTGTCATTTTTTGAAGGAAAAGGCAAAGAACAATTTTTCTTGTTTAGTAGATTTCAAGAAGAGGATCCTTCAATGAACTTTCATCAAGGGAGGGGTCTATATTGAGGCTAATTGGATTCTAATCAAGCATCAGGTTTGGTGAAGGAAGGGTCAGATGTATTTTTAACCTGCTCATGTGGATCAACAAGCTCATTTATTTATTTTTAATTATAGATGTCCCTTGCTATTTGAGATGAAGGGGCATGATTAGAGATCAAATTCTACTTTCTTTTATTATTTAATTTAGGTTTTTATTTTTCTAATATATTTTAATTTTAATTTTGACTATATGAATTTGTGTTTCTTTTTCTTTTTTCTATTGATTTTGCATCTCAATTTGATAAAGGATTTTTATTTTTGATGTTTGTTTGATAGCCTTGTAATTTTGGCATGATAGTTGTTGATCAGAGTCTAAGAGGTGGATGTAAGTGAATATGTTAGATAAATCATGGAAAATATCGGTGATACACTCGATAGCTTCTTTGTGAATACTCTCTTTCCATAGCTCATTATGTTCTAATAGTCAAGGATTTTGGATACTTATTACTAAGGTACAGTTAACCAATCATGTATCAAAGGGATTTCTCTTCCTATTTATTTAGAAAAAATTATTAATGGTCATTTTTCCAATGAATTTTTCCTTACTCTCCTCAAGGAGGATGAATATAAAAAAAATATCTTCATTACCTAGCTATCTTCTATCAAGCTTCAAGATCCAACATTCAATAGAAAAATACCCAGCACAATCGTCAAATCTTTCCTTCATAGGCCAACTTTATATATTTATTTTGGGTGGAAGTGGATTGATAATAGAGAAATATTTCATTTTTTTGGGATTCCCTTTACTTTTGAAGCCTCACACACTAAGCTATCAAGAGCGGTTATTGCTAGAACTGAGAAAAATGTTTAGTATTAGATCACCAAGCCACTCTCACTGGTTAGCAATTTTGAAATTTATACCAAAATTCTTGTTGTCACCAATATCTACTTCTCTTCATGTTGGGTTCCCTTGAAGGTCTCTTATTTAAATATTGAGAAGATCCTACATGACTTCCTCTAGGAATCCAATAATGGAAATTATGGCTTTCATTGTGTATCATGGAATTTATGTTGCCTTCCTTGTGACATTGGGTAGTCTGATATAATATTCATTTTTAAACAAGGAATTTCTATATGTGCCAAATAGATTATTAAAGTGATTGATGGTAATTAATCTTGTAGAATTATTGTGCCAAATTGTATTATCTATGGCTTCCCCACTAGACACCATACTTTTATAGGCCTTGACATGGAAACTCTTCTTACTCTACAAAAGTTGGTTACCAATCAAGGCACCTTTGTTATCAAAATAATCTAGAAGGCTTAGGAAGTTATTAAACCTTGGCTCAAATGGGTGGGAAATGAATTTCATAATGGGTTACACATTAACCAATAATAGACTTATTGGTTTCTTATTTACAGGTCTTAAGGCTAGCCTTTTGCCAACAAGGATTTTATTTCATGTCATGAATTAAAACTTAATTTAGAGCATACTAATTAATATCGAGAGACTTCTCAATTTTTTATTGCTTGTATATTTGCTCTCAAATGCTTCATAAGGTTGGGGTTTATTCTTTTAAACCTTGGTGGAAGGATTGGAAATGCTACCTAGTTAGCCCACTTTAGAACTATAAGCCTAATAAAGGTTAATCTTGGCTCTCTTCGCACCTTCCCTTGGTTGAACAACTAAACCATCACTGGCAACTTCAAGCATCTCTTGGCATTTAGTATCATTGATTTTAATGTATCTATTATGCTATGTTGAAGCCTAAAACAGACCACTATGCTTGATGCATTCCCTATCAAGCCCTTCTGATGGGAAAGTGGTTGATTCAAATGGAAATCCCCTTCACTTGATGTCCTTTCTACAAACATCTAGAGAGCATCAAGAACCTTTTTCTTCATAGGGTCAAGAAGCATGGAATTGGATCCATAATTTTTTCAAGCCCTTTCATCCTTCTCCATTCTCCTAGCATATGGTGTTGTTAAGAGATTATCCTTATCTCCTTCTCAAGTACACCTAGTTCTATAATGCTTTTAGGATGGAGATTCTATTCTGTATTTGGAAAGATAGGAACTATATTTTACATTTGCACTTTTGATCCCGATTTCTCTTTATACACCAAGGTTATTATTTGTTCCATTTTTTTCATACAAATTCAAGTGCAAGCTACCAATTTTGCACTTGAAGTTTCTAACCTCTAGGAGCTACTAGATCATTAGGGAAATGCCCCATATATTATTTCAAGGGTGCCTCCAGATTCTTCCTCTCCTCTAAGGAATCATATGCATAGCCCCAAGTAGTTTGCAAGGAGAGGTTGGTGTTCTTAGTCCCATGGAAATTCACAATGCTCTATTGCTCATGCCTAGTCCTAGCCACCTATATTGTCCCCTTGGTAGCCACCCCCCTCTCCTTAAAGGCATGGGGAGATTGGATGGTTGAGTTCTAACAAGTTTCTTAGTTTGCAACTTGTCATTTCTCCAGTTAAATCACAACAACCAATTTAGGACACCCTTGAGGAGGGGAGCACCATCACTAGTTGGGACCCCGTTGATGACACCACACTTGTTGATGTATAGAATTTTAATCTTGATTTTAAAAATTTGCATAAGAATACTATAACATTAGCTACTTAATGTTGTATTTAGTCTTTATTATAGACTAAATGTTGTGAGTATGTCTTTCCACCACCCTAGTTTCTTTTGTCAATATTGTACTTCTTTTAATTTTAATACAAAATAAAATAAAAATATTAATAAAAAATAATAATTGAATGATATGTATTCTCAATTATGAAAACAATAAACATATTTTTGTTTACATAATATTTTCAATAAAAAATTTAAACAATTAGAATTACTTTTTATTTTAAATTTTAATATATTTCCTTAATTTAAAATTATTATATGAAATATAAAAAGTTTTGATCTTCCTTTCGAAATCATCAAAACTTTAAAATATTATTAGAAATAATTGAAGATGATGTTTTGCGATCTTTCATCTTATCTTATTTGACGATAATTTAGTCGAATCCGTCATTCCGATGATAACGATATGTTTTAAATATTGTTCAGTAAATTAAATATAATATTTGAATTTCTGAACGTTCAAATTTTGCTTGACTCCTTTATCTAGGAAAGAATTCGGCCTCCTTTGCCTAGGAAAGAATTTGGCCTTCGTGTAAGAGAACTGATATTAAATAATTTATGGGCTTCTTAAAAATCTTTTTTCCATTTCCATCGGTCTGTTTTGGCCAGCCCAGCAGAACTTAAGTCAGGATATTCGAACTCCTTACCTTCTCAATGGCATTGGACAGAGAACAGATTTCGACTTATCGTCGATGTTTATTCAAGCATAGGTGACGTCATCCGATTATTGGTAAAGTCGCTTTTCATAATGATTGCTCCTCGTGATTTGTAAATTATTTGAATACCCAGTGAAGACGTTTACCTATTTAAAGCCATACTACATGCATACTCTTCATCTTCTAAAGCCAGAAAAATAGTGTGGAAGTTGGGAAAGCTGAAATATTTGAGCATATTTATAATGGTGGTAGTCATATTTAGAGTGGGCATTCTGGTTTCAGCTGACGATAACTGCAAACCAGGCTATAGATGCATGAGCGATTTTGACTGTGCTATCGGGTACTGCTATTCTGTGTGCTGCAGCATTGGCCTGTGTGGCAATGGCCTCGGCTATTGTGGGCAATGCTAGCCTAATCTCATTTTTCACTCATTCTCTGCATAAGATGTTGGTCAAATAAATGTGCGGGGTATAAGATATGGAAGACTGAATCCTCCGGACATTAATAAGATATGTGTGTTTAGCTTAAAGTGACATATGCTGAGTTTCGTGCTACAAATATGAATTCCATATTAGTACTAGCTATGATTTATATTCATTGAAATGTATAATATGAATTGCATTGAATGGCAACTAGTAACATGTTTTTTATTATAGGTAAAGAAGGGATTTTGAAAAGGCCCCATCCTTTAAAATAAATCAAGAAAGGTAGATCATAGATACGTGTACAACAACATGGAATAGCAACAAGCATCAAATTTGATCACCCCACAAGCAAGGGCAATAAAGACCAACATGGTAGACAATCCAATAATAATAATAGATCCATCAAGTGAAGGTGACTTGATGTAGAAAATGCTTCAAGGAATTTTGTATCCTACTAACAACCTTATAATCCTTTGACTCAACCAAGCTAATTTTCTTTCTACAGGTATTCCCATTTTTAAGTGTCAAGCCTAAATTAAAATAAAATAGCTCACTAGTCTACCTCCTAGCCTAAACCATCTTCTTATTCTTCTTATTAGGTAACATTAAGGTGGGTCAATTTTGAGACCCAAGAGTAAGGATAAGGAAATTTACTTCATGGAATTCACCTTCTAGGCACTCCCTTGCCTTTATCTTCTCACTGCAAATCTCCAATGATCTTCATCTATTAGAAACAACATCTCTCATATAACTAAGATCAAACCCATACGAATTAGCCTTGTACAAAAGAGGAAAAACAAATTGTCCATTTCAACCAAAGGAAACCTTATCCAAATATTGAAAAATTAGGCCTAGCCTAAAAATAAATTGCAATAAGGGCATCCCTTGGCTTGGAGAATGGTCTATCAATAATAGCACCAATAAATTTAAGAATCCACACCATGTACTCTTTAATTAAGACCAAATACAAAAAATAATCAAAAGATGAATTGGATTTACCTTTGATTGCATCAACCCTTGAAATTTTGATATGAAGTCTTTAATTTCTACTTGAAGCTTCCCTCAAACAAATAGTAAACTAAACATCACACTATCTTCTTTTACAACCAAATTTATTAAAGAAGGTGACATCGACTTGAGATCAAGAGGAATGCATCTTTTTAATCATAAAGAAGTGTTGGATGGCATAACCTCCTTGTCCATTCTCAATAGCATTTCATCCTTGTACGAGACTATAGTGTTAATAAACTACCCCATATCACTTCCTAACAATAAAAATCCATGTGGATCTCCATAGGGTGAATTCTACGTTCAATTCCCACACCATTATCCACATGAATGTGGAAAGAGTGGAATATTATTTCTATAAAATACTCATAAGGATCCCTACCCAATGGTTTAACCCTTCTCACTAGAATCAAGAGTGTTAATAATTAGGCATTCCTAAGTGATACTCCTAGAATATTTATAGAGTATAGATTCTATAGATAAAAACTAACCTCATTATAGATAAAAGAGTGTGTGGGTACTTATAGGAAGAACTATATAAAAATACTCGTCATTATCATACAATCCATTCCACCCACTTTTACATCCTCTATTTACATAGACCTTATCACTATCCTCATCATTTTCTTCATTTTCATATTTATCTAAAATGGTAACATACATTAAGGAGAATGAATAATTTAAAGAAGAATTATGTAAATATACATAAAATATACTTAATACTATTGTAGATCTAATAATTTAAGTCTCTCTTATTTAAAACTTTCGTTATAGAAATTAATTTTCCAGTTTTCGTTATAAACCACTTGAAGGTGAACAAACTCTAAAATTATCAACTAAGAATCGAATTTAGATAATGATAAATTACTACTCACTATGTCTTATGTATATCACACTCATGTGTTGGATACCACCCATGCTAACCTAATTACCTATACAATAAGTTATAAAATTAATCATATAACTTAATTAATTCTTGTGATATCCATAAGTTGGATACACATACACACAATGGAATAAGATTGTAGCATGGATATATGTAGGACAAATAAAACTACAATTACTAGTGGGTCATTACAATAACATACAATTATGTGTATTTCCTTTCCAAAGATTATAAGATACAAATATATATAGAGAGACATGTATTTACTTATTTATAGGCTATATACTTAACTAAACATATCACAAGTGAAGGAGATTAGAGAAGAATTTTGGGAAAATAAAATATATACATATTTAATAAATGTATTATAAGTAAAAATATTATCCAAATATGTGTGTTTGTGTGATATACAATATTTATTGTATAAATAATTATATAATATGAATAGATGAGAATATTTATCTTATATGAATGTGTAAATTTTTTATATGTTTATATTATGTATATTTAGTTACAAAAATTATCTTGGTTTTCTTATTATTGCATCACCTTGGGGTTAAATTTTTAACATAAATAATGCAAATTTTAGACTTTATTTTATTGTCAAAATTTGGCTCCATTACCAAGACTCTAGTTTATAGGTACATAAAAAGAGAACTACAAAAATAATGAAATAATTTTAAATATGGTAAATAATACTACCATATAAATGAGTATGAATGAATGAATGATAGCACCTGCTAGTTGCTAATCCATGCATGAAGGGGCTAAGCACCCAATGGGTGACAATGGAATTAGAGGAGATCAAAAAAATATAGTGTAATTCATGGGATGAATAAAAGGGAATTTAGGATGGCTAAAAATCAGCTAAAATTTAATGCAAGAACATACTAGTAAGAAATAAAGATATTTTTCTTAGATCAAGATGGGATTGGAAGAAAGCTAGAAGATGGCAATAAATAAGAAGAAATAAGGGATAAATAGACCCAGTAAAGAGAATAAATATATTTAAAGAGAATGGAGAAGATGTGAGACATCTATAGAGTGAGCCAAGAGGGATGTAATTGAATAAATTCTTAGAACAGAGGTAGGAGGATAGATAATTTACAATTTCATCACTAATATAGAAGAACCAATAGAATCACCCCTCATGCCATCTAAGATAATTTGTCAAGATCAACCCACTAGAATAAGAATCGCCCCTCATGCCATCTAAGACAAGAAAAGTCTCCATAGATGAGATAAATAACGTCATCCTTACTTAGGCTAGAACAAGAGAGAGTGAGAAGTAATGGTGAAATTTTTTAAGACATATTTGAAAAGAAGAAAAGTATATAGAAATTCCTCCACTCAAATTTTGAGAGTGGTACAATTTTAAATATTTTAAAAGTTAATAAAAGAATAAATACAAATAAAAGAAATAAAAAATATACCATAACATACCTGTGTACATGAAGAAAACCTTTTTAGGAGAAAAACCCCACACTCAAAAAATCCTAAATTTATTACTGAGTAAAAAGCATTAAACTATAAGAAACTTATAGAACATTCCTTCATATGAGTATCACCTATTAAATATCTAGAGGAATTTTGTAAACTTGACAATATCTATAAAACTAAGCACATAACCTTCTCTTCAATCACCTAATATATAGGAAATAAAATGCATTGAATATTTGGATGGTAATTAGAATACCATGAGCTAAAGTAACCCATAAAGTGGAATTCAAATACTAAATCTCAAGATGAATCTATAGGCTAAAAATAGCATATCCCTTTTGCCTATCATAACCTAATTATAATCCACTCACCAAATTTTTTATTTCATTAAGATTCCATTTCTTATAACAAAATATGTCTCATGATATTTCATAATACACGTCATAATTTTAACAACTATAACTCCCCCTTACAACTCTTTTATATGTATAATACACTTTTATATTTCCTATGCAAGTTTTTTGAGGGCATAACTTTGAATCTGGAAGGATGATTAGGAATTTTTCTTAAAATATACAGCAAAAAGTTGCCTAGAAAACAAGAACCACCCTTTTTAGTGTCAAATAATGCAAAATACTTATTTTTACATAAAACTACTTCTATATCCTAAAAATTGAGTTTTTCTATATTATAACCTAAAAATCATGCTTTTATTGTAATTTTATAAATAGAATCAAGCTTGAGAAACCACTCCTATCATATTGAGTAGTGATTTCCTCAATATAACATTTCCTAGAGATTAAGGTGGATGAAGAAAATTAGTAAAACAATGAGAGTGTAGTCTTGATCAAAAGACACTTGAAGTAAAAAGAAAGTGAGAAAAAATAGCATAATATTATAAATTAGGAGGAAGGAAAGTTTCTAAATCACACAAAGATAAATCAAAATGTTTGGTGTAAGAATTAAAAAATTCCATAAATTGAATATACAAAATAGATCAATTATCATATCAAGTTTATAAAATATATTAAAAAAAATTACATATAGAGTCAATGGTTTGGTAGTAGGTAGCTATGAAAAAAATACTAACTACCCCTCTAAGATTGAAACATGTGTAGTACTATACAAATAGATTTAGGAACAAATTTTAAGTCCACATTAGGAAAGGAAAAAGTAAGATGTGTCTCAAGGTGACCTTAATATTAGTGTGAATAGGACCAACTAGGTACTAGATAAAATTAAACTAGGTAATTGATAACATATTTCACACTAACACTATCCCCTTAAATAATACTTAGGGAGAATGCCAATCACTAAAAATATGAGTCAATAAAATATTTACCAACTATTATTGTTTAAAAGAAGGATAAACATGGAATAAATTTAATTTTACAATCATTGGAGAGGGAATATAAATCACTTAAATACAAAAAAAATATGACAAGATCTATATAAATGTTCAAAATAGATAAAATACTCTTAGCAACTTACATTTACTTTAAATCAATATGTATTTCTTGGTCAAATGATGGATATGGATGAAGGAAATATTATTGATCATAGTACACCAATAGCCTCTAAATCACCAAACATCCCAAGATAGGTGGAACTAATCTATTGATGGATAAATAACCCTTTGTGTATGTTGTTGGCATATTTTTGTTATTGATGTCAAATGGGATGATTGTGTGATATCCTGCTTGGGAGACTAGCGATGTTTGGATGACGAGATGAATTCAAATGTATTCAGTCATGACGCTCAAACAAACTTTATATTCCAATGATGACTATCTATCAATGGTTGCATGTTGCTTAATTGACAAATTAAGCCCTTGAGTTTGTTGGGGCAACTAACCCTCTTTCCTTGTGCCTATCGACTTGACAAATATTCAATGATCATAATACTTCCCTGGTCACGAGGTAAATATTTTTCCTTAGTAAGATCTATGGTGATGATTGATGATTGAATATCTATAGGTTTTTTCGGGAGCTCAGTACAAATATTGTAGATTCCCATCTAGATTCTCCAAAATAGCACAGTGGCACACTTTATGGGACTAAATTGAAAGATAAGTGTCAAGGGTGATTGGTGACATGAAGGTAGGTATCTATGTTTGATTGATTGATATAGCAATTAACATCTCTGTTGTGAATTGTGGGGGTATGTCAAGACAACATATGGTGATAATTTGTAAGTCTGCTAAAGATTTGGTGGGACCACATCTAACCTTGTGGAACTAGAGATTTGTGATGTGTACCTTTTGGGACTCACTGTCAACAAGTTGCATATGGTAGGAATTGATGGTGGTCTTCAAACAAAATCATTATTCAAAGGTATTAGTTTAAAAAGTTGAATGGTGAATTTTGATTGATAGATCATGGCACGAAAAGAATTGTTCAATGACTCAGGTTCAAAGTAAGAATGCTTAATGGCTATGATAGTGTGATCTAGGGTTTCAATTGTAAACTAACTCAAGGAGAAAATTCGATTTACCCAACTACTCCAATTACTAGTATTAATGATGATTAGATGATCAAATTAGTGACACAAACTGATAGGTGGCAGAAAATATAATTAACATTCATTACAGTTAATATGAATTAAATGTTTGAATTAAATGTTAATAAAATCCTAGTTGTTCTATATGCCAAAAATAGAAAAATATCTATTTTTTTATAAGTGGATGTGTGGATCGATGTTTTGATAGCTTGCAAAAGAAGATAAATATTGAACCATGGTTGAGAAAAGATATGGTGTGCAAATCTTGAGGCTAATGCAAAAATTTGGTGATGAATAAAAGAAGAAAGAAGAAGGAAACTATGAGAGAGAATGATGTTGAAAGAAGAAGAAGTGAAGGTGTGTTACATCTAAGTGACAAGTGTCTTTTGATACGAACAGAGAGTGCACTAAAATAAAAAGAGGAGAGTGCAACAACAAGGTGAAAGAGATGAGCCCGAATTTAAAGAATAGTAAATCTCAATCTAAGTTTAGCCACAAGAGAAAAATAGAAGAGGTGTGAATCGTAACTGAAGGTACATAGGTCAAAATCAAGTTTTGAGCAGTTTCAAACTAAGTCGCAACATTGAATTGTGTTCCATCAAATGATCTATAACTGTCATTATTGTAAATCTGATTGGTGGGTGCCATCAGATATCTAGGTAATTGCTCAATGTAGGGAGTAAGTGCTTCCCTAAAGTGGGTACTCCTAAAATTAGGGGATTGGTGTCTCCTTAGGGTTGGTGCCCTTAAACATTGTAACATAACTTTGATTGTGATGTTGGGTTAGGACAGTAGCTCCTAGCAGCATTTCTCACCATGGTTTTTCCCATCTTGGGTTTTCCATATACATCTTGTGTTATGTGATGCTTATGTGTATGTTGTCCATGTATTTGCATGTTAAGTCTTAATCTGCATAAAATGTTTAAGGATTAAAATTTTAAGATCTATTGATTCACCCCCCTCTTAGTAGATTATTGTGTTCCAACAATTGGTATCGAAGCTCGAGGTTCCCTAAGTGAAGCTTAATCAGCTCGGGTAGATTCTAGCAATGTGAACACTATGGACTATCAGGAAGGTTCATCCACAAATAAAGTACCTTTGTTCAGTGGAATAGATTATGCTTTTTGGTGCCATGAAATGGAGGCATATTTGGGATCTCTAGGATTTGATGTTTGGATGTGTATCAAGATCAATTATGTTCCTCCTCCCTCTCCTCCCACTAATACTACTGGGAAGGACTATGAGAACAATGAAAGAGAAAGGCATGCCATTATCCATGGTTTTTCTAGATTTGTGTGTGAAAAGATTGTGCATTGTAATACTGCTCATGATATCTAGGATAAGTTGAAAAAAAATATGAAGGAGACAGACAAGGTAAAATTAGAAAAGCTACAAGTGTTGAGAGCTATATTTGAAAGCCTAAAGATGACTGATGAGGAAAAGATTGAAGACTATCTTCTAAGAGTAGAAGATATAATAAACTCTATTAGAGGGCACAAAGAGGAAATGAAAGAAGATTTCATTGTACCAAAAGTTCTAAGGTCAATGACAAAAAAATATGATCCCAACATCTCTACAATTGAAGAAGGAAGAGAAATAGACAAATTCACTCTTGATGAGTTGCATGGGATATTCACTGCATATGAGATGAGAATGAGGGATGGAGAACCATCCAAGAAAGAAGCTACATTCAAAGCTTCCAACAAGGTGAAGGATGAAGCACCTATGAAATAAAAAGCTGAAACAACCACATCTAGACATGATGAGACTGATGAAGAAGAGGAAAATTTCATCAAGAGACTTAGAAGAGGCTTTGGAAAGTACAAAGGTGAGTTTCCTTTTAAATTCTTTGAATGTGGAAAGCTAGGTCATTTTACCACTAAATGTGACCCATACAACAAGAAAGGAAACTCTAAGCAAGAAGTGGATGATAAAATGAAGAAATTTTACTACCCTAAGAGAAGGAGTTTTTAAAAGAAGAAGAAAATTCTATACATCGAAGAGGATAGTGATGTTTTAGATGATTGTAATAGCTTAGATGATGAGCAAGATTGTTCCTTTATTGTAAAAGAAAATGAATTCCTTTTCATAGAAAAAGAGTCTGAGGAATGGAAGGGTGGAAACATTGAAAATATCAATGAAGAAGATGAAGAAGGAGAGGTTAATCTACAAGGAGAACACATTTATGCCCTAGAAGAGATTGATAATCTCAGAGATGAGATTGATAAACTAAAAAAATAAAACAAGCGTCAAAAGAAGCTTGCATAAAAAGAGTTAGAAAATCTAACCAAATATCTTGAGGAATCTAATCAAATGGTAGTAAGTCTAAAACATCAAGTGGATGAAGAGAAAAGAATGGATGAAGTGATGAAATCCAAATTAGAATCTAAAGTGGATAGATGCATGAAGCTTGAGGCAGAAGTAGTTTCCTTGAGAAAGGATTTGGAGAAAGCCAAGGAGCATGTTGAAAAAGGATTGAAGCTAAAATGTGGCTCATAAATTTTGGATGAGATATTAAGCACACAAAAGCCCTTTAATAAATAAAAATATGGTTTAGGGCTTGAGAAACATAATACCACATTCATAGACACTTTTTCAAAATTATATGAAAGATTTAGGGTAGAGTAAAAGTTCAAATCTGTCAATGGAAGTGATTGCAAAGGGTGTAAACTCAAAGAGAAACCTACATAAGTTGTGAAAACTAAGGAAGAAAGGAAGCTTGTTGCTATAAAGGACAATCAGTCAGTCCCTAATCAACAAAAGAAGAAACGAAACATAAGGGTATGTGTAGGATCATCATGGAAAAAATAGACCCTTAAGTGGCAAAAAAATCAAAAAAATTAGAGTTAGGCAACTTGATGAAAAAATTTGAGTAAGTTAGGGTCAAACCACAATAGTGGTTTACAAATTTTTTGAGGAAGGAAATTTTATTTTTCTTCCATTCCCCAAACTCAAGGGGTTCGGTCAAACTATATGGTTCATCTAAACCACCTTTTATGTTCAACTAAACATATGTGTTCGGTCGAACCATTCGTTCAACTGAACCCTAAAACACAAACAAACAAAAAATTATATTTTAAGGGGTTTCGTCAAACATGGGTTCAACCGAACCCCCTCAAATAAGGCATAAAAAAAAAATTTGAACTGTCACTGTCATTTTTTTCTTTTTTCTGCTTTCCCTATGCTCTGTGCGTGTGGCAAACCTGAACGTGAATAGAAAACAATGAATGGAAAACTCGAATTCATCTCTCCACTGTTCATCAACCCGATTTGCATATCTCACAAGGTTTGTCAAATTCAAATTTCATAGACTTCAAAATGTGTCTTTTTGTTAAATTTCTAAACCCTAAATACAAAAAAAATCAAATTTGTTGATTTGAAACTGCATTTGTTTGAAATTTTCTAAAGCCTTTTCAACATACACTATTTGAATATGCAGTGTTGCAATTTCTTGACATACATTTCTACTCTCTCAAAAAATTAACATGCCCTGTCTATGCTTCCACATTTTGCATACATTTATACCAAGGCACCTCTAATTTATTTGAGGCATTATATTAAATAGTTCATTAAGAAATTTATTTGAGGCATTATATCAAACAGTTCATGGTAATTTTTGACGGAGTATGATAGAAATAGTGTTTCCATTGTATGCACCCTATATCAAACAATTCATTAACAAATTTATTTGAGGCATTATATCAAATAGTTCATGGTCATTTTTGATAGAGTATGATAGAAATAGTGTTTCCATTATATGCACCCTATATCAAATAGTTCATTAAAAAATTTATTTGAGGCATTATATCAAAAAAACTATTGGAAATTTATTTGAGGCATTATATCAAAAACATTATTTCTATCATACTCTGTCAAAAATACTATTGAAAATTTATTTGAGGCATTATATCAAATAGTTCATTAACAAATTTATTTGAGACATTATATCAAATAGTTCATGATATAAAGTTTAGGGTACATACAATGGAAACTTGGATAAAATTCTTCATATTTTTCCTTTGAGTCTTATGACATTACTCCAAAAATGGTTGGTGAGCTAAATGTATGAATCGAAGAATAAATTTAGAGGAAAGAAACTAGATTGTTTGAATGAAATGTATAATAAAATAGTTCTATTAGGATTAGAAGGAATGAAGGTATTATTAAATTTTCTATTTTACAACTCAAAAGAGAATAAAGAAAAGGGTGTGCCTTGTTTGTTGTTAATTTTTATTTAGTAAAAGTGAATGAGAACCATTCAAATGAAAATAAACCTCCATTACAAAAGTCTTAGGATGTCTAAATCCTAGAATGAACTCCTCATGTTTCCTCCTAAATGGGTGTTTTATTTTTTAATAGAGTTCATGCATGAATTAGCCCCTATATCTAGAGATCCCTATCAAACAAACACTTCATATTTGCATGAATTAAAGGATTGAACCTAAATGACATTTTAAAGAAAGGATTTATATGTTCTAGTGTCTTGTCATGGGATGCTCCAACTATTTTTATGAAAAAGAAAGATAAGACACTTTTCCAAGTTGTCTTGATTATGTATGTTCAATAAATAAACAATTAACATTAATATCCACCACCTAAAATAGATGACTTATTTTACTAATTGAGAGGGGTGGCCATATTTTAAAAAACAGGTCTAATATTCAATTACAATTAGCAAAGAATAAAGGAGGAATACATTCATAAAACTACATTTAGAACTAGGTATAGGACATCAAAATTATATGTTTGAGGCAATGCATATAAGACACCCATATACAAAATAGTACAAAAGAAAGAGAAGAAATTAAAGAATGTGTGCTTGTAATCTATACTTGAGAGCATTAAAATTTTGAAATTAAGCATAAAGAATAATAGGATTTATAAATTAAATACATGAGGCTATTATATAATATCAAAAAAGACTATTTTAAAGTTTAAATTATTTATATTTTAATTTTAGGGTAAATACTTTTGGTTGAATTTATGAATTAGAAATAGAAATTTTGAAAGGGCCTCACCCTTTTACAAAGACCAATAAAGAGACAAAAAATGATCAATCATATTGGCATGAAACAACAACAAGAAAAATATAGTCGTAAGTTAGAAAAATAACATCCAATTAGAAATACTCCACCAATAGGTGGCAATGTATCTAATAAAGAGGGTCATTTTCCCAAAAAAATTAATAGATATATCATTTCACAATTTGAATCCAAAATTCTTCAAGGAACTATATCTTATTGTGAACCTTATCCTTTTCCATGAATTCAAACCTAGTTCAGGTTTGTAATGGAGTTTCCATCTTTATTTTCCAAACTTGAGACCAAAGGGAATAAAGGGTTCCTATAATCTTCTAAACTTGAACCTTCTTCATATTTTTAAATTATTAGAAGAAATTCCAAGAGGTGAATGTTGCAATTCAAGAGAATGGTAGAGGTAATGAAATCCAACTAATCCATCTATAACATGATTTTTGTCTCTACCAATCTCCTCTAAATTTCTCTTGAAAAGACCTTATAAATTAGTCATGTCTACAAGAGGACCAACCACCCATCTATTATGCTCAAAGGGAGTCTCAACCAAATCCTAAGGTAAACAAGGCTCCATCTCATCCTTATGCATTTTGTTCAACCTTGCCTTCCTCTAAAATTCCTAAACCTATAAAATACATAGCTATCTACACATGCCAACATGGTGAAAACACAAGAAAATCCTATAGCATGGCATGTTGAACCCAAATAACCAAATTCAAAAATAATTTAATCTATAAGTATAAATAGTTTGATGGTAGAAACTTTATACATATAAAAATATGATAAATGTGTGATTATTTTTCTTTCCAATCTATAAATTTTTGATGTGCTTGGATATATAATTGAGATTATTCACTCATAATGTAATGATAAAAATTTAGTATGTGAAAGAAATATTTTCAAGACATCAAACTACCATTCTACATAACTCTCACATGGAAATAAGAATATTATTTTATTTTAACTAAAGAAATTGTGTGTACTCTATCTTGAAAATTACTAATTAATTTTGAATTATATACTTATGATTTAAAATAAGAGCATCCTTTGTAACATGGAATAGATAGGTTAATTTTAATGAAATAAATATTTTTTTATATTAAGAAAAATTTACAAATATACGGAACTCATACATTGAGAAATTGACTAAGATTTAACTCTATATGAGAATTAAGATGCTTGAATAATTTATATATCTTATTTCAATAATTAACATTAGAAATTAATACTTGGCTCATATTGTATACCCACCTCCCAATAGTCTTGGAATGGATGCATTTAGATGGAGAAGGATTTCAAAAGGCTCATGGTACTTGTGGACCCCTCAAAGGCATGATATATAACACATGAACTTTATTTATGAAATTTGGTCTTTAGTTGTTGGCTTCTAGTATGAATGTTATCTATAAGGTGGGATTCGTAGTTGAGACTCTCAATCTTCCATTTTTGGTTTCTAGTGTGATTATACAATATGCTCACCAAGTATTAATTTCTAATGTTAATTATTCAAAGAAGGTTTTGTTTCATAAGAAGAGACCTATTTTGACATATTCCAAGGCATGTTATTATCCATAATACATGACAAGCTTCTTCACATCTCTACCAAGTTCTAAATAGATACAGATCTACCATTTCCATCGAGGAGATTGATGATTTAAAAAGAAAATATCATGCCATTTCTTTCTTGAGAATTCATGTTTTCATTCATGATTTGCAACTTCCATCTGCATCCAAAAAGAAATTATGTTATCGTTATGTGCCTGATATTAACAAATCAAAACCTTCATTTGAACATGATTTCCAACACAAAGGTAAACAAGTGGAAACAAAAGAAAGCTCAATTAATGGCTTTCAACATGTTGGTGGAAAATCTGCATCTTTTTGAAAGTGGCTTCCTAGCTTATCAATCTTATGTTTAGTAAGGTTTTGTAATCTCCACTATGTTATGTATTTGGGTCATGGGTATATCTAGTATGATGTCTTCTTTTGGGTATTTTGGGTCCATAAGAGAATGTGCATATGTACTGATGTATTCAACCAATGTGATTTTGTAACGTTGTAATCAGACAATTGGTCATTTGTACTAGGACCTCACTGGTCTTTTTTATATTTTGTAAAATTTGTTACTCAGACTGCAACTGGGGGTTTTCTTGTTGGTTCTTTCCTACCAGTATGTCCACCTGAACTAGCTATATGTAAAATATAATATATAAATAAAATTATAAGTGGTCTCCCACTTTTGCTTAAAAAAAAAGTTCTTGTAAATGTCCACATCTTTTTCCTTGACACAGTTGCTATTTCTTAAAAGATTTCTTATGATTTTTCATAATGTTGGTCAACACTTTACTATAAATATTCTATAGTCATGCTCTTAAATGTCATAAGAATATGTCATAAGATGGTTTCATCTTATAAAGCTATAATTATATTATATGCTCTTAGAACATCTTAGACACCTCCCTTGAAGCATTCAACAAATGACAAATAACTACCAACACAAAGTGAGATGCCTCATTTCCTAATATGAGGACAAAATAATAAATAAAAATATTAGGATGCAAGGTTGGCCCACCTTTCCCAATACTTGGCTAAGTTTATCATCTATTGAGTGGATCCAACAACAATTGTGCTTAGTGCTTACTACTAATCCAAGGAATACCTGTTCATTTTTTCTTTATTGTATGCCTAATGACTCCTCATCTCAAGTTAAATTGTGGGAATGTATTTTTATGCCCTCCCTATGACTAAATGGCTACAAGGAGGTGAATATGATATGGTGGAAAAAACCAAGATACAAGTTGGTTTAGTTCTCATAAACTCTCTAAAAAATAATTTAATTCTGAGATCCTAACTATAAATACCATGAGGGGTTTAGATCCCATTTTAGAAAAAAAAGTATTCTTATACTCATCGCTAGTTCACTTGGACCAACTAAAGAGATGGTGAACTAAGGGAAACTTAGTTGTATTGATAGATTAAAACTTAGTTATTTCTCTTTCCATTGTCCCCTCTCCACAAAACACCCTTATTTAAGTAGATTATATTAAACCTATCTCACATATCACCTCTTAATTCTTTAAACTTTTCAAACTTTTTATTCCTCATACCTAATAATCTATCCTTCAAGCTCAACACTTCCCACCTCAATCAAATTGATCACCTTGCTTCCCTAATATCCCTTTGGTTGATGTTAATGGACCTCATCAAAATGGTAAGTGGATACAATTGTGGAATGATGTGATTAAATCTATTGCACTACCTTACTATGATCTTACAATAAGAATATGGCTAGAAAGAGATCTAGAATGGAAAAAAAATATGGATCCAAATGGAAAAAAAAACCTTGTTTTGGCTTTAGCACTTACTAATAACTTTTCTACAATGTGTAGTTGCTTCGGTTGAAATAAAACTTAGAAGATTTGAACTTAATTGTTGTAGAGGATCTCAATTAAGAGATAGGATACATTGGATGAAAGGATATTAGGGATACAAATTATTTTTTAGTTATCTTGAACATATTTACATTCTCGAGAGTGGATAATATCTATCGTTGATCAAGAGAGATAGTTACATGACAAATCTAATGATATTAAATCCATTTTCCTCCAAAATTACAAATAATTTTTAATTGATCTAGTTGAAGGAGATCCACATCAAGATATAGTTGAGGAATTGATTGGCACTTGCATACCCAAAATAATTGGTCTCAAAAAATAGGCACATTTAGATAATTTATTCACCCTTGAGGAGGTTGATATTTCCTTGAGGGATTTGAATACTCAAAAAGTCTTGGAATAGATGGTTTAGCTACACAATTCCTTAAAACAATATGTTCATTCATCAAGGAGGACTCTATGAGGTATAAAAAGTAGCTTTATCAAAGGGATCCATCATTTAAATTCTATTAATCAAGGGTTGATAAATTAATTCCTAAAGGAAACATTTTTTTTTATCAGAGGGTGGATACTAATTACTCTTCTTAATACATCCTACAAGATTGTGGCTAAATCCATAGCTAAAATAATTGAACAGATGACACAAGAAATTGTAAGACTAGAAAAAACTATATTTATAAGAGGGAGATTTAAATTATAAAACTTGAATCTTTTTAAGGTATCTCATTAGATTCTACTTACTCTAACTTAAATTTAAAAAACAACATTAAAATCCACAAAAAAAAATTTGAAAGACATAATAAATTATTACAATATTATTTAAAAATCTAATTGTAATGAGCATGTTATAGTAATAAATATTCAAATTTTAAATCTATGAAAATATATATAACCAAATGATCCTTAGTTTTCATATATAATTTGTGATGAGAATGTTGAATATTATATTTTTTTAGGCCAATCTTTAGGCATTAATTCACCATTGTTAAAATGATCCTTAGTTTATTCATTTTTTTTTTTATGATTATAATTTTTTTCAATTTCTATTAAACCAAACTCAAACTAATGGTATAGATTAAGATTCTTGTCTTTATCATAATTAGAAGTTGTATAAATTGTTAAATTATATATTTTTTAACATATATAAAATGTATGGTTGGATTAGTGAGATATTTATAACAAGTAAGATATTTTCAAATAATTTTACACTAATATTTGTTTTCTTATTCTTTCTTTCATTGTTTCATTTAAAATTTGAACCATTTAAGGATGCTATGTTATAGATTATAGCTGTCTTCCAATTCTTTTTAAATTGTTAATGGTATGAAAATATTATTGATGAGTAGATGAATTATTAGAACTGTTTTAGATAAATATATTCTCTATATCTAGATATATTATTTACCAAGGTCTCATTGCTTCTTTAGGTGTACATACATATATAACATGGAAAATGAAGATGTTCCACCTGCAGAAAATTTGTTTGGAAATACCACTAATGAGATTAAAAAATTGAGAGATTCATTAGCACAGGGTGCAAACCTGGGGATATATAGTGAACCATGCATGTTAATATTGCATAGTCTAGAAAAACTAAAAGATGAACTTGAGAGGACTAGTGCATATTCCCCAAATAGAGTAGCTACTATTATTTCCCGCATGTGGGAAAAAGTACATGGTGACGTTTCCCTTAAACAAATACAGGATAGTGTCACCAAAGAAATGATAAAAGCCACTTGTTTTCCATTTTATCAAAATGTGTGTAAGGTTAGGGGATACTAGGTCACTAGATGTTTCGATCATGCTATGGCCTCATTGATCTACCCACGATTTCTCACATCACATGGTCTATACCCAAACAATGACCAGATTCCATTGTATTTTGTTTAGCAATTGTATGTTGAGGTCCATTTGGGCCTCAAAGTTAACTACCTGGACATTCCACCATATGTTGGTCAGGGGCGTGGTAGGATTGTTGATAGGCCCACCTATCGTCAAGAAAATAGACCACCCCTAGTGTTTATGGTATTTTTTGGTGAGAAGTCTCCTTCTCTCACCCCAACTCTAGCCCAAATAGAAAATGAGGTAGTCGTAGCTTCCCAAAAGGAAGCAATTGACACTGTAGGTGACATTGCGGCTGCCACCACTAGGATATCTGATGATCATGTAGGTTAGTATTTGATGTCCATACATTCCCAATCCATGCCATTTTCAACACAGTGGACCACCATGGATCCTTTTACAATGGTCAGCATCCCTACTCCTACATAGCTTGATGCACTTATAGGAGATACGGCATGCATGACTCTGCATTGTTTGGTTGAGGACCTGTTGGAGGCATATGCCCACATTGCATCAAACAATGGGATCGGTATAGAGCATGTTAGAGATCATTTGAGATGCAGAGGTCGTTCAGTTATAGGATCCCATCACTCTCAGTCCAACACTAGTGCACATCAGGATCCACCTACAGATCATTCGATAGTTGCACATACTATTGGTTTCACTGATATGTTGATTGGTTTTGGTTCACCATCGTCGATGCCATCTCACCTTCATAGTCCTCTACATTCATCATTTATGGCACGACATGGGATAAATTAGATCGATGTAGATGTTGATTTGTCACTTGACTGTGTGGTGGATATGGTGGAGGCAGCCCTTGCAAAGGACTTACATCATCCGATTTCAGATGATGTGCATGTTTCAACTCTTTTCTCATTATTTTTTTTTTTTTTAACTAGATATTCATTCAAGTTGATATATATGTATATATATTGTTACAGGTGGACATACCTCATATCACTCCTAGCCTTGGTCGAGATCGTGTGCATGATCAAAGTGACTCTGTGGATGAATCTGCTACTAGTGGACATGTGAATTTTACATTTTTATATAATCACAAGTGTATATGTATATGCAATATTTATGTATGCATAGATCTAGATTGATATTTAAAAATACAAGTTCATTTAAAAATAACTTTCATAAAATTTATTTAATATAAATTATATGTATTTAACACATCCTGTACACAATTTTATTTGTAGGGCTCAACACATCCATCAAAGCAAGACCGTTCTCATTCAGATGGTCATTCCACTAGGAGTAGGCATTCATATTAGGCCCTGCACACTAGATTTATGATGTTTACCACATCTATTTGTTATATGATGATCTTTAGTATTCGAGATTTTATGATCTCTAACTTACATATGCTTATATGATATACATACATTTTCTTATTTGTTGATCTTTAGTATTCGACATTTGATGATCTTTAATTTACATTTTGCTTATATGATATGTACATATATTTTCTTATATGATATATGCATACATTTTCCTCTTTTCTTATAATATGTGTTATGTTTATACATTGAATCCCTTTGCATGTATGTACATGTGTTTGCTTATGGTTTAAACATGTTTACACATAATATATGTATGCATTTTCTTTAAATATTCAATATACATACATTTTTTCTCATTTTATGATCTCTTACATAACTTACATTTCCTTATATTCAATATACATTTGATCTCTAGTAGAATTTTAGGGAAATCAATGCCACTTTATAATTAAGTTCATTCATGTTGATCACAATAAATATATTTTTTTAAATGACTTAAGCAACATGAACCATTGAGTTGAGAACAAGATATAATATTTTTGACAAGTAACTTGAAATTCAATTCAAATATAATTAAGAAAATTCAATTCAAATTATACCTCTAGATTATACATTTTTGACAAGTAACTTGAAATTCAATTCAAATTATACCTCTAATATACATTTTTGACAATTTAATAAAATTCTAAAATTACTATATATGTTGTGCATTCCTATGAATTAAGTAACAACAAACTCCACAATGAAATAACTTGTTTGTTTACCACTTGATTAATTTAAACTAGGATCTAGTTATTCCATGTACACTAGAATTTTTTTTTTCCCATCCCATATGCATATAAATAGAAGCTTATTTTTCATTATTCTGGATATCAAATCGCAAGATTGTTTCTCATTTATATCACTTGGAGTACAAATTTTGGAGAATTTTTTGCACATTTATCAAGGAGGAAAATATTGGAGCTCGACAATTTTTCATTTTTATCAATCAAGGAAAATTTTGGAGGAGAATTTAACTAAGTTGGTAGAGGACTTGTTTTGATTCATCTTTAAGTTGAAGATGAAAATGGGACAACAAAGAAAAATAAAAAATGTGTCTCAACAAAAATTGTCAAAAGAAGAAGAACAAAAGAGGCATGAACAAAACTTGGAAAATTATCATAGAAAGAAACAAGCTACATGCTTGTTTCTTCTCTCTCTCTCTCTCAAGTGTGTGTTTATGACTTTTACTTTGAAAAAAAATGAGTATTCATTTGATGGGATGAAATCCATGTAATGTGCATTACTCCACCCAATAATTTTGTTAGTACACCTAAACATAAATTTGTATGTGCATACATTTTGCATTCGCTTTCTTATTAAAATTTGAAATGTTTAATGTATGACCATTTTTCAACTTACAATACCCCAACTTAAAATGTACTCTTAAACTAAAATATTGTACATTAAATCCTTCCCTACAAACCTTACCCTTATCTTTTACCAATACCTTTGTTTAATGTTTTTGTCATCACATTATCATTGTTGAGTATTGCATCTAGACACAATTTTCTCTTTACTTTGTTCATGAAGAAAATGATAGTGTACTTCAATACATGCTTAGTTCTCCAATGAAACCTTAAATTTTGTGTCCCTCACTATGCCACTTTGATTTTCATAATTTTTTCAACAACATTAATTATTTTATGGCTTTGCAAATTCCTATATATTGTAACTTTGCACTTTGAAAGAAACCATTATTTTTTCTTAATTATTCATGAAACTACACCTTCATGTACAATGAAGTAGCATTCTAATGTTGATATTTGGTGATCAATATCCCCTATCCAATATACTGTGGAGATATACATCCAAGACCAAGAAATCCTAATTGAAAGAATAGGATAGGTTTGTTGTCCTTGCACATATGTTTCATTTTTCTTGGACAATATAAAGACTGTCCTTTACATTTTTTGTTTCTTTGTTTCCTTTTCATTTTTATTAGGTCTTGTTTTTATATTGTCTTTCTTTTCTTCTTCATTTTGAAATTATTTTGTGTTTTTTCAAACTCTCAAGTTTTATTGCACTTGAATGACTATAAGTACTTTTAAATGTCCTCAAGTCCTCAAGTCCCATAAATTTTTAACTTTTTTCATCTTAGCATGATATTGGAAATTTATTTGAAACCTTGAAACATCTTATAGCCCAACTTTGTTGGGGTTCTTTGGATCACCTTGTTATACTCTAAGGGTTTCCCTTGCTATATCACTAGCCTAAAAGTTCTAAGTCACTTGTATGCATAATCCTCAAACTTTGATGCTTGGCATGGAATTTGACCTATGTGTATCCTATCCTTGGCTATGCATTTATGATTTTTTTTCATACATGTGCATGTAGTTGTTTTGTATCTTTGGTCTTTTCTTTTCATCACTTCAATGTTCTCATTATTTTTATGTTTTATGCTCTAGGGATTCCTCAAGATGGAGTCGAGCCAAATCTAGATATTGGATCAAACGAAACCGTTGAAGAACACATGGACCTTTAAGTTAGGGAGGAGACTCGAGTTCAAACAATGCTTGTTGGAGAGGGGTCAAGATCACTTCCTTATACTAGTATAGATGAGCATATAAAACTAACAGAAACTTCTCTCACTTATAGCATCATGTCTTACGAGTTTGTTTGCTTGCATACATAAAATTCATTTATATAACATCATATCTCACTTTTTTTTGCAAAATATTTTGAGACATGTAGGAAGGGCTCAACAAGCAAGAATTTTTCATGCTCAAGTTGAGCCAAATCTAGACATTGGATCAAATGAATCCGCTCAAGAACACATGGTCCTTGAAGATAGGGAGGAGGCACAAGTTCAAACAATGCATGTTGGAGAGGGATCGGGATCACTTCCTCCTATTGGTATGGATGAGCATATTAAACTAGCTGAGAAGGTGACAAAACAAATTTCTCATAGAAATTTAGATCATTTACTTGAAATGGATATGGAGAAACTGAAATATTATGCCAACTAGCCTTATAATAAGAGAAAGAGTTCAATGACTAAATCTGTAAATGGAATGATCAATCATTATTTCAATCATCTTGATACACTTGAAAAAATCCAATTGTTATCACGTTTAGTTCTTCATGATGAGCTCAAAGAGTCGTTACAATTGGTGGGTGTACATTCATTATCAAATAAGAAGAAACACATGGGATTACAAAAGGATATTGTTCAAAATGTTAAAAAGGGTTTAGATTCCATTAGGAAAGGATCTCAATAAGTGGATAAGGCCACTACAAGAAGAGTGATGTTGACATCTATTTTACATCACTTATAGCAAGAAAAAGAAAAATGTCTGCACTTTCAACTGAAATTGGTTATAGTAGAACCACATTGATAAAATATGAGAAAAAGAGAAAGTTTTTGGATGAGAGTTTAGAAGGAAATTGGGAAATTATGTGTAGATATCCCCATTCTTAAAGAATTGAAGATGTTGTTAGGAACTTGGTCTCAGGTTTTTGGCATGATCAGACTCATCCATCATCAAATACTAGAGATTTTATGAGACACGGGATTGGACCTAGTATTTATGAAAATCATATCAAACATTGGCTACACATAACACAATTTGAGATGTATATGAACTTTTGTAATGCATATCCTCATATAAAGATTGGGAAAACAATGTTTCAAAGGTTAAAGCCATATTATGTGAAGATAAACAATTTTTTTGAAACTTGTTGTCGTTATCATATTGAATTTGATCTCTACTATCAGGTGTTTCGAAAGATGAGAGAAGAAAGATGTTGGTTTCAAAATGCACCTCCTAACCAAGAAAGTTTGTTCATAAAGTCTATATTATGTGATCATGAAAATGGACCTCAAATCAACATAGTAGAGCCTAGAAACATCGAAGGTGTTAGCTATTATTTATTGCATTGCACAGAAGAGAGGAATAAGCTAACACAACCTAAAAAAAGTGATGGAATATCATTTCCCATAGGTGAGTTTGAATTTAAAATTTTATATATATTGTATTCACATGTGCACATTACATTATAAACATTAAATATATATTGTACAAACCTTGAGCATGAAAATGTTGCACACGTTCATATGTCCTACCTTAGGTTCATGTTTACCATGCAAGTTTTGTTGTAGTACAAGGGACATATCTAAAACAAGTCAAATTTGTTCAGCATGGGATTCATTTTGTTGACTATCAACCTAATAACAAGGTATATCAATATAGTCACTTAATAATTGCTACCGCTCTACATCTTCATGCAGTTCCACATGCACATGGCCAAAGAAAATGGAGACTAGATTGTGATGATCGTAAAAAAATTCTACATGTTATTGAAGAGTGGGCTGAACTAAAATCTTTGACTTAGATTATATCCATGGTTTTCAAGTTCACTTGTAACCCTATACATGTTCAAATGAGAACTTATAGTAACTTGTACATCTAGTTGTAAATCATTTTGTGTAAATTACAATTATATGTGCATATTTGTTCATGGAAAATTCTTAGGTTCAAGAATCTTTGATAGCATCATCTCTCACTTTTATTGGTTGCATGTAAACCCATATATATATATGCTTTCAATCCTTATTTGAAATGTAGTGAATTTTTTTAAAATCATTTTTCTTAAATTACAATTATATGTACATATTTGTTCCATGGAAAATTCTTAAGTTCAAGAATCTTTGATATCAACATCTCTCACTTTTTTTGGTTGCATGTAAACCCATATATATGCTTTCAATCCTTATTTGAAACGTAGTGAAGTTTTTTTAAATCATTTTTTTCCTAAATTACAATTATATACAACTTATATTTGTTTCATGGAATTCTTAAGTTCAAGAATCTTATATACACTTATATACAACTTATATAATTTGTTCCATCGAATTGTTCCATGGGAAATTATGTAAATTTTAAAATTAAGTATTATCTAATTATAAAATTATTGTACACATTTATAAAACATAAATCAATGCAAATAAAAAAATAAATGCTAACCCTTAAACCCTTTACCCTATAACCCTAAACCCTTGTACCCCTTCCCTCTATCTTTCTCCCACTCCCACCCTCTCTCTCTTGAAAGTCTCTCCCTCCTACCCACTCTCCTTCTCTCTCCTCTACCCTTAACCCTTAAACCCTAGTACCCCCTACCCTTTATCTTTCTCCCACTACCCCATTCTCTCTTTCAAGTCCCTCCCTCCTACCCCCTCTCCCTCTCTCCCCTCTACCCTTAATCCTTAAACCCTAAACCCTTGTACAACCCCTACCCTTTATCTCTCTCCCACTCATGCCCTCTCTCTCAAGTCTCCCCCTCCCACCCCTCTCCCTCTCTCCCCTCTACCCCAAACCCTTAAACTCTACCCTTTATCTCTCTCCCACCCCCCCTCTTTCTCTCAAGTCTCTCCCTCCTACCCCCTTTCCCTCTCTCCCCTCTACCCTTAACCCTTAAACACTAAACCCTTCTACTCCCTATCCTCTATCTCTCTCCCACTCCCCCCCTCTCTCTCTCTCTTGAAATTCTCTCCCTCCTATCCACTCTTCCTCTCAAGCTCCTCTACCCTTAACCCTTAAACCCTACCCTTTATCTCTCTCCCACTCCCCCCAACTCTCTCTCAAGTCTCTCCATCCCAACCCCTCTCCCTCTATACCCTCTACCCTAAACCCTTAAACCCTACAATTTATCTCTTTCCCACTCCCCCCATATCTCTCTCAAGTCTCTCCCTCCTACCCCCTCTCCCACTCTCCCCTCTACCCTTAATCCTTAAACCCTAAAACCTTCTACACCCCCTACCTGTTATCTCTCTCCTAATCACCCCCCTCTCTCTCAAGTCTCTCCCTCCTACCCCCTATCCCCCTCTCCCTCTGCCTTAACCCTTAAACCTAAACCCTTCTGCCCTACCCTCTCTATCTCTCCTCCCCTCTCTCAAGTCTCTCCCTCCACCCTCTCTCTCTCTCTCCCTCTGCCCTAAACCCTTAAACCCTACCCTTTATCTCTCTCCCACTCCCCCTCTCTCTCTCAATTCTCTCCTCCTACCCCCTCTCCCTCTCTCCCTCTACCCTTAACCCTTAAACCTAAACCCTTGTACACCCCCTACCCTTCTCTCTCAAGTCTCTCCCTCCTACACCCTCTCTCGTCTACCCTTAACCCTTAAACCCCAAACCCTTCTACTCCCTACCCCTATCTCTCTCCCACTCCCCCTCTCTCTCTTGAAATTCTCCCTCCTATCCACTCTCCCTCTCAGCTCCTCTACCCTTAACCCTTAAACCCTACCCTTTATCTCTCTCCCACTCCCCCCACTCTCTCTCAAGTCTCTCCCTCCCACCCCTTCTCCCTCTCTCCCTCTACCATAAACCCTTAAACCCTACCCTTTATCTCTCTCCCACCCCCCCTCTCTCTCTCAAGTCTCTCCCTCCTACCCCCTCTCCCTCTCTCCCCTCTACCCTTAACTCTTAAACTCTAAACCCTTGTACACCCCCTACCCTTTATCTCTCTCCCAATCCCCCCTCTCTCTCCCAAGTCTCTCCCTCCTACCCCCTATCCCCCTCTCCCCTCTACCCTTAACCCTTAAACCCTAAACCCTTCTACTCCTACCCTTTATCTCTCTCCCACTCCCCCCTCTCTCTCTCAAGTCTCTCCCTCCCACCCCTCTCACTCTCTCCCTCTACCCTAAACCCCTAAACCCTACCCTTTATCTCTCTCCTCCCCTCTCTCTCTCAAGTCTCTCACTCCTACCCCTCTTCCTCTCTTCCTTCTACCCTTAACCCTTAAACCCTAAACCCTTGCACCCCTACCCTTTATCTCTCTCCCACTCCCCTCTCTCTCTCTCAAGTCTCTCCCTCCTACCCCCACACTCCCTTTCTCTCCCACTCCCTCCATATCTCTCTCTCAAGTCAATGGTAATATACTTTTAATATTATAATAATAATATATATATTTTAATCATATACTTCTAATATTATAATAATAGTTATATATTATAATAATAATATAATTATTAAAATATATTGCAATAATAAGTATATTATTTATTATAATTTAAAAAAATCTAATTTATATTTATATTAATATTAAATATTAATTTTTAATAGAGGGGGTTCGACTGAACATGATTAGCACGTTCAACCAAACACCATTTTAATCTATTTTTTTATTGTATGTTAAATGGTTTTGGTTGAACATTAGTTCAGTTGAACCCCCATTCGACCGAACAGTTATTTGATCGAACCCCCTCATTTTCACCAAAATCCTCTCAGGCACCAAAATTGCTTAGAATTTTGCACTTCGAAGCTCAATTTGAGAATGAAAATGGAGGAGATCTCAGAAACCCAACTATTATCAGGTTTCCCTCTAAACAAGCTATCCAATGAATATAATTTTAATATGTTTTTATTATATTATCTATTTTTTTTTTTAAGTTTTATTAAATATAGGTTTTTCACTGAAAATAAAACTCTTTGTTCTGCACATGTGGAAAAATAGAAGATTATCAAAAAAAAAAATTTAAATATGAGTGCACCAAATATTGGAGTCCTTGATCCAACAAAAAAAAGAAAATAATTTTGATACGTATAGTAAAATTTATGCGTTATGTGGTCGTGTTGTGTCTGAATTCTAATTGATTTCACTTTGAAACTTGATTAAAAAAACAAAATATTCAATAAAAAACTATCTAACCAAGTGGAAGCACTAGATATTGGAGTTATAAATCTAAATTAGAAAGAATTAGAATTTTATCTTTCAAGGAAAAGAAATTATGCGTTATACGGTGTTCGTCACTTTTTAAAAATGTTGTTTTTTGAAAAAAAAATAGTTTTCATGGGAGATGAAAAAAGAAGTGCAATCTAATTCCAAAAGTTTTGAAAAAATATTTTTAGAATCTATAGACAAAATGTGACAAGACTCTAGTTTGCATCATCTTCAAATTCTTCATGGTTTAACGCTATAGGTGCAGAATGTGAAGATTTAGTTAAAAAAATATCGTGTCCAATTTGGCCAAAAATTATAAACCACTATTGTGGGATCACAGTATCTATATTATTTCAAAAATATGTAAGAATAGAATCTATAGCAAATTGAATGTATTTTCTAAACTACTAGGTTTTTTTTTTAAATCTATTTGGTGAAAATTTGAAATTTCAGTGTAGTAATACTTAAATTTTAGGAAAAAAATAAGAGTAGGTGTCTGCCTGACCACCCTAACCACAATAAAATGATAATATTTTTTTATAATATTTTAGATATAAGTAGAGGACTCATGTCTTGGTGTGATGCATATTTTTTTGTAATTTGTTTCCAAGTAAATAATTAATTATGAATTTTTTATTACAAATTTTAAAAAATAAAAAAAATTATATGTCTAACCACCTTAACTTGGTAAAAACTTCATGAAATTCATTTCTTTTTTTTAATCCTATCGTATGTAAAGCATAGAATGTTACTCATGTTTTGGATTCAAAAAATGTGATATTGTTTGAAAGCTATAGATGTTTTTCAATCAGCCTATCAATCAGGAGTTTAGTCGTAATTCAAATAGAAAATGAATAATAATTATTTATTAAATTCAAAGTAAAGAATAACTTATATGGGTGGAAATTTTAGAATATCCTTTAAAAACCCTTCTCGTTTCATCAATTTTGGGTTAAAAAGGGTCATCAGCCACATACCCATCATATCATAACTTTTTGGCCCATCATGATCCTACACATGCCCATAACAAGAAAAAATGCTTATGGATTTACAAGAATGCATGATCCAAGGAGGAAAAGACAAAGTAGACCACCTCATCCAACTCCAGTAAACTCTATCACCAAGTATTCATCATAATTCTATGTTTATTGCTATAATTGTAATCAATTTGGTCATAGGGCCAAAGAGTGTAGAGTGGCCCCTAAAAGGATTACAAACTTTGTAAGCAAAAACATTTTCTCCTTTGATAGATATGAATATAATCTACTACAACTAAAAAAAAATTGGTCATGTAGCTACAAATTATAGAACAAAATTTATAAGACCAAATTTTAAGTTTGAGAAGAATAAAATCATACCTCCTAACTTGAAAAAGGAAACTAAGGCTCCTGAGAAAGAGGAGGAGAAAGTTGAGAAGAAACCTAAGAAGGCGTGGAGGAGAAAAGGTAGAGTTCCACTCAATCTATCATTTCCCAAATAACATTGCATGCTAAAAATCAAAAATTATTGGTAATAGATAGTGGTTGCTCCAAACATATGACTAAAGAAAAAAAAAAGTTCATCAAACTCAAGAAATGCAATGGTGGATTTGTGAGTTTGGGTGGCAATATAGTAGTTAAGATATGTGGGAAATACATATTGAGATTAGATGGAAAAAGACCCACAAAAGATGTCGTGTATGTTGAGGGACTAAAGCATAACCTATTAAGTGTGAGTCAGATGTGTGACAATGGCTACAAGGTCACATTTGATTCAGGGGTATGTGTAGGATCATCATGGAAAAAACAAGCCCTTAAGTGGCAAAAAATTTAGAAAACTCAGAGTTAGGCAACTTGACATAAAAATTTGAATAAGTTATCTATATTATTTCAAAAATATGTAAGAATAGAATTTGTAGCAAATTGAATGTATTTTCTAAACTAGTAGGTTTAAAAAAAAAAAAATCTATTTGGTGAAAATTTGAAATTTCAATGTAGTAATACTTAAATTTCAAGGAAAAAATAAGAAGTAGGTGTCTATCTGACCACCCTAACCACAATAAAATGATAATATTTTTTATAATATTTTAGATATAAGTAGAGGACTCATGTCCTGATGTGATGCATATTTTTTTGTTTTTTCCGAGTAAATAATTAATTATGAATTTTTTATTACAACTTTTAAAAAATAAAAAAAATTGTATGTCTAACCACCTTAACTTGGTCAAAACTTCATGAAATTCATTTCTTTTTTTTAATCCTATAGTATGTGAAGTATAGAATGTTACTCATGTTTTGGATTCAAAAAATGTGATATTGTTTGAAAGTTATAGATGTTTTTCAATCAGCCTATCAATTAGGACTTTAGTTGTAATTCAAATAGAAAATAAATAATAGTTATTTATTAAATTAAAAGTAGAGCATAATTTATATTTATGGAAAGATGAGAATCTCCTTTAAAATTCATCAACCACATACCCTACAAAAAACCCATCATATTGCCACTTTTTGGCCCATCATGATCCTACACACCCTCTGAAGAGGGATGCAAAATAAGAAGAAATGGGAAAATAATTGAACAAGGATTACAAACTGATAGTAATCTTTACAATCTTTGTGAAGTAAAAGGTTAGAGTTGTCTAATAAGATAAGACGATGAAACCCGGTTGTGGCATAGAAGATTAGGGCATGTAAGTTTTGATAATTTGGTGAAAGTAAGCTCAAGGGGTATGGTAAGACACATTCATAAAATAACCAAGCCTAAAAATATTATATGTAGTGAATGTTAGTAGGGAAAACAAGCAAAGGCTTGTTTTCCAACTAAGGAATACTCAATAGCCAAACCTTTGCAGTTGGTCCATACTGATTTGTGTGGACCTACAAGGACAAGGGGACTATAAGAAGAAAGATACTTCATGTTGCTAATAGATGACTACTCAAGAATGGCATGGGTAACCTTTTTGAAAGACAAGTCACAAGCATTTGAAAGATTCAAAATATTTAGGAAAATGGTTGAAAAGGAGATAGGTAGAAGGATCAAATGCTTAAGGTCAGATAGAGGAGGAGGATTCAAATAAAGTGAATTTATTGAATACTCTGAGGCACTTGGAATCAAAATACAATACTCTATTCCAAGAACTCCATAGCAAAATGGAGTTGTAGAAAGAAAGAACAGAGTAGTAAAAGACATAGCTAGAACAATGTTAAATGAGGCCAAGTTAGTAGACATGTTTTGGAGGGAGGTAGTTCATACTACAGTTTATATTTTGAATAGGGTTCAAATAAGAGCCCACGGTGATAGTACACCCTATGAAATATGGTACAATAGACCAGTCTCTGTCAAATATTTTAAGGTATTTGGCAACAAGTGCTATATTGAAAAGGAGCATGAAAACATGGGAATTTCTGAGTCAATGAGTGATGAAGGAATTTTTATAGGATATTCCACCCAAAGAAAAGCCTAAAAATGTTATAAAAAAAGGTTGAACAAGATGGTAGAAACTATTAATGTCAAGATTGATGAGAGTGTAAAGCATATCAAATTAGATACACAAGGAATTGAAGATGATTCAGAATTTGAAGACAATGTTGCTAATAGTGAAAAAGAATCTAAGGAAGTTGAGAAGGAACCTGAAAAGTATGTGCAAAATGATCATCTAGAAAATTAGATAATTGGGGACAAAAATGAGGGTAAGTGCATGGAGTTGTGACACAAAAAAGGCTCTTAAGATGCCACCTTTTCTTGAAATCAGCAAAATTTGATTTGTATGAGAAAATGACGATAGTTATGCTCAAAATTTCAAGATGCAGCAAGAACAAGAGTTGAAGTGCTTCGAGTCTAGTTTCTAAGCTACTAATTCTTTTTGAAATTATTGAAGATTAAAGGTCTCAAAAAGGGGGGAACCAAAACAGGTCCTATTTTGATCAAAAAAATAGCATAGCCTCTAAGAGCTCCCCCTTTTTCTTTAACTTTTTTTTAGAATTTCAAAAATCTGAACAATGAGAAATTAGATAACACCATGTAGTTTAACCTCCTTCTTACAACTAGTTTTTTTAATGAATATATAATATCTTATGAATTTTTGAAATGGACACATCCTGAAAAGCTAACATTTGAGCATGCTCCCCCCTAAATTTTTTAAAACTAATCAAAAATTAATTTTTTTCATCACGTGTAGAATGGAGCCTAGCTTAAAAAACATAATTTGTTTCATGTTTCAATGGAGTAAAATTTTGTCCTAAAACTAGCACATTTTGGTTTTTGACCAAAAATGGAGGCATTTACAAGAGAACTTATGGATCAAAACCTTAACCTAATCAAATATATATATATAGATAACTAAGAGAGAGGTTAATGCCATCATGGTTTTTTATAAACTTGCATTGAGAGATGTGCAAACATGACGATGAGCATAGACAAAAATATGAGGAAATTTGGAAAATCCTTTGTATTCACTCATCCAAAGCAACTCATTTGGAGAGTGCCAAATTTGGTGCTCACCAAATGGATCATCACATTTGGTGTACCTTCAAATAGAGATTTGTTTGCTAATGTACTTTCAAAACCAAATGTTGTTGATGGTGTGTCTTCAATTGGAGATGTGTTTTTTGATGTAAGTTTGGAAAACCACATGTTGTTGCTGGTGTGTCTTCAACTAGAGATGTGATTGTTGTTGTACTTTGAGAATGTTATATTGTAGATGGTGTGCATTGAACTTCACCTATGGTTGATGCTATGCCCCAAAATTTGGGATCCATTTGTGTCCTTCCATGAATTTTATTCATTTGTGCCCTTTGCGCTGCCATTTGAACATATCTCTTAGATTGCACAAGAATTTCTTTACGTATGGGCTGCAATTCCTTTGCTTCACAAGCTTGCATTTTTTATTCTCTTCTCCTTTCATTTTTAACTTCACATTCCTCCAGTATTAGAGGCTTTGGTCATTTCCTTGTCATGATTTTGAATGCTACATGTTCACAAACAAACATAGAACAAAAGTAAATAATGCAATTTATGAAACATATTGATATCATTGATTACATTGCACTTTATGAAACACACAAAAGAATTTATGAAAGAAGGAAGAAAGTTGTTTGGAAATATGCCTCCAAGAAATGTGGTCTCATGGTGATGGACATCATCATGCGAGACCACATTTCTTTGAGGCATTCTTTCAAACAGCTCACTTCCTTTTTCTATGCAACCACATTTTCTATACATGTCTATGCTACAACATTTTTTATACATGTCTACCTTACCCCTTTTCATACATGTCTACCAAAGAATTTTATGAAATAAGGTGGTCAGCTATTTAGAAAATTCCTCCAAGAAATGTGGTCTCATGGTGATGGTAATTAGCATGAGACCACATTTCTTTGAGGCATTCTTTTAAACAACTCACTACCTTGCTCTATACTACCACATTTTCTGAACATTTCTACCAATGCATCTTATCAAACATGTCTATACTACAACATTTTTCATTCATGTCTACCTCCATACCACAAGAAAAGTGAGTAATGCATTTTTTCAAACATATCCATACCATTGATTATATTGTATTTTATGAAGCACACCAAGCATTTTATGAAACATATTCATATCCCTGATTACATCTCATTACATATATTTAAAACTCAAAGCATTACTTTACATTGCATAACTAATGTAACTTATCAAACATTGCATATCTTATCAAACATTATTGTCCCCAACCTAGAGCTAATAGCAAGCTTCAAAAAACCCCAAACTTTTGATGCATCTGGTGAAAATATGTGAAACTTGGTACTATTTTTTTCTAGGCATATATGCATGTGCTAACAAAAGGAGGGTTACTAAATCATCATTTTGTGAGTTATTGAGGAAATTATATTTCTTTTACAACTATATTGTGTAGAACCTAGTACTTTGAGGTATTTGTACAAAATTGCTTCATGTAAGTGTTGATCAATGTTAAGAATGGTTTGATGGGAGTATTTGGAGTGTGGAAAAGTGCTTAGGAGAAAAGAATTGTAAAACCTAGGCTATAAGTTGCTGCCACATTTGGAAACTAGAGAATCTTGTGCTTATTGTTGTCAAAACCACATTGTGATTGTCAACCAAGCCATGATGAACATGAATTCAAAGAATGGTTTTTGATGCTATATCTTGGAATTATTCACTATTTCTTTGGAAATGAGGTAACTTAGAATGACAAAAAACATTTTCAATTGCACAAAATTTTCCCTTTTTTTATTTTTTATAAAGTTAAATGGTATGAATGAATGGTTCAAACTTGCATTAACAACTATGTCAAGTCACTTGAATTTATCTAAGCACATGATGAAGGTGAATTTTTTATGGCACAAAAAAATTAATGGAAACTTGCATTTACATTGATGAAAGCTCTTAGGTTTTCAAAATTAGTTGAAAATAAAAGTTTTCCCACAACCATTACTAATAATGAATTTGAATCTATTATGTCATGTTTTCCATTTTTTATCTTCAAGCTCCTAAAAATTAAACTTTTACATGCAAGATCCATCTAATTTAATGTTGAATTATATGTGTAAAAATGAAGATTAATAAAATCATCAAATGAATGGTCTATAAATTGTAAAAAAAAAACAAAAAAACTCAATATAAACATCTACCTAAAATGAAATAGAGTGAATTCCACTAGCCATGCTGGAAATGGACTACTATAAGTAATGAAAAGAAATCATAAGAAAATTTATGTTAAGTTGATGTCGTTTATATGAGTTTAAACATGAATTCATCTAAATTATGTCATGTTTTTCATTTTTTTCTTCAAACTCATAAAAGTTAAACTTTTTTATGCAACTCCAATCTAATTCAATGTTGAATTCTATGTCCAATTGTTATGATTAATAAAATCATGAAAGGAATTTAGCTTATATTTTCAAAAATGAACAACTATACTAAATAAAAACATTTCAATATTACATGTTGATCATCAAAGCTTGTGCCTCTCTAACAGCCTTTTGGTAAATTTAGTGAGTGAGGGACTAATTTGCTCCTCACTAAATACCTTCGAGATTTTTATAGAAATACAGCTCTTCTTTGAGTTTTGGAGAAAAGGGTAGAAGAAAATGTAAACATAAAACAAGAAAATGGTGATGGACCAAAGGTTTTACAACATTTTAAACCCAAATTTTCCTATGAATGATATTTTAGACAGAGAAAACCATAACCCTTCATTGTTGGGAAGAGAACGAATAGCAAAGGCTAAATACAAGCACAGTGCAGTCTTTCAAATATCCCCATAGAAAATGTTCATTAAGGTCTGATCAAATGTAAATATTTCCAAAGTTAATATAAAAACATGCAGAAATCACATAAACCCTCTCTCTTCATACAGCATAATATAACAAAACAACAACCCTTCAGAAAAATAGAGAAGTTCACAGACATAGTCCAATTTTCACAGGTTATTATCCTACCATATAAGTCCACAGCATGGAAATCAACTACTTAAACTATTTGAATTCAACTTAACACAATGTTTCATTTTGAACGAAAACATAAAAAAAGAACTTGATAAAGGCCATAACATGCATAGTCTCAAAGATTTCTTCCAAATGGTTTGTGCTTGAATATTAAATGAACTTTAAAATAGAGTTTGGATGCTAGTCGGATAATGGTTTGAGCATAAATTGTATAGCATGCCATAGAAAAAAAAATTTCTAATTCTACTTCTAAAAATAGTTCTATAACTCCAAAAAATTAAAGAAACTTTTTCTTAAGAAAAGGAAAATAGAACTTAGAACTTTTTAGGAAAAAACTCCTTTAATGTTGTTTCCTCCCATTTATAGCTGAAAAAAGAGAAGAATATAGATAGTTAATTAGGTCATGGAAATATTTTCTCATCAATTCTAAACTATCAGATTAATTCCCTTTAGATATTTAGAAAAGATCATTATTTAAAAATGATCAGATCCTAGAAAATAGCCTAGCATAAGTCTAGTTGACTAATCATGTAGCCCAATGGCACCAACTCAAAGTTTCCATCACAAAAACCAAAAACAAAATCAATAAGCTCTGATACACTCCAAAAGAGATCACTTCATAAAAGTGCAAACTGCCTGTAGCGAAGAGATGATGTGTCAAGCAGGCAGGTATTCTCAGAATTTGTGAAAATTGTCCTTGAGAAAATCTCTACTGAGTTGACATGTGTCCTGGCTCTCTCTAAAAAGGAAGGCAATAAATGAAATCCATGCAGCCACCACATGGCATGTTTCACACCTTTTTGAACAACTTTTCTTTGAGAACAGACACATCTAAAGCCAAAAACACACAAAAGCTAAAAATAAAAAACAATTAAGGAAAAAATTATTCATAGTTCTGGCAACTCACAAGGGGCCATTGCTTGTGGAAGTACGAACCTAGACCTCTATAACTTCTTGGAATTTGAGGAAAGTGGAATTTTGTACTTCCCAATCTGCATAAATCAATCAGACAATAGTATGGATGAGCCTATATGCTTGATCTATCTCAAAGATTTCCTTGAAAGAAACAACTCCCCAATTGTGGGTGTTGCACTCGAACCCAAGAGTTTTGTAGAAGTTTGGGCCTTATGTCTGATTGCATCTGTGACCTTCTCAACTAACAACACATATCCATCTAGTGAGAAAAGAGGAGGTAACACAAAGCTAACTAGGACACCAAAATCCTTCTTGATTTCATCGACCCTCTTGTTCAACACCATTTGACATTCCTTGCACCTTGCTATGATCTTGTGGCAGTTGATGATCTCATATGCTTTGATGGAGACAGATCTTCAATCAGGAATCCTTGCACCTTTTAGGGACTTATCATTGGCCACACACAACCTAGAAATCAAGCTTTGTGATACTGCCACTCATGAAGCACATATCTATAGAATTTGATCGACCATCGAGCCAACCTCCCATTTAATTCCTGAACATCTCTTAAAAATTGTAAAGCTGGCCTGAGAATGGAAACTGCAACTGTGATTCGCTCCTAGAGTGTAGATATCAACTTCTTCAATATTAGGAGAGTCCCAGCCCCTTGTGTAGTAGCTAGCTCCTGATTGAACTGGACCTGTCTCGCTCTTGCATTCTCCTCCAGTTGGTTCTAAGGGAATTTTTTAGTTGAGTTCATACTTTTGACTTCTTGATTTTACTTTTTTTATTCCACCTATGCCTTTTTTAGCTCATCGAAAGCTTGATATTAGATGCCATCCAACTCTCTTTTTATGTTTTCTTAAGCATGTTGGTACTCTACATTCATCTGGAACTCAGTAGCGAGCTCAACTCTCAACTTTTCAATTTTAGCACACAACTGAATTTATTCACCTTGGGCTTTTGCAAGCAACTTAGATGTTTCTCCTTGTTGATTTTTTATTTTCCTTATGCAGGCCATCTTGACATCTCTAGCCTTCATCTCTATCTACAGCCAGTTCACTATTTCCTTTACATTTATCAGCTTTGTGTCATGCTTCTTCAGCTTCATTTCCAACTTCTTGTAATCTGCATATACCATCTTCTGGGTGGCCTTAGTGAGGACCACTTTGTCACATGGGAAATTTTTGTTCAAATACAAGCCCATGGGTCTGATGTCATAATCCTCCATCTACATTTGTGTAGTGATTAGCAGAGAATTTTGGTCTTCATTGAAGCAAGCTTCAATCTTGTTAGTAGTTGATAGCACAACATTCTTTAACAGTCATTTTTTCTTTATGACGTGTTGATCCTACTTGGTTGCATAAAAATTCTCTTGGAGACTCTGAGGGGTATCAATGATTTTTTTTGCAATAGAAGCACCAGGAGGGAGACCAAAAAGGGTGACAAAAGGAGAAACCTCAAATGTATGAACATGCAAGGAAGTAAAGGAGAGTGTTATCATGGAAAAGAGTGGGATACCAAATGGAGATTCGGCAAGTGAAAATCTAGTTGAGGTGAAAAGAGAGATAGGTGGAAGGAGAGATGTTTACTTAGAAGTGGATGGACCGAGAGTGATGGGAAACATGGATTTTTTAGCTCTTTCAATGGAGGCCCTTGATAGGGTGATTAAAGAATCAATAACAGCTAAAGTGGACATTGCTCGTTCGACGTGTAGGGTTACTTCTGAAGGTTCATTAAAAATAGTAGGGGGTGTATTCAAGATCAAAAGCTCAGGGTCCGTGGATGGAGGATTCCTTTCCATAGATGGGGAAAAAGGAGTAACTAGAGATGCAAAGGTAGGAAGAATAAAGGGAGTAAAACTTACTTGGATCACGATAGTCGAAACATTTATAGAACATACTCCACTTCTTCTTCTCCTTGGGCTGATGCATCGGGTGCACCTAGATCCTAGACTCGTCTTTTCTTTACATGATTGTAACTAGTACATTATGATCCTTTGGTGGTCGATCCCTCTAAAACTTGGCCTCTAATAACTATAGCGGACCCTCTTGGGGATCGTCAGGTCCTTTTTCCTTTGCTTTGAGCACTAACAAAGGACGTTACTTGTGAGTCCCTTTACCTCAAGCCTCGCCTCCTATCAGATTCTTAAGGATGAGAAGTACAACATGGGATCTACTCCTTTTCAATCTCATGACCTATCTCCAGATTACTATTTTCAGTGTCAGCCTCTTGCTCATAAATCTCCTCGACCCTTTCGTCATGTGGCTAAAATTCTCTGAATAGAGAATTGGGGCATTTCATCTCTTGTCGAGACCTCTAGAAGTCTGCCTTATTTCTTTTTGACCACCCTGTGCACTTCAACTATGTGTTGAGGGATTTACCCATCAGAAGGTTCCTTTCATACTCCACTACAACACAAAAATTTAGCCATTTCAGTCATTTGAGTGGAATATAAGCCACGTCAATGTACACTTCTGGCCTTTCTTGAGTTGAATCCATCCTCTTCTCAAAATACTCCCAACCCTTATGCTTGAAAGTGAAATTCTTTGTCAAATTGTATTCCCACCTGTCACAAATGAGGACCAAGCCTAGGGCCACCAGTAGGTTTTTAAGCTCACCCTCGGCCTTCTGCTTCCCCATTGTGACCTAACTGTTGGCAATTGTGAGGGGAAGTGGGTATATCTTTTTCTTATTCCTTTAGGTTCCATAGGAACTATCAGTAAGGGTTTCCTAATGGCATACCTCCAACGCAAAAACTCTATCTATTACAAATCTCAAGAGTTTGAAAGGCTCCCCAAAAAATCTGTGGAATCTAATAAATGTAAAATCCTCTCCTAGGAAATAATCCATCGACGTTGATGGAGTTTTCATCCATTTTATGACCTCATGAGAGAAATGGCCCATAGTGCATGACAACAAATCTTGAAGCACTGGCCTCAGAAAATGATCTATAAACCAGTAGTAATCCCCCATTTTCAAAAGCACATGAGTCCATATAGAAACTAGTTCATAGCATCCTTTAACATTGAACCTAGACACTGGCATTTTTCTCTCCAGCAACTCACAATTTTTATGAAAAATCAAGTGGGCTATAAAAGAGGAATACATGAATTTATACTCAATATTATAGCTCTCCAATTATTCTAGCATTCATCCGGCTACTGCATTAGAAAAATAATAATATTGTTAATTCTTCTCCTGTTTGAGCATAAAATCTAGGCCCGTCTGGAAGGGATGGACTTCCTCATCATTATCAAGGCTATAAATCTAGGCTAGCATTGAGAAGATAGTTTATGTGTCTTCTTGAATTTTCTGCGTGCAAGGGGAAAAGAAAAATGGCCACTCACCAATCTTTCCTTTGTCTCACCCTCATAAAAGCTTTCATTCTAGGATCTTTCCTCCCAAAATATTTCCATTGTCTCCTCATCAAAACGTTTGGCACCCCAAGTGGTGGGGACATACAACATATCCTATATGGCTTTGGTAGAAATTATAACTTTGATCATGTTACCCTCAATGGCTCCTATCATTTCATTGAATCTTTTGGCACATGCATCCACTAGCTTCGGGCATGGGTGTACGATAGGAAACATGAACTATGGTAGGCCACAATTCTAGAGTCGAGATGCAAAACCTTCAAACGACCCATGATCCATCATTCTTTATAATGCCCCCTCCCTAAGGTTTTTAGGGTTAGATGCTAACTTGGGGTCAAAAATATTGTCAGCAAAATCCTACACCACCTCTCTCCTAATATGTCTATCTAGTTGCACCTTTTTATAAAACTCAAACAGTCGCTCCTCAAGTGTTGGAGCATTGGTGAATTATTTTTTCCCAAAGATATCAACATAACTAAGCCTTTTAATTGAGGCTCCATCTTTCCTACTAGATGTTGATGGTTCCATCATGGTTCTGTCAAGAAGTTATAGAAAGTTTCCTTAATGAAAATGGCCACTTGCCTTTTGCTTCTTAGAAAAATCTTCTTTTGGGTGCAGTTAATTCCCTTGCATGTATATGCAGTTAAGGCTACGTCATTATTGTTGGTCCATTAAATGCTTCCACCAAGGTGATACATGTGGATTTGAGATCTGTATCCCTTAGGAATGCTAAAAACACCATGAGAATGGAATTAGTACATTCTCCCTACTGCCTCTTTCACAAATAAGCTCATTTCCTTGAAAAGTGTGCCTTTATCTATGAGAGACATGCTGAAGTAATGCAACATACTTTTGAAAAGATGCTCCTATTTAATTTGTTAGAACTTAGCACTTTAATCCATGTCTTTTCACATAAGTAAGCTAGCTAACCTATTGATGATGGGAAAGGACACATGTCGGCAATTAGCATATGAGAGAATTTACTCCCAACGCCAAAATTTATTTCTGAAGACCTTATGTCAGATCCTTTGTATGATTTATCTACTGGCCTCCATTTTCTTTGGTATTTTTTTGTTGTCGTCCAACCAAAAATGGACTTCTTGTTGGCTGGGTTTTCCAGCTCATCCTTTTTATATATAGCTATGCCACCTTATTTCCATATTCATTTGAAACAATAGCCTTTAATTTTAGCAATATTTTCTCACTATCTCGCATTCCACCATAATCTATTGCTTTCTTAAACTGTCAGCTGGCCTAGGAACTCCTATTCAGCTTCTCCCACGAAGGCCACAATATTTCTTTATGGGAGAGGTTACAAATGATAGAATCAAGCACCTGGTGAAGAAGTGTGACCTCCTTTCCTTGGTTGTGTTCAGATGGGTAGTCGACCAAGACTACATTGATGATGAAAACCAACTAAGGAGTAACTTCAACGTTCTTTCCTACTTTTTTGCCTCCCTACTTGACCTAAACATTGCCAACCCTATGATAATTGAATTATGCACCAAATAATTGACTTTGTGCTAATGGAAGGGCTTGGTGAAATCGTGTAGGTAGCTATCCTTGGCATCGATATTCCAAGTTCCATGGATCTCCATAGGCATGTGGACTATGGGATAGGCGTACCCTAGTTTCCCTAACTTACTGACTTCCATAGCATGGCCCTTGAGACATATTTCTCATCTTCTCAACCAACGGCCACCTACCTAGTGTAGGCGTACGATGTGGAGCACATTCAGGGGCTCAACTGGGAAAAGAACTTTGAGTTTCTGGTGTATAGCCATGGTGACTAGGCCTATGGTATGTGTTGCATCAAGCCTATGTGTTTTGTATGTTCATCCCCTTTTTGCATCCTAACCAAGAAGAAGAAGAAGAAAACCTGACAATGAGCCACTTTGGCTTTCTAGACAATGGCTAGAGGTGTAGTTTCACTATTTTTTGCACATTACCTCATTTTTGCTTCTTTTTTCTTTGTAACTCTTTTTGGGTTCACTCGAGAGGGATTCATATTTAAATCTAAGCCTTAGGCTTGTATTACATTGTAAATTTTTTGATGGATATATATAATACAAACTTTCCACTTCCTCTATGTTATTATAATGGCTTATTCTCAAAATTAAAATGTATTTACAAAAAAATTTACATATGGTGCATAACTACTAAAAATTTTCAAAGAACTACATATTTTAATGGAATAATTTTAGATAAATATCATTCACCAGTATATCCAAAGCATTACCTTTCATATCTTTAATTTTGTATGCATTCTTTTCTTTGCACATGCAAATTCAAAAGGGTCCCTTCCATAGCTCTTCAAATTTGGTATGTTGTCCTGGTTTCACAGTGCACTCATCATACTTTAGCACTAGGCTCCCTTCCCTGAAATCTGGGTTGGAGGTCTTTTTATCAAACCACCACTTCACTATCTATTGGTGATTAATCATGGCTCCATAAGCTTTTTCTCTATCTTCCTCAAGTTTAAGGAGTTCTACCAATAGTACTTCCATTCCACCACTTTCTTCAATTTCCAGGGCCTTTAGTAGCTGTAAGGTAGGAATTTTTATGGAAACAGGTAAAAATACCTCTTTTTCATATACTAGTTCATAAGGGCAGGCCTTCAGGATCTACTTGGGAGTAATCTAGTCTGCCCATAGAGTAGCTCATAGGTGCTTGTTCCAATCCCTTTTTCACTCTAACCCAATGTGCTTGATTAACCTAATTAGGTTTTTGTTGGTTGATTCTACTAACCCATTTCCTTGTGGGTAATAGTTTGATGAATTTCTAAGGTAAAGCCCATGTTTGATAGAAAAATCTAACATCCTAGAACTAACAAAATTTTGAGCATTGTCGGATATGATAGTTTTTGGCCAACCAAATATGATTACCAGTTCTTCAAGGAAATTGAAAATCTTGCCCTTTGTGGAAATTTTTAGGGCTAAGACCTCCCTCCACCTTGTGAAGTTTTCGGTCACTATAAGGATCCAATTGTGGCTAGCACTAGAAATAGGATTTACCATTTCGAAAAAATCTAAACCCCATTGAGCAAAGGGTTCCTCAACTACAATTGGGCTCAAAGGAAAAGAAAAATTCTTTCTTTTTCCAACAAAGAATTGGCACTAAGTACATTTTTTCACCAGATGGTGTGCTTCAGAAAACATAGAGGGCCAATAATATCCTACTCGCATTATCTTCAAAGTGGTAGTCTTGGTAGAGAAATTCCCACCCTTGGAACTACTATGGAATTCATTAAGAACTATTTCCGCCTATGGCTTGTCTAAGCATCAGAGTGGGACACCATTATAATTTATCTTGAATAATATACCTTCAATTAATACATACCTAATGCCTTGCAGTTGGTAGTATCACCTTTTGTGGGACAAAAGGTTGGTTGGGTAGTTCCCCTTTTGCATATAATGTGTTTGATCCACCAGCCAAGACTCATTGGACACAAACTGGTTCAAGTAGACTTGATCGGTCTCCTTTTTAACTAAGTTGAACTTGATTCCTGTGCAATTTATTCACACAGACCTCTCCCTTGAACCAACTTCGTTGGTCTAATGTCCACATCGTAGTCTAGGATCTTGGTGATCCAATTTTCCCTCTTCTTGGTTATCTCACCTTCAATAATACATTCCCACACACAGGGGTGTGCAACAAGAATAGTGATTTTATCAAGGCTGACACCAAGTGTCAAAACTTCTTTAGGCTTTTAACAATGGAAAAAGCCTGATTTTCTACAAAATTATACCTAGCCTCATATCCTTTAAGAGTCCTTGAGTGAAATGCAATAAGATGTTGGGTCCTAGCAAGAAGTTGAGTCCACTTTTTGGCCATTTAGTGGAAGTTTTTTCCCTTATTTTCATATCTCGACACATTTTACCTTAAAATTTGAAGCACTTAAAGATGGAATCTTGAAAAAAGTCACTAGTCATAAAATGTAGTACTCAGAGTCTATTTTCCAAATATGTAATTTATTTCAATACCCAGATGATACAAATTGATTTTCAATAGGCATTTCTAAAAACCATTGTTTAAAAGTCATTTTTTTTACCATACCATGCACATGTACGTCATTCATATTTTGACCTAAATAATCATATTTTTCTAAATCATTTTGGGAAAATATTTGTAACTCACTAAAGCACGCTTTCATTATTTTTTTTATTTTTTATTGAATATTTTTTTTGTTAATTTTTTATTGGCCATATTTGGTGTTTTAAAAAAAAAGCATGTACGCCACACATAAGATGACCTAAACTTATGATTTTTTTAATTCTTTTTTAAATTTAAAAGAATTATCTGAAGTGTGCTTTCATGCAATCTATTCATGAAAGTGTTATGTTGATAAAAAGTTATTAAAATACTAAAAAACCCTGATAATTCAAGTTTATGGACCTATTTAATTAGAAATTAAATGAAAATAAAAAAAAAAAAATCCAATTGTAAAAAATTTTACATATTTGGAATCTACACTGTCTAATCTATAATGGGTTTTAATTTCATCAAAAAAGTTTGCAAAAAAGTCTTCAAATGTATGCCCTAAGTCACTTTTTTTTGTGACATTGCTAGGACCTTCAACTTGCAGCTCAAACTAGGTCCAAGGCCTAGGTTTGGATCCCCAAACCTTTTCCTATACCTATCAACAAAGCAAAATCCTAGCCTACATTTCAAATTTGAAAAAATGGGATCTCGTTTAGTAAACGGGATCCTATTTTCTTTATAAATGGGATCCTGTTTAGTACACGGGATCTCATTTTCCATTAACCCATTGAAAATGAAATGGGATACCATTTAATAAATGGGATCCCATTTAATATTGGATCCCAATTTATATAACTTGGGGTCTCATTTAGTAAAAAAGATCTCGATTTATATAAATCAGGATCCCATTTCTTAAACGAGATCCTGGGTTATTTTTTACCCTTATTTTTAATTTTACTATCAAAAAGGGGCATCTCAGTTCTGATAATTATTTTGTATGGTCAACTACGACATATTCCCTATTTTCTATCACCTTTTGTCTTGTTGAAGAAGTTCTTCAAGTTTGGATTTTTTTCAATTTTGAAAGGTGGCATCATTGTGATGTTGTTACAAAGGAATTTTGTTGAATTGCTACTTGTTTTCAATGAAGGAAGAATTATTTTATTTTATTTCTACTTTTTTGAAGGAGTAAGATAATTTTTGTGGAAATGTTGTTTATTTTCAAAGGAGAAAGAGGAATTTTAATTATTTTTTATTTCTTTGAAGGAGGAAGATAAATTTTAATGAATTCCTATTTTTTTCAAAGGAGGATGAGAAATTTTGTTTAATTGAGCTACTTGTTTGAAGGAGGAAGAAAAATTTTGTGCAATTGCTACTTGTTTGAAGGAGGAAGAGGAATTTTGGTTAACTGATACTTTTTTGAAGAATGAATATGATTTTTTTTCAATTACTATTTGTTTCAAAGAGGAAGAGGAAATGTGTTCAATTGCTTGTTTGAAGGATGAAGAGTAATTTTGTGAAAAATTGCTACTTCTTTGAAGGAGGAACAAACAAGGAAGACTCTCAAGTTTTTGACATTCATTTACTTCAAAAAAATTCAATCATAGGATCACAATATTGGAATAAGAGGAAAGATAAGAAGGTATTGACCCCTGGAGAAATTCAAGCAAAGAGAGAGAAAGAGAAACAAAGAAAAAGAGAAATAACAATGAGACTTTGATCAATGAATGATGGTGAAGCATCCAATTCCACAACTATTGAAGATAAAAACATTGAGACCATGGATGTAGAAGATGAAAACTTGCAAGAGGTGAATGTGGAAACTAATACAAATATACAAACTATTCCTAGTATGTCTTCAAATATTCCTAGTAGGTGCATCTTCAAATCCACCTTTGAGCCTCGTGGAAATGGTGTTTATTAGAGATTTTAAAATTTATGGATATCACAATGTTGACATTGATAATATTCGAAGAGTTCAAGATTTAAGTCAAATTGTTGTTGAAAATGAAAATGAAAATGAAAATTGGTTTGTTGTTGAAAATGAAAATGAAAATCCTTTTAATGAAAATTAAAATGAAAACAATTTTGTTATTGAAAATGAAAAATGAAAATCCTTTAATTGAAAATGAAAATGAAGATGAAGATGAAAATGAAAATGAAAATGAAAATGAAAATGAAAATGAAAATGAAAATGAAAATGAAAATGAAAATGAAGATGAGAATTAGAACGAAAATGAAAATAGTTTTGAAGTTGAAAATAAAAATGAATTTGTTGGAAGTGATGTTGAAAATGAATATATTTTTAAAAAAATTGAAAGTGATGTTTTGGATAATCTTCCTGGTAAGATTTCTTAGAGACAAATAAGAACACATGCTAATATATTATACAATCAATTATTTTATCATAAAAAACTTTCAATTCAATGTGAACTACTAATGCAATTAATAAGAATGTGAAAAATGAGAAAAGTAATGAAAAAGTTAGGCATTTATGTTAAACAAAGAAGAAAAGATCAATCAGTAAAATATGTCATGTCTACTATTGCTAGTGTCATTTAGTCTATTGGAAAAAATACTAGATCTAAAGATAAAAATGTAGCAAGAAGAGCTATAACAACTGCTATAGTTAATAAAGAAACTTTGAATAAAAGACTAGTAAGCAATATTAGTGAAGTTTTAAAAATGCATCCTAAAACATTGCTAAGAGTGGAAAAAAGAAGAGAAAGTATAGAAAATGATCCTATCAACCAATGTTGGAGTTTTAGTGGTCAACTCCCAAGGTTTGATATGAAATTGAATGTTGAAATTAAATCTTTGATTGAAAAATATTGGCATGATAATACTAGGGTATCATCTAATGCTAGAGATGTTATACAATTAAGGGTGGGGTCCAAAGTTCGTGATCCTCATCCAAAACACCTATTATCTATACAACATAAATTGAAGTTTGTAGAAAAAAATTTGATGATTTATTGTTACCTGGTAATATTAAAATAAGTCAAAGATCTTTTGAAAAATGCAAAACATTGTATGTAAAAATTAATAAGCAATGAATATCTTCTTGTTGTAAAACACATGTTCAATTTTATTATTTTTGTGATGTTTTTTGATATATACATTGTAATTTGTACACTAACATGATTATGCAAGAATGTGGTATTAATATGCCACCTGAAACAATAAGGGAGTTTATATCAAGTTTGTTTTTTGAAAGATCTAATGGAAAAATATTTTATTTAAGTTCTTGTGTTTCTGGACAATGCACTAGTTCTACAAATCTTTCATTCTTAAGAGTTTGTATGCATGAAAGTGCTGATAATGATTTTGGAAAACAATTATTTTATGTTAAAATATTTAAGAATGTTAACTATTCTCTAAAAGATGGAAATTTTGGAAAGCGTTGTGATTTAGTTATAGAAAAAGTTAGTGTACATGCATTCATATTAGAATTTAAGAATAATATTGTACCAAAATATGTTATGCACTCTCAATATGGTCGATGGCTTGATGGAAAATTTCATGCATGTAGAAACACATTTCCAGTTGGTAGTATATTATTAGTGGTTCATTTTACAAAAAACTATACTCTAGCTCCGCAAGAGGAAATTCAATCATAGTATTATAATTTATTGCAAGTAGCTATGTTTGTTCATATTGTTTATATACATGCAGATGATAGCATAGAGGATGATAGAAAATTTTCAAGGGAGTATCATTTCTATTTGAGTGACAACCGATTACACTCATCATAGTTTTTTCAATACTTTTTCAATATATTTTATAGAAATTTAAGAGAAAGAGGAATCCAGATGATAGAACACCTCATATGGTCAAATACTTATATAGGACAGTTCAAGAATGCTCAAATTTTCTATTGGTTAAGTAGGGTTCACAAGGAACTTAATGTCCAACATATGTGGAGTTTTTTTTAAGTTGGGCATGGTAAAGGAGAACATGATGGAGTTGGTGCATGTGTCAAAAGAATTCTTGTGAGAGAACAACTAAAATTTGAGGATGCAGTAAAGTTTAAAGATGCACATGGGATTGTGGATTAGTGAAATACAATATTATCTACACTTGGTTTGAGTGAGTACTCTACATCTCGCCAATTCTTTTGGTTGGTTGAAAAAGAGAAAATTCCACCTAGAATTGATTGTGAGACAATTAGTTGGTCTACTAAAAGGAATTCATTTAAGAGTTTGAATGCAAGCACATGGACTATGTGGACAAGGGATCTTGTATTTTTTTGTCATTTTTGTATCCCAGGAGTTTGGGAAGCATGTGAAAATATGAAATGGGTTGAAGATTGGAAGCAAAGATCGTTGACACCTGCACAAGCACACAATCAATATGAAAAATTTGAAGACAATGATCAAGTGTTTGCATCATAAGACTATGACCATGTTTCAGACTTTGTACAAGAAGGCAATTTTATTCAATTTATTTTCTTTTATTTCACTTTATTACTATTTTTTAATACTAAATTATTTATTTATATACATATGAATGGATGTATGTAGATTGATCAAATTATATGGACATGTACACAAGTTATCAAATCAAATTTTGTTTGCAGGACATGTGTATGTTGTTGCACCTGAGGGGAATGAAGAGGAAACAAAATATTGGTTGGCTCATTGTGTGGAGACTAAACATAAGTTAATAGCACCTCAAGAAGATGATGATGGCTATCATTATCCAACAAGTACGGTGATCCCCTTACTAAAATTCTGATAATAATTTTTTGATCCCCTAAAGAAAATTTTGAGAGCTTATTTGATGATGGTTAAATCATGTTTTCCAATAGGATCGATGGTGGTTGTTGGCACTTGTCTATGAAAATACCTGATAAGGAAGAATGGTTTTCCTACATTTGAAGATTATGAAACACATAAAAAGATTATACACTATTCAAATTTGGTGGTGGAAACAAATATAAAACTAGATCAGTATCGTGGAAGACCTTCAATTAAAGTGCTATGGAAAATTTCTATGGAAGAGCATGAGAAAATCATAGATGTGTTGCAAAAAAGAAAGGATGCAGATGGTACAATGGAATAAGTAAATATAGGTAAATAGAGTTTTAGTTTTATATTTTCCTTTTAAATAGATTAATTACATGTTTTGATATTGGTCAAGTATGTTATTAGTTGAAATTGATTTAAATTTTCCTTTTATAGATCCTTAAGCCATCATGACAAAAAGGAGAGTTTGTGTAGATTCAACCTAGACAACATGGAATACTTGGTAAAAAAAAGTAATTGTTAGTTAAATTATATTGAAATATATTTTTTGATTATATATTGATAGTTCTTTTACATTAATAGTTAAAATTGATTTATTATCCTTTTTTGTATCCTTAAACCATCATCACATTTACTTCATACTTTGAAAAAAAAAGGAGCTGATGTAGATTCAACTTACACACATGTGGAATACTTTTAAATATAGGTACTTGAGTTGTGTACATATAGATAGTCTTATATAAATTAAAATATGTATGTTTTTGACGATTTCATTGATATTGTTTGTATCATTTTGATATCAAGTGGCATGAAGACCTACTACATTTTGGGCACAAGTTTGAGATGTTCTTGAGATGGCATAGCCAAATTTTGTAAACATTATTTTGAGATGACATATATGTACATACATACTTACACAATTATTGTTAAATCACTAAATATCATGTATAAATTATTGCTAAAATCAATTATATCAATTTCAATTAAATATTCAAGACATGTACTTTGAAGTATCATGTATAAATTATTTTTAAATTAATTATATCAATTACGATTAAGTTTTAAGACATGTACTTTGAAGTATCATGTATAAATTATTGTTAAATTAATTATATCAATTACAATTAAGTTTCAAGACATGTACTTTGGAGTATTTCATCCTCTTAAGATGTCTATTAGGACCCCTTAATACATGTTGGATGCTATTGGGTAAGTGCACCAAGATGGTTCCCAAAAAGGGGGCTTAAGTGGCCACTTTTTTCTGAAATCAAGAAATACTAACCTTGGATGTGAAATTGAGGATAGTTACACTCAAAATTTTGAGATGGAACAAAAACAAGGATCGAAGTACTCTGAGTCTACTTTCTAAACTAATAATTTATTTTGAAAATGGTTGAGATTAAGAGGTTCCAAAAAGTGGCGTACACAAATTGGTGTTGTTTTTGCCAAAAAAAACATAACATAGAAACTCTTGTACAGCCCTACCATGGTGAAATTTTTTGTAGTATTTTTAAAATCACTACAATAAAAAGTTAGCTAATAGTATCTAGTTGATGCATGATTTTTCTGATAATTTTTTAATGAATATTTGATTTATTACTAATTTTCTAAGCGGGTACTTCCCAAAAAGCAGAATTTTGGTCATTCTCCCCCTATAAAATTTGGAAAGTAATTGATTTTTTAAAAATAAAAATAAAAATTGTAGAATGGAGTCTAGTTTCTAAAACTGTAATTTATTTGAAATTTCAATGAACGGTTAATTTATAACGAAAAAACACCAAACACTACTTGTTCACAAAAAAGAGACATACAAACAAAATAAAATTATGGATGAAAGGATTAACATTATCAAAAAGTAAAAAAAATTGCATCGTTGGATTGCTAAGAGAGAACCTAACATTACCCATGTGTTTGATTTTGTTGATATTGAACTAGATGCAATCCTGATGGTGAGCACAAACCTGATTATGTGAAAAATTGTAGAAGTTGTAAAAACATGTCTCTAGTCATTGGGAATGCCCTCCAAGATTTTGGGTTTTTATTCCGAGGAAAATATCAATCCTAAGGCTCGGGGATTCCCAAAGAAAAATATAATTCAAGTGTGTTATAATGTGCTTGAGTTATGCCTTAGTTTTGACTTTTTTTTTGCTTATCTGAGATGCATGTCAAGCAAGACATAACGTGAGTGTGTTATAACGGGCTTGCGTTATGTCTTCCTTAATGTTAAATTCCACTCTATTAAAAGTTTGTTGATATATTTGTATGTTTGTATGTACATGTATGCTGGTGTGTCATGTATGTATGTATGTATGCATGCTTGTATGTATGTGTGTATGCCTATATGTATCAGTGCATGTATATTGTATGGATGTAGGAATGTATGTATTTATGTATTTCTTTAGAGGGAGGGAGAATTTTAAGATAGAGAGAGAGAGAGAGAGAGATTTTTCTAGGTTGGGTGGGATGGGGAGAGGGAGAGGGGGTGGAAGTGAGAGTTTAAGAGAGAGGGAGTGGGAGAGAAGGGGTTAGAGTGTCAGGGACTTAGATAGGTAAGATAAGAGGGAGAGACTTGAGAGATAGGTAGGGAGAGGGAGTGTGAGAGAGAGGGAGTGGGAGAGAGAGGGAGTGTGAGTGAGAGAATTGAGAGAGGGAGAGGGTGTGGGAGGGATTTCAACCTAAGAGAGGGAGAGAAAGAGGGGAGTTGAGTGATAGGAACTTATCTAGGTAGGGTGGGAGTGAAGAGAGAGAGGAGAGAGAGAGAGAGAGAGAGAGAGAGAGAGAGAGAGAGAGAGAGAGAGAGAGAGAGAGAGAGTTACCTAGGTAGGTTTCTAGAGGGAGTGACATGAGAGAGAGGGGAGGTGGGAGGGAGATACCTAAGAGAGAGGGAGAGAGAGATTTTGGAGAGAGGGAGAGGGGGTGGAAGTGAGAGTTTAAGAGAGAGAGAGTGGGAGAGAAGGGGTTGGAGTGAGAGGGACTTAGCTAGATATGGTGGGAGGGAGGGAGGGAGGGAGGGAGAGAGAGATAATTGAGAGAGTGCAGGAGAGAGTGGAGAGTGGGAGAGAGGGTGGGAGAGAGTGGGAGAGAGCGGGAGAGAGTGTGGGATAGTAGAAGAGTGTGAGATAGGGTTGGAGAGGGTGGGAGAGTGTGGGAGAGTAGGGGAGTGGGAGATAGGGTGGGAGAGAGTGGGAGAGAGTGGGAGAGAGTGGGAGAGGGTGGGAGAGGTTGGGAGAGGTTGGGATAGACTAGAAGAGAGAGGAAGAGAGTTAGAGAGATTCAGAGAGAATGGGAGAGGGTAGAAGAGAGTGGGAGAGAGTGGGAGAGAGTGGGAGTGGGAGAAGTGTGACACAGTGGGAGAGAGTGGGAGAGATAGAGCAGAGAGGGAAAGTGGGAAAGGGGTGGAGAGGTGGGGAGAGTGGGAGAGGTGGGGAGAGAGTGGGAGAGAGTGGGGAGAAGGGTGGGAAAGTGGGAGAGAGAGATGGGAGAGGGTGCGAAGGTGAGAAGAGGGTTGAAGAGGTGGGAGAGAATTGGGAGGGTGGGAGAGGGTGGGGAGAGTGGGAGGAGTGGGAGAGAGAGGGAGGAGGGAGAGGTGGAGAGAGCATGAGGAGAGGGAGGAGGTGGAAAAGAGTGGGAGAGGTGGGAGGGTGGGAGAGAGTGGAAGAGGGTGGGAGAGAGTTGGAGAGAGTGGGAGAGACAGGAGAGGCCGAGGAGGTGGGAGAGAGGGAGGAGGGAGGAAGAGAGTTGCGGAGGTGGGGAGTTTGGGAAGTGGGAGGTGGGAGGGGAGAGTGGGAGATTGGGATAGGGCGAGGGGTGGGAGAAGGTGGGAAGGTGGGAGATAGTGGGATGGGGTGGGAGGTGGGGAGAGTGGTGAATGGGGAGGAGAGTCACGAGAGGTGGGAGAGAGTGGGAGAGAGTGGGAGAAGGCGAGAGGGTGGGAGAGGGTGGGAGAGAGTGGGAGAGTGGGAGAGAGGGTGGGAGAGAGTGTAATCAAGTGGGAGAGGGTGAAAGAGCATGGGAGAGGGTGGCAGAGGGTGGCAGAGGGTGGCAGAGAGTGGGAGGGAGGAGGAAGAGAATGGGAGAGAGTGCGAGAGAGTGGGAGAGAGTGTGGGAGAGTCGAAGAGTGGGAGAGAGTGGGAGAGAGTGGGAGAGAGTGGGAGATGGTGTGAGAGGGTGTGGGATAGAGTGGGAGAGGGTGGGAGAAAGGGTGGGAGAGGGTGGGAGAGAGGGTGGGAGAGGGTGGGAGAGGGTAAAAGAGGGTGCAAAAAGTGGGAGAGGGTGGGAGACGGTGGGAGAGAGAAGGAGAGAGAAGGAGGGAGTGAGGAAGAGAGTGGGAGAGAGTGGGAGAGAGTGGGAGATATTTGGAGATGGTGAGAGAGAGTGGGAGAGGGTGGGAGAGAGTGGGAGAGATTGGGAGAGAGGGTGGAGAGAGAGTTGGAGAGGGTTGGAAGGGTGGGAGAGAGTGGGAGGAGAGGAAGAGTGGGAAAGTGGGAGTAGGAGGGTGGGAGAGTGGGAGGGAGGAATAGAGTGGGAGAGAGTGGAAGAGTTTGGGAGAGTGGGAGACAGTGGTAGATAGTGGGAGAGGGTGGGATAGGGTGAGCGAGAGTAGGAGGGAGAGAGGAATTGAGTGGGAGACAGTGGGAGAGAGTGTGGGAGAGTGGGAGAGTGGGAAAGTGGGAGGGAGAGAGTGGGACAGAGTGGGAGATGGTGGTGGGGGAGAGGTGGGGCAGTGGGGAGAGTGGTAGAGGGTGGAAGAGGGTGGGATGGAGTGGGAGAGGATGGGACAGTGGGAGAGAGTGGGATGGAGGTAGGAAGAGAGTGGAGAGAGTTTGGGAGAGTTAGAGAGTGGGAGATAGGAGAGAGAGAGAGAGTGGGAGAGTGGGAGGGTGGGAGGAAGCGGGACGAGAGTGTGGGAGAGTGGGAGGAGGAGTGCAGGAGGGAGGAGAGAGGTGGGAGAGGGTGGAAGAGTGGGAGAGGTGGGAGGGTGGGAGGAAGAGCCGGAGGCAGGAGAGGAAGGTGTGAGGCGGGAAAGAGTTGGAGAGTGGGAAAGTGGAGTGGGAGGGTGGGAGAGGTGGGATGAGGGTGGGAGGTGAGGGAGGTAGGGAGATAGTGGGAGAGGGTTGGAGAGAGTGGGAGAGTGGGAGGGAGAGACTAGGAGAGATTTGGAGAGTGTGGGAGAGAGCAGCAGAGAGTGGGAGAGAGGATGGGAGAGAGTGGGAGAGGGTAGGAGAGAGTGGAAGAGAGTGGGAGAGGGTGGGAGAGAGAAAGATAGAGTGGGAGAGATGATGGGAGAGAGTGCGAAAGAGTGGGATAGAGTGGGAGAAAGTATAGACAAAGAGAGAAAATAAAACTATAAAAAAACCAACTTTCTTAGAACGCGAGTGTGTTTTGAAGTAGAGACATGAATTTTTTAGCAAGGAGAGAGTGGGAAAGAGTGGGAGAGAGTAGGAGAGGGTGGGAGAGGATGGGAGAGGGAGGGAGAGAGAGGGAGGGAGGGAGGAAGAGAGTGGGAGAGAGTGGGAGAGGATGGGAGAGGTGGGAAAGAGTGGGAGAGGAGGGAGGAGGAGAGTGGGAGGAGTTGGAGTCGTTGGGAGAGTGGGAGAGGTGGGAGGGAGTGGGAGTGGTTGGGAGAGTGGGAAAGTGGGAGAAGTGGGAGGGAGGAGGAGAAGGGGAGAGTGGGAGAGAGTGTGGGAGAGAGTGGGAGAGGGTGGGAGAGGGTGAGAGAGGGTGGAAGAGAGTGGGAGAGAAAGGGAAGGATGGAGGAAGAGAGTGGGAGAGGGTGGGAGAGAGTGGGAGAGGGTGAAGATAGTTGAAGAGGGTGAGAGAGGGTGGGAGAGAGTGGGAGAGGGTGGAAGAGGTTGGGAGAGGGGAGAGGGTGGGAGGGTGGGAGAGGTGGGGATAGAGTGGGAGAGAGTGGGAGAGAGTGTAGGAGAGTGGGAGATAGGGAGGGAGATAGTGTGAGAGGGTGGGAGAGAGTTGGATAGAGGGAGGGTGGGAGATAGTGGGAGAGTGGGTGAGAGGGTGTGAGAGAGTGAGAGAGAGTATAGACAAAGAGAGAAAATAAATCTATAAAAAAAACCAACTTTATGATAATGGGAGCACATTTTTAAGTAGATACATGACTGTTCTAGAAAGAAATAACACCCTCGCATGATAACACGAGTGTGTTATAATGCGAGCATGTGTTATCTTGCACTAAAAATGGTAAAAAAAACTCAATATACCCATGATGTCGGCCCACATTCTGCATATTCTCTTGGTTTTGCAAAAGCACCGATAAAAAGTCATTTTTTGATGATTGAGTGAAGTGTCCATGCATGATTTTTAGATTCCACCACCTTTTTCATGATCTTTCCACCACCTTTGCATGAAATAGCAGAGTTTTCAGATAATATCAATTCAATTTTGAATTCTAGTGATAACTAATATACAATTGAAGTTTGGAGGGGAACAAGCTTTTGAAAATGTCAAATTGTTGAGGAGTTTGAGGAAAGAAGAAGCAAAGGCTACATAATTGGGTAGCACTCCTCCATTTGAAACTCTTGTTTTTTAGGTATGTGAAGTCTTTGTACATTTCATTTCATTCTATTATGGCTTGCTTTAATTTTCGTTATTTTGCATATTCCATGTTGATCATTGTTTGTTTGTCATGTTACAACCTTAGGTTGTCAATGGACATTTTAAATTACACAATTCTATACACTTTCCAATTACATTTTTAAACCACATCTCTTTGAGGCATTTTGCTATTTAACAATTGAATTTGTGTGCATGCTTCCAAAGCTTTCATTGAGGTGTTTTTTCAAACAGTTATACAAACTAGTTGATTGCCTTGTCTATGCTACCAAATTTTCCATACATGTCTCTAAAAAATTGGAATATACTCCCAATGCAATATATGGAGGCCTGCAACACACAAACACACAACTCCAATCTATAAACATAATTTTCAATTTATAATTTCATCAGCACCTCTTCAATTAGCAAATTCACACTATTCCTTGTAGCATATCAAAGTCAATCAGGTATAATTTCACTCACACAACCTTTCAACTCACAACACAACACACATCTAGGACCCATTATAGAGCCTTTAAACATATCCAACAATCACCAATGCTTTTTTTTTACCAAACTACACAAATTAGGTTTTCTATGCTTTTAAGGGCCCAAATTAGCCCACTTTTACAAAGGGACCACCTTCAAAACTTTTCCAAATCTCCTGAAACCTTGGGGAAGGACTTTATATCTGTAAAAACTTCAAATTATAGTGTTAGATTACAGAGATTCAATCATTTACCACCCAAAGCATAATTCCTCTCCCTAGGCTTAGAAACCCTAGGTTTTATTGAAAGTAGCACTTTCCAAATGCTCCAAAACTTTACTACTATGCAAACAAGCCTAAAATACCCTAATCATGCTCAATCTAACCTAAAATAATGCTACTCAATTTCACTCACCAAAACCTCATTTTTCTTAAGGAAAACTCAACATTTCCTCATTTGGTTTGACACCCAATCCAAGGATCATCCTCCATTCAAGCTTCTCATGGAATTTTATAATTTTTTCCTCCTAAAAAAAACCACTTAAACTTCCAAAACTAACATTTTATAGAGATGACTGTTGGTCTCCCTCTTTAATACACTTTTACAACCTTGGTGCAGGAGCACCTACACCCCATCCTCTGTATTTGATCATTTGATGGTAATTAGGAGGTTAATAGGTAGGTGGATGAGTCTTTGAGCATGTTTTGTTTTGAGCAACATCAATCAAGACCACTTAGCATGTCTTAGGTTGAGTTTTTGAGTTTAGGTGTTAAAATGTGAAAAATGGTGATCTTGCACTAAAGTATCTTTGTAGCCTTTGAAGGAAAGTTTTTGAATTTATATGTAAAATGAGCAATATTAGTGTTCTATGGATCTAATAAGGCTCATTTCAAGCCATTGGTGTGGTTTTAGTGATTTATGGGTGTTAGGGGTGCAAACTTACAATATGAGTAATATTGTTGTTATGTCATGTGTAAATGATGTAAACTTGGCCTTCAACGGTCATTAAGGATTTGAAATTCAGTTTCAAGGTAGTTGGTCAGTGGGATGTGAAGAAGAAGAATTTAAATGGAATGTAGACATAGAATGTAAGTTTGATTTGGAGTTTTTGAGAAGAAAATACATTGAAATCTCAAGTTTAGCAACAATTTTCTATGTTTTCTTATTTTTTCCTAACCTATACAATAATGTACAATCTTGTATTATGCAAGTATCTTTTGGTATATTTTATGGGAATTAGTATTCTATGATTTCCATCTAGTTTTAGGTATTAATAAATAATTTCAAGCTTTCTTTAAGGATTTTCGTGTGCACAACCCAAGAACCCCTATTTTGAGGGTTTTGTGAACAAAACATGATTTAAAGGGCCCTAACATCTTTTGTGGAAATTGTAACTCATGTAAGGGACCCTATGATGTCTAATTTAAGTGTAGGAAGCATGATTTGAGTTCTAGTAAAGAAATAGGATTAATAAACCTATTGCTATAGTGAGTTTTGTGAACAAAAATGCATGTGAATGAGGGCTTAGGCCTAGGGTTTGGAAGAATCTCTATGGGAGGTCATGATTTTTTGAAATTTTAGACATGTGCAGGGTTACTGTGCTTTTTTCAAGTTGTTTTTAAAGTCTAGGAGGTTCTGGAAGTAGCATATTCAATAAACCCTCTTGAATAATGCATAAAACAAGGATTTTTTCAGGTTTGGAATGAATTTTTCTATACCAAAGGAATCTAGTTGTGTTTTTGGAGGTTTGGGAACCTAAGAAATTCTTCCCCAATGTTTCAAGGTCCTCTGATAAGTTTGAGGGCATGTTGCTTTATAAATTAGGCCTAATCAGCCTAATTAGGTTAGCCTAAAAGGGATTTGGTCCAAAGGACTTGTACTTGACATTGAGATAGGTGTAATAAATATGAAATAGGTGTCTAAAACCATCAATATTTTGTTTGGTGTTTTGGAGAACATTTGAGTTATTGGGAAAAAACTTAGTTTCCACTACTACTAAGGTTCAAGGGGTGAAAGTGTGAATTCTAACTTCTGATGATTTTCAAGCTTTGAGGGTTGTTTGGTTTTTTCAAATAGGTCATCTTAATCTTGTTAGATTCCTCTTAAATTTATGTTGTCAAATTGGTCGTGATTGAGCCTCCCAGGTCTACATCAAACCCTTCACTATTTGTTAATTTCACAACTTAGCACTTTTTGAAAATTCTACTACCTAGACCCCTAAATACTATTGAAAAAATGACCAATTACATCAGCACATGGTCTTATAGACAGGTCTTATTAAGACAAAATTCCTCCAAAACTATAATCTACACCTTATTCAACCTTAAATGGATTAACAACTTTAAATGGTGCTCCTACACCAACTCCCACATTGATAGCACCAATTTAAACTATTTTGGTTTTCATCTCTATTTATAAATTACCTCATCAATAAAGCTACCTCATCACCTATCTTTTCTGTTTATGAAGCCTTGAATGACATATATATTTCATTTATTTTAATGGATACATTTTTTAGGAACTAATATTCATCTCATTACCTTTCTATAGGTAAAATTATCCGCCATGCCGAAGAAACTAACAGATGAAGAGTATGAAACCTTCAAAGAATAGGAGAGAGAACAGGTGGCGACATATCAAGAAAAGAAGAAATTGGAAACGTTTGACAAAAACAAGCCAATTGAAGAGGAAACTCAATCGTCAAAAAGAGAAAATAAATTGGCAACACAAAGGGAATGATTGTGAAAGAGTTGTTCTAGGACAAATGCAAATATTCTAGTTGGAGACACACCCTCTACCACAAGTGAATACGAAGGGACAAAATTAAGTACAAGCGAATATGGAGGGACACCATCTACTGCAAGTGAATATGGTTGGACATCATCCACCGCATCTCAAGTTGAGAGTACATCATCACTCGGATTTGATGAAGAAGGTATGCCATCATCCCCATATGAAGATCAAGGTATGTCTTCTACTCCACCCTCGATCGAAGGGATGCAATCTATCCCACCTCAATTAAATATTGATGAAATTGCTAATGTTGAGATGTATGTACCTAAGAGAACACCACCTAGGATTTTTCATAAAAAGCCAAAGTTTTTTATTAATATTGATGAGGATATTTTGTAGCACATGGAAGGTAAGATTCCAGAACACACTTGTAGAAGATATGCTGATAAGATTTACAAATCTTCTTTGAAAGGCTAAATGAGATGGAAAGATGTCAACTATTTTTTCAAATGATGCAGGGTTTAAAGTACTATTCAACATCATGAAGATTCTTCGGTTGATAACATTGAATGCATCAAGTGAAAACACTATTGTGAAGAATCTAATGGATGCTTATGAGAGTGTGGGTAAGACCTCACGCTCAAAGGATAGTAATGTCACCCGACATGTCATTATTTGACTTTGGTAAGCTATCAAACAAAAGTATCTCATCTCATTAAAAAGAAAAGTGAACAAATGGGAATTAGTAGAAAAACTTAATCAAAATCCATTCAAAGGCAGCAAAGAATTGAGGACACTAATTCAAATGAATTATGGGCATTCTTGGGGAGATTGCCACATAAAGATAAAAAAGTTGTTGAAACATTGAGAACACTAATTGAAGAGTATTGAAAGAATAATACAAGGCCATCTTTGAATCAAAGGGACTTTGTAAGAAGGAGAATCAGTAGTCGAAACCGTGAGCCACATCCAAAGCATTTTTTGGATACAACTTAAACCCATTTTTTTCATAAATTTCAAAATGATTATCCTCAAATTAGTATTTCTCAAATATTTTTTGAAATTATTAAACCTTTTTATGTCAATTTAAATCACACACGCACTACTTGTTGTTGTAGAATACCTATTGAACTATCTAACCATTATGATGTTTATTGTTCTATATGTTTATATTTGCATACTAAAAATGTTTTGAAGGATTGTGGCATAGAAGCCCCACCATAATCTTCAAGAGAGTTCTTATTAATAAAATTATGTGAAATAGAGGATGGTGAAATATTCTATAGGAAAGCATGCTTGGAAAGTTCATGTGAGCATTGTGGTGGCTTTCAATGAATGTCAGTATGTCAACATATGCAAAGCACAGATGAGGTGGGACAAAAACTAGTAGAGTTTAGGAAGTATAAAACAATGGTATATGCTACAAAAGATGGATCTCAAGCAAAAAGGTGTGATTTGGTTATTCAGAAGATTCTAGTGTATCAGTTTATGTCCATGTTTCATGAGAATATAGTGTATGAGTATGCAAGGCATACCCATATAGCCTGATGGTCAAACACGCAATTCAAGATATGCAAGGACACCTTTATAGTTGGAAGCATAGTATCAATGGTTGAATTTGTATAGAACTACACTCTACAGCCACAGTGTGAGGTGTAGTCATAGTATTACAACTCCACACAGGTTTTGATATTTGTGCGCATAGCATTCATTCATGAAACTAATAGTACAAAGGACCAAAGGAAGGTATTGAGGGAGTGTCAATTTTATATTAGTGATGATCACACACAATCTCTAGAGTTTGTGCAAGGTTTCTTCCAGATGTTCTATAGTAATTTGGCTCAGAGGGGCATAGCATACAGTCGGCATATAATATGGTCAGATAATTGTGCAGCACAATTCAAGAACATGTGCATGTTCTATTGGTTGTGCAGGATGCATCTCACTATAGGTGTTCAACATATGTGGAACTTTTGTGAGGTTATGCATGGAAAGGGGGAGCATGATGGTGTAGGAGCATGTGTAAAAAGAGCATTAGCATGAGAAGAGTTAAAGTAAAAAGATAGTGCAAATTTGGTAGATGAAAGATCAATCGTTGAGTGGTGTAATGCTTTGATGGGTCCAAGTAATGAAGGTACGTCTTTAGTTTATAGATTATTTTGGTTTATAGATGATACTAACATTGCACCATATGAGGATTGTTGTACACTAATAGGATCGAGTGAGCTACACTCTTTCCTTAGCTCAAATGCAAGTTCATGGAGTATTGATATATGTAAGATGGCATGCTTTTGTTCTTCATGTACAATGCAAGTCTGGAATGATTGTGAGTCAAGGGAGTGGGTTGACAAATGGGTTACAAGTTATCTTAGCCCACTTCACATGTATCGCCCTTCGACAGTATTGGAACTAACATAGATGGAATCATCAGTTGACTTTGACCACGTATTAGATCTAGTTCAACCAGGTAATATATCTACTTGCTTATTTTTTGAAATTCCATATTGTTATCTTACTTTGTACTGCATTCATAATGTTGACTAATTTCAAGTGATTTGTTGGACATATCAATGCAAGGCATGTTTATGCAATTATTGTAGATGAAGAAAATGAAGAGGGAATGGACTATTACTTATGTCATTTTATTGAGGCCAAAAAGAAATTGGAAGCCCTAGTTATAGATGGAGAAAACATTGAATACCCTACAGGCTCAGTTGTTGTTACTGGAATGTGGCTTAGAAGGTACCCACATAAGAGTGTTAAGCATTAGTTGTTTGAGTACTTTGACACGTATTGTAAGATTCTTCATTACTTGAACCTTATCATGGCACCCAATGTTTGTTTGAGCAAATATGGGGGTAGACCTTTGAACAAGACCCTGTGGAAGGTCTGTGAGTCTAACTATGAGGTAATACTTGACACAATAAAGAGTGGAGAAGACCCGGATGGTTCATTGGATTAATTTGTAAGTATATGCACAATGGTTCTTATTAATTTATACTTGTATCCATAGTAATTTTTTTGATGCCAATGCTATCATCTTATTTTACTTTGCATATCTATAAGTAACCCGGTAAATATTGATTGGTGTCCCCTTACAAAAAATGCATTTTTATGAGCCATCCAAGAGAATCTCAAGCAGAAAAGCAATGCAACATCCCTATTTTGATGATCTTGACAAATCGACATTATGATTTTAAGCCATTACAAAAGTTTGTGTGAAGCTTGGTGAGGGAATTTCAAGTTATTCATTTGAATTTAACCTTATCATGAGCACCTATTATGTAGACATTATAAGATCATCTCGAATTTCAAGATATTCTATTCGTGAGAGGTGTTGTGTGCAATACGTATCTTGGAACTCCTAGTGAAGATGTATGACCAAGAGTGACTAAGTTGAGATACTTCCATGCCTATCTATAAGTTCCTTCCATCTATTTTCATTTCATTTCCATTTTCGATGAGTTTTTTCTTTTTATTCTTTTACTTTGTGTACATTTGTAACTAAACTACTAAAAATTGTTTGGTCTCTCCTTGCAGAAAATCTTGATTTTTGAGCCATTGAAAAGAATCTCAGCCAAAAAAGAAATGCAACATCCTTATGTTGATGATCTTGAAAAATCTCAATTCTAATTTGAATCCATTATAAAAGAGTGTGTGAGGCTTTGTGAGGGAATCTCAAGTTACTCATTTGAAGTCAACCTCTAAATGAGAGCCTATGATGTAGACATTATAAGAGAATCTTGAATGTATGAGTGACATTGTAAAATATCTATGAGAATAGAGTACCTAAGGCATTGTAATGAGATTTACTTGTAATGACATTTACTGAAATATTGAAATTTGGTGCAAGGGCACCAAGGTTATTGAGCAAATTTGGTTCTTGGAAGTCTTTTAAGTTAGTTTTGTGTTTTGAGTAAATTGTCAATTGAATAAGGTCATACTACATGGTCAGTTGATTTATAATGTAATAAGTCATGTTAGTTACAAGCTCAATAGTTATGCATGATTGGAAATATGTAGAATCATTTGTAAAGGATATTTAAAGCCTCTTGAAGGTTCGGACACAATGTAATTTTAGTGTAGGAGCACCTACTCTCCTAGTTGCAAAATTTCACTTTTTGAAAGTTGATAGGTGGTCAATACATTAGATTAGGGTATTTTGTGTTTATTTATTCTGAATAAGGTCAATCAAGACCATTTAAGGTGTATTAGGGTGAGTTTTGTAGTGTCGGTGCGGTCAAATGTGCAAAAAAATGCATTCTTGCTACAAAATTGTCAATATTTGAATTTGGTTGTAAATGTGCAAGAATGAGGTCTAAGAGTTTGATATACCATTTAGAGAGCTTGGTTTTCATGGATTTCCTTTCAAAGCCTCTATTTTTATTATTCCTATGGTAAACTATTTGATAGAGTTAGTGGAATTACCTTTCTTAGTAATCACTATTAGTGAGATTGAGATTGTTAACCTTGAGAGAGTATGACTTGGGCAAAAGGAATTTGATATGGTTATTATTTTCAAAGACTTCAAGTGAGATGTACTCTACATTGACACCATTCCTCAATATTCACTTGATGGCATCAAGGAATGGTTGAACTCCATGGATATAAAGTATTATGAAAGAAGAATGAACTTGAACTGGTGGCCAATTTTGAAGAGTATTCCTAATTATCTAGATAAATTTATTGAAGATGGTGGTTGAGAATTTTTTAATATGGAAGCTAGTGATTTTGATTCTAATAATTCAGAAGATTTAGAACAAGGATGTGAACCCTATAATGTAGAAGACGAATCAGAATCAGATTTCATGTAGCCACCATCAAGAGTGTTACAAGCCAACAAGATGGAGGGAATTCTTATATAAGGATAATTTTCAATGTTGCAGGTACCGGATTTAATACCAACTACAATGGCAACATTGAAATTTCCTAACAGTATTTATGCCCAAGAAATTTCCTTTAGATGAAAGGATTCAAAGCACATCAACCATGTGACTTGTACAAATGATTAAATTCTAGAGACAATCTGTAGCAATGAAAGAGTCTGAAATGTAGAGAGAGCTACACTGGTTACTCAGGAGAAACTTCATCTTTCAAAAACAAATTCAATTAGGCTGGTAGACATGTGGATTAGGCTAGCATTTGGTGGAAGAGGAAGAAAGACCATTGGAACTCTGGAGGCCCACCATACTATATTTTGGTATTCAACCATGAGATTAGAAGAGAGAGCTAACATCATGTATCAAAACACTAAGCATGCATTCTTCCAACTAGTGGAGAAGGAGATGATTACTCTGGTTCATTTTCATTTGCATAACCATATAAAGGTGTGGGAACCAAGAAGACCAAGGATATCCAATTTTATGTGGAGGTAATGGATGTGGTCCAAAATTTAGGAGGGGCAAGAAGGTCAATGTATGATCCTGATGAAATTGAGGAAGACCAACGAGAGAGGAACAGGAAAAATAAAATCAACACAAAGTTTCAAGGATTTGTCAAGCGAGTAAGAGAACTATGGGAGCAGCCTCATCTAAAATATTTTAAATTAGAGTTTGATATACCATTTAGAGAGCTTTTTTATCATGGAGCTCCTTTCAAAGCCTTTTCTTTTATTGTTCCTATGGTAAACATGTATAATAACCTTCAATGCCTCAAAGGAGACATTATTTTCTATAAATTTATTGGTTTTTCTCACTTTTCTTGTTGTTTTATAGCCTATACAGATGTTAAGATGATCTAAAACCTATTGGATGTCATAGATTGATGAATCAACTTTCATTTACACCTATTTAGAGGTTCTAACTCTTTGTATAGTGAAAGTTATCTTGTTTTTACTACTGCTACCTACTTTCACAGTGTTCTTGGATTGAAGGGTTTCATGATGTAATTCAACTCATTCCAATTTTTGTGCCTACTATAACTTTTGGAATGGGTCCTCTATCTTGTAAAATACATTCCTACCCTACTTATAATGTTATGGAGTCAAGGTTGGGTGTTTGGGATGATGTTCTAGGGCTATAGCAGGGTATTTTCATGATGAAAATAAGGGTTTCAAGTGGTGTTTTGACAAAATGTGGGAAGGAGTGTCCATGTAATGTATTATTCACCATGTGCAGGGTTTGGTAAGTGTGTTTGGTGCTTTTTTTGGGTTTGGCAGGTCTAGGAGATAGGAGTTTCATTACAACCCCAAGTATTTTGCTTGAAATCGAGGGTTTAGTGTATTAGGGGTCTAGAGGTCTTAGTCCTAGAAACAAATCATGGAATTGGAGGTTTTGACACATAATATAATACTATTTGATGATTTTTAGTGAAGATATAGTGTTTAAAAGGTCATCTCTTTGTAAATAGGGCTAATTTAGTAGCCTTTGTGCAAGGTGATCTTTTGGATCTTAATGATGGTACAAAGAAACATGGTATGATCTCTTGGGAATTTTCCTTAGGGTATGTGTTAAAGCTTGATTGATGCTTGGTTGGCCATTGGATGACCTTATCTAAAATATAAGCCCATTTGATGAGATTTGGAGACTATAAGCCCATTGTTGTTAGTTGATTCAATTTGGGTGATTGTCATTTCAAGGTTGGTGTCTTGTTGAGGTCTAATTAGTTCATGTTGAAAAGAGTTCATCCATCTTGAATTGAATCAACAAGCCCTCTAACATAACAAACCCCAAAACCCTCTTATTTCACAAGTTAGGCAAGGGCTTATTGAAAACACATACTCGAAACCTTCCCACAGCCAACCAAAGCCTAAAACACCTTCAAAAAGGTTTGCACAAGCTTAAAATTTAAAGAGATATCACTACCCCCAAATATTTCTTCAAACCCTAGTAGTAAACCACCATTTTCCACTCAAAAATGCACCATTTGACATATAGGGAATCACCTAAAAACCCTCTATTCACCTCCCTTGTTGAAAAAACTGTGCACACATATTGTATAACCATAAATAATCATTTCCATCGAATTATAGAAGCATACAATGGGTGAAAGGCTTAATATGACATTTTAATGCACTCAAAACCCTTAAAATAGGGTATACAAACTAACCCTCAATAATTGGATTCTAAAATGCACAAAAGCACTTGAAATCCAACCAAACCAAAACTAAAACAGACTTAAGTCTGCTGCCCACTGAATTCCATCGAAAAGAGAGCACAATCACCTTGTACGAAACCATACATTTCAATGAAACATCAAATACCAAAGTGCAAAAGGGTACCAATCTTTGAAAGGGTATTACTCGAATACCATGGCACTTATGAAATCTCTATCTAAACCTATGGGATCCTCGAGTGGTTTATCATGGTGTCCAAATTTTAGTTGATGGAAAAAGTATCAAATGCAAGTAGTGGAAAGTTGCAAACTGGTGTAATTTTCATTCTACAACTCGTGTGACTAAATAGACTATTCCAACACATTTGTTCATAGGTATGTTTACACTAGGAATGGTCCTCTTTCGCACCCAAACATGCGGAATCTCTATGAATTACGTTCACCCTGATCGATCCCTTAAGGGTCCAAAGTGCAAAATGGCTACAAACTTCAGCATGTTGTTACTTAGATACCGTGATGCTTAGAAACTTCTCATTTAATCCTATGAGATCATGTTGGGCCTCTCTACAATAACCTCTCTCAGTATTTGTTATCTCAGATTGGTTTTCCAGTGATGTCTAGTTTTCAATTGATGGAAAAAGTGTCAAATGCAAGTAGTGGAAAGTTGCAAAGTGGTACAACTTTCATTCTGCAACTTGTGTGACCAAACGAACTATTCCAATGCATATGAATAGGTATTTTTATGCTAGGTATGGTCCTCTTTCACACCCAAACATGCAGAATTGCTCTGAGCTACGTTCAACCGAATCGATCCCTTAAGGGTCGAAAGTGCAAAATGGCTGCAAACTTCAGCATGTTGTTCCTCGAATACCATGATGCTTAAAAAATTATTTCCTAACCCTATGAGATCGTGTTGGTCCCCTCTATAATAACCTCTCTCAGTTTTTGTTATCTCATAGTGGTTTTTTTGTGGTGTCCATTTTTTAGTTAATGGAAAAAAGTGTCAAATACAAATAGTGGAAAATTGCAAAGTGGTGCAACTTTCGTTCTACAACTCGTGTGACCAAAAAAACTATTCCAAAAAATTTGAATAGGTATATTTACTCTATTCATGGTCCTCTTTCACACCCAAACATGTGGAATCACTCTGAGCTAGGTTCAACTAGATCGATCCCTTAAGGCTCCAAAGTGCAAAATGGCTGCAAACTTCAGTATGATGTTACTCAGATACCATGATTCTTAGAAAATTTTCATCTGACCTATGGGATTGTGGTGGGCCCCTCTATAATTATCTCTCTTGGTTTTTTTTATCTTAGATTGGTTTTCCTGTGGTGTCCAGTTTCAATTGATGGAAGTGTCAAATGTAAGTAGTGGAAAGTTGCAAAGTGGTGCAACTTTCATTTTAGAACTCGTGTTGCCAAACAAACTATTTCAATGCATCTAAATAGGTATTTTTATGCTAAAAATGGTCCTCTTTCACACCCAAACATGTGAAATCACTCTGAACTACATTCAACCAAATCGATCCCTTAAGATTCCAAAGTGCAAAATGGCTGCAAACTTCAGCATGTTATTACTCAGATACTATGATGCTTAGAAACTTCTCATCTGATTCTATGGGATCATGTTGGGCCCCTCTATAATAACCTTTCTCAGTTTTTTTTATCTCAAATTGGTTTTCTTATGGCATCAAATTTTTAGTTGATGGAAAAAGTGTCAAATATAAGTAGTGAAAAGTTGCAAAGTGGTGCAACTTTCATTTTGCAACTCGTGTGACCAAACAAACTATTCCAACACATCTAAATATAGGTATTTTTAAGCTAGGAATGGCCCTCTTTCACACCCAAACACGTGGAATCACTTTGAGCTACATTCAACCAGATTGATCCCTTAAGGGTCCAAAGTGCAAAATGGCTACAAACTTCAACATGTTATTACTCAGATACCGTGATGCTTGAAAACTTATCATTTGATCCCATGGGATTGCATTGGGGCCTTCTACAATAAACTCTCTCGGTTATTGTTATCTTGGAGTGGTTTTCCTGTGGTGTCTAGTTTTTAGTTGATGGGAAAAGTGTCAAATACAAGTAGTGGAAAGTTGCAAAGTGGTGCAACTTTCGTTCCGCAACTCGTGTGACCAAAAAAACTATTCCAACACATCTGAATAGGTATTTTCAAGCTAGGAATGGTCCTCTTTCACACCCAAGCATGTGGAATCGCTCTAAGGTACATTCAACTGGATTGATCCCTTAAGGGTCCAAAGTGCAAAATGGTAGCAAACTTCAGCATGTTGTTACTCAGATACCATGACACTCATAAATTTCTCATCTGATCCTATGAAATTTTTTTGGGCCCCTCTACAACAACCTCTCTTGGTTTTTGTTATCTCGAAGTGGTTTCCTGTGGTGTCTAGTTTTCAGTTGATGAAAAAAGTGTCAAATGCAAGTAGTGGAAAGTTGTAAAGTGGTGCAACTTTCATTCTGCAACTTGTGTGACAAAAAAAAATATTCCAACGCATCTAAATAGATATTTTTATGCCAGGAATGGTCCTCTTTCATACCCAAACACGCGGAATCACTCCAAGTTACTTTCAACCAAATCGATCCCTTAAGGGTCCAAAGTGCAAAATGGTTGCAAACATTAGCATGTTGTTAGTCAGATACCATAAAGCTTAGAAACTTCATTTTTGATCCTATGCGATCATGTTGGGCCCCTCTATAATAACCTTTCTCGGTTTTTGAATTCTCAGAGTGGTTTTCCCGTGGTGTCTAGTTTTTAGTTGATGGAAAAAGTGTCAAATGTAAGCAGTGAAAAGTTGCAAAGTGGTGCAACTTTCGTTTTGCAACTCGTAAAAAAATGAGTCATTCCAATGCATCCAAATAGGTATGTTTATGCTATGCATGGTCCTCTTTCACACCCAAACATGTGGAATTGCTCTAAGGTACGTTCAACCAGATCGAGCCCTTAAGGGTCCAAAGTGCAAAATGATTGCAATCTTCAGCATGTTGTTACTCAGATACCGTTACGCTTAGAAAATTCTCATATAACCCTATGGTATTGTGTTGGACCGCTCTACAATAATCTATCTCATTTTTTGTTATCTTGAAGTGGTTTTCCTGTGGTTCTAATTTTTAGTTGATGGAAAAAATGTCAAATGCAAGTAGTGGAAAGCTACAAAGTCTTGTAACTTTCATTTTGCAACTCATGTGACCAAATGAACTATTATAACATGTTTGAATAGGTATGTTTATGCTATGTATGGTCCTCTTTTGCACCCAAACGTACGGAATCACTCTGAGCTACATTCAACCGGATCAATCTCTTAAGGGTCCAAAGTACAAAATGGCTACAAACTTCAGCATGTTGTTACTCAGATACTGTGACGCTTAGAAACCTCCCATCTAATCCTATGGGATCGCGTTGTCCCCTCTATAATAACCTCTCAATTTTTGTTATCTCAGAGTGGTTTTCCCGTGGTGTCCAATTTTCAGTTGATTGAAAAAGTGTCAAATGCAAGTAGTGGAAAGTTGCAAAGTGGTCCAACTTTCATTCTGCAACTTGTGTGACCAAACGGACTATTCCAACGCATCTAAATAGGAACGTTTATGCTAAGAATAGTCCTCTTTTTCACCCAAACACATGGAATCACTCTGAGCTATGTTCAACCGGATCGATCTGTTAAGGGTTCAAGTGTAATATGTTGAAATAGGCCATTCCACCTATTGTCCAGGCTGTGTCTCGGTGATATGGACCTGATGTAAGTAGGATAGGGAGTAGGAATAAGAAAATAGAATTGATAAATGCATTGGAAGAGATTACTAACACTGCCCCTGTTGAAAATTTAGAATTGAGGCCCCTTAAAAGCAAGGCTAGAAGAGGTAAAAAGAATAAATTACTTGAAAATAAGTTAGAATGAGTTGGAAATAAGGTGAGGTTGTGGAGTTTGATGTGTTTGAAAGGTCTACAAGGATAGGGGAGGTCAAAATCATGTTATGGCATGATGCCCTAGTTGGGAAAATAGGGGTTTTGAATAAAAAGAGAGGTTTGAGGGAGTAAAAGTGGGTAAAGTCAAGAGGAAGCATAATTTGGTGGTCAATTAAGTTTGTGCAAGTAGAATGAAGAGTGTTGGAATAGGTTTTGAGGTTTAGGTTTGGGTTTGGGGGTTCGGTTTTCCTATTAGGCCAATTTTTTTTGCAGGGGGGTTTGGTTCATTTTAGGTTCATTGGTAAAAAAAAACATGTAAAAACAATATATATATAGATGCATGCAGCCTAGAGGCATGAATTAGGATTAGAATATCACATAACATCATATAAACAACAAAACCACCATAAACTTGAATGTCATTAAAAACATGCATGATAAATATTCATCATTGAAACTTGAATTGTGGTAGCTTGATATATAGAATCTATTGATGCTAGGGTTCAATTTTTATGATTTTGAAAAAAGAAGCCAACTAAGTAGAGTTATCAACATTCTTCATAAATCATAAGATTTTTTTTAGTACACTAGCCATTTTGGTGTCTTCTTGTAGTATCAAACATTATTTTACATCATTGTTACATTGGTCTTGAGAGTGGTAGCTTAATATAGCTCCACAATACAAAATTTGGTTTACCTGTGTAGTGCAACAATGGTATAGGCAGATTTTTCTTTCAAAGAACCAAAGGGTGACTACACAATTGAAGTGTATAAACACATATATTTTTGTAATATCAAGGATACTTTTTGAAACTTCCATGCATGGCTAATCTAAAAGGAAATTTTTTTGGCCTAATCTATATGCAGCCATGCTTTTGACATTGTCAAAAAGAGAAAAACTTTCTTGAATGATGCAAAGGCATGGCCAAGCAGTTCTAACTCTTCGCATGAGAGAAGAGAGATGTTGGAGAGTACATCAAGTCAGTGAGAAAAGAAGCGTAATGTGTTTTAGTTTGTAGTATTCCTCTATTTCACAGATGTGTGATAAATTCTCATTTCAATGATGTAGAAAAAATTTTGAAAAAAGAAAGTTGTGTCACAATCTGCTTTCAATCTAGCAAGCAAAAATGAAAGCTCGGCCTCTTGAAATGAAAATGCTTGTTTGCAAAAAAAATGAATAAGAATGAGGTATTTAAAGTGTTTGAAGTGATTTAGAGGTCACTTTTTGGGTTCCCTTGTGTGTGGGTCAAAGTCAAACTCCATAAAAGATTAAAAAATGTTCAAAAAAACACTTTTTTGGATGCCTAGGCACACAGGTTCTGTCTTGGTTCGCCTAGGTTCTATCTGGGTTCTACCTGGGTTCTCTTGGGTTCTGCTTGGGTGAACCAGACCCAAAAATAAAGGACCCTAGTTGAACCCATAGGTGAACTGAACCAAGACCCACACCACCTAAGCGAGCCAAGACTAGAACCAAGGCTAAAATAGAAGAACCTAGTAACATAGATAATGTGTCAAGAAGTTGACTACTTCATCTACTCTGAATATTATGTTTTCCAAACTTGTTGTGAAGATTATGTATCATTTGCTTAATTGAGTTGTTTTAATCAAAGGATTAAATATATTAGATTCCTTTTATCAATCATTTTATCGAATACCAATTGAAAACATGTTTTTTTTTTCTTTTAGATAAAGTTGTTTACCATCAATCAATTAATAACAATTATACATGTGAATAAGTCAAGCATGTACATGTGAATACGGGAAGCACAAGTAGTCACAAACACATATGCCTTGTAGTATACAAACAAATACATAGTATACATAACTTAATACAAAGTATATTCATGAATGCAAGGTATACACATGAAAACATGTAAGTCGCAAAGTATACATTAGTACATACATAAGTCACAAAGCATACACGTAACTTGTAAAGTATACGGTTGAATACACGTAACTCATATCTATTGAACCATGAATTTATAACATGCAAATATGGACACCATCGATAAAAAATATTTGTATTAACCAAATAGCCACATACGCATACATCAATATATGTCAATATAAGTATAAAATATAGGTACAAAATAGCCATATAGGCTTACAAGAATGCCATATAGGCATACAATGTCAAATATATCCAATACAAAATATGTACAAAGCTGCCATGTAGGCATACAACAAAGGGGTCTGGAAACAAAAGTCGTTGCTCTCTAGGCTCTCGAAATAAACTCTTGCCCTTTACTTGTTGATCAGATGGTGATAGGTCTGTCACTTGTTTGTCTTGCACTCGAGGAGTGCTCCTACTACTCCTCCTAGTACTATTAAGTTCTTGGTGAAGTTTTTACTATTACAATAAGAAGTAAAGACATTAATATATAGAAATTACATTATAAAAAATGATATATTTAGAAAAATAATCACTTACGGCCATCTCACGATCACTCTCCACAAGGGAAATATTTGCACGTAAATGTTGAGGCATGCTCAAGCCCTATATAAACCATCCAAATAGAAATTAGACTATGAATCAATAATGGTTTGATTTTTCACTAGAACTAACATCTATAACAACGAATGTAAATTGAAATTTAGTAATTTTCCTCATACCTCCCCTATCAAAGCCATCGAGGATTGTATAGCAGATGAAACATCAATATCCATTGCCCTCATAAAATTTGGAGGTATGTAATACCCCCATATTTCTGATACTATTTGCTACTATTGGTTTCTCTTGTGTGTTAGCATGATACTGATTGTGTTGGTGATTCATTCACCGACTTGGTGTGTGTGGATGCGTAGTTTAGTTAATTGTTGCATGTGACATTATTAGTATGATTTATGATACTATGTGTGTTGATTGGATTATTTTTTATTCAAATAGTGTTTCATTAATGTTTATATGTCAATATGATGATTCTATGGTGATGTTATTTAATTCAGTATTATTTTATAATGCGATGGTTAATAATTAGTTATGATGCAGTAGTTAAGTAATCACATTATCTTATGATCAATTTGGTTAGAAATGTTAGTTTTTCATTGATATTGTAATTGTTAGAATAGATTAGGTGAGAGGACAGTGTAGCATCACTCGTTCACGAGTGCCCTGCTACACTGCAATTCCTCCTCATGATAGGATGTTTGATTATATATATATATACATGTGCTACTTGATGTTTATTTGCATGCAGGATTGTAGGAATAAGTCTCGATTCCACCTGCTTCGGCAGGAAAGGGCGAGCAATAAATTAACCCAATGGGTAAAAATGTTGAAAAAGGGAGTAGGTTTGGAAGTGTCCCCGTCCCAAGTCCGCTGTCTTGTTGTAAGTTGTTGTGTCATGACTGAAGTGTGGTCCTTGTTATTATGCATTTTGATTGTTGAGTATTTATTTATCGTTAGTGTTCGAGTAATTAATCTTATTTGATAAGATAATTAACTAAGTTGTCTTGTTGTTTTGATTTAATTGTGAGTTAGTAAATAGTTAAATTTAAATATATTGTAATTAAAAAGTATTTAATTAATTAAAGTGTAGGAAATTAAATTAAATAAATATTGTTGAAGATAATTAAATATTATCTTTTTATTAATAATAAATTAGAAAAATCATGTGCAGATAATATCTTGATTAAATAAATTATTTTTAATTAAAATTAGAGATAAGTTGTGCTTTTAAAAGCTGGAAAAATGACCAATAAGAAAAGAGACTTTTTGAGAAAAGAAAGCGGCAGAGCTTTATTGAATTTTTATTTTGATTTATTATTTTATGAGGGGATCATTCACAGGGGGAGGTTTTTCTCTTGTTTTTGGATCTGGAAAAAAAAAGGAGAAGAAAGGCAGTTTTTGGTTTTGTGTTCTTCTGGGTGAAATTATTGTGGGTTGAAGAAAAGGGAGATTGGAGAAGAGTGCGGCAGGAGGAGATCGAGAGGAGGCTACAAAAGGGATTCTTCTTCAGACGAAGGACTTCAGGTTCTTCTAAATTATTACTTCTTTAGTTTATCGTTTTGAAATTAAAACTTTCGCTGAAATATTTTCGTTTAAAAATTAACCTGTGTTTGTGAAAGAGGATTATGCAGTTAGAAATTGCTTGTTGGGAAAGAAAATCATGTCTGTCACTATTAAATTAATAAATTTGTTCGAAATAAGGGTTTTATTGTGTTGTGTTAAATCCTTGAAATTTTCTGTTGAAAAAACTAAAGTCAAATCTTCTGTAGTCCATTAATACAATTTAGTTGAAAAATATTGTTATGAAAACGAAAATCATCCCTATTATTATCATTGAAATTGGCAGACCCAGATTTATTGGTGTATGATTTATAAATTGATTGGTTATTTAATTTAATTTTAATTTATGATATATATATATATATATATATATATTCAAGTCAGTAAATGTATTCTTCTGATTTTCGAACTTAATTTTTATTTAATATATATATGTTTAAAAAAATTATGGTTGTGGATTTCAGATTTTATTTGAAGCGAAATTTATAAAATAAAATAAAACTAAGTCTAAATGAAATTATTATTACGAAATTAAATTATATATATAAAAATAAAATATAAATTTTATTATTATTTGGGGGTGGACGGCCGGCCGCGACCGTCCACGGGCCCTATAACCTGCGCACAGCAGCCGAGGCTGCTGGGCGCAGCCAGTGGGGGCTGCGTACCCCACTGCCCACCACTCTATGTACTGTGGGCTGTGCACAGTGCCGAGACTTTTGTCCCTTTAACAAGTTATTATTTAATACATTTTTTTTTATATAATATAAACGCAGAAAGTTCATTTTAATTTTTTAAAAAATTTCATATTTTTATTTTAAGTTTGTAAATTTAATTTAATGTAATTTGTTTTCGATTTATAAAATAAATTTAAAAATTTGATTTTTATTTAATTCGAGTTTGGTATTTAATATAATTTTATATAGTCAGTATATATATATATTTATTTATTTTTCTAAATAACATTTTGTATATTTTATAATATATGTTTGATAAAATGCTTTTTTATAAAAAAAATACTTTATTTTAATATATTAAAGTATATGCCTATGTGTGTGGAATTAAGTTTATTTTCATAATGAATTTTTATAAGTATAAATTTTTATATTTGATTTTAATTGATTAATTATTTTATGATTGAAATATGGATTAAGTAATTTAATTTAAATGTTTAATTATTAAAATGTCGTGATTTTGAATATAATTGTGAAACGTAGAGATAACGAATGATTTATTCCAATTAGATGACTTTATTAATTATAAGTTCGATTTATTTTATAATTTGATTTAATTATTACGGATATTCGAGATAAATGAAATTTAAGGGACAAATTTAAATAGAGACTATCTTAAGATGATTTTGTTATGTAGTAGCAGCAAAAGTGGATTTTATATTCATAGGATTTTTTTTTTAGAACGTTGAGTTTGTATAGTTCAAATGTTTTATTGTTTTTTTTTAATAGTAGATTTTAAATGATCAAGTGTTTTCATTTTCTAAGGTTGATTTTTATTAATATATGTAATTGGAAAAATGAAATATATTATTGTTTTAAACTCCTTAAAGTTGTCAACATGCCTTGATTCACTATTGAGTTTGTGCAAATAATGTTAATTATTTACTTAATTTCTTGTGTGATGTAATTGTCTGACTGGGTTTAGGAAACCCTAGTATTAGATATTGAGTTGCCTGGAATGTTTTTCTATCATGTTTCTTTCATTTTCCATGTCGGGAAAATGGGGTTAAGGGTCTATGTAAGTCTTCCAGAGAAGTTCTCTAGAGTGGGATGTTTTGTGTAGAGGTTCAAATTGTGAATCACCTTGGGAATGGTGTAGAGTTGTACTATTATGTTGTACCCGGTTTCCACGAACGGGGATTTATGCCTCCTAGGAAATAGGAGAAGGTAATGAGATTTGTACCTCCTTTGGAAGGAGTGTGTTTTTGTATTTGATTTCCTCCAATGTTCGGAGTGAGTTTCTTTGTTTTGTTTCCTCCTTGGATTGGAGAGGTTATGTTGTCTAGTTACCTATTGTGGTATTGTACCTTATGTGTTATCGATAGGAGAGTGGCTCTTTGTGGGGGTCCGGCACACAAAGGGGCACCAGGGTAACTCACCTAGAGTTTAACTAAGTGATAATCTAAAAGAATTAATGGGGATCTTTCACACTAATAAAGATAAAGGATGTCTCTCTCGTGAAGCAAGTGAATGATAAGGCTCGAGATGAGATGGGACGCATAGTTTTGGGTGAGGGCCCGGCGGCCGGTAGAGGCAAGCCAGGGTAACCCAGGATGGGGGTCTGGTAGCCTAGGAAGGTTGAGCCAGGGTAACTCATGGCAATTTATGCATGACACTCTTCCTATGTCGACAGTTAATCAGTTATTGTGCAATGTTCATGATCTTTGTTCTCTGGAAGCATTGTAACCTCGTGTTAAGTGATATTGTGTTTGTAGTTGTTAAGTGACTTTGTGATTGTAGTTGTTAAGTGATATTGTGATTGTAGTTGTTAAGTGAGTTATTGATTTCTCTTTGGTAATTGTTGGAAATAGTCCTTGATATTATGTCTTGAGTTTCAATGATGTTGTGATTATGACTTGTTGTTATGTTCTGAACTGGTTTGTTGTTGTGCCTTTGGGTTTGTCGTTGTTGAGTTTCTAAGTGGTCTTTGATGTTAAGTTGTCTATTTGGAGTTAGTCTTTGTTATTGTTAGGCGTGCTTGGTCAGGGACCCTTCCTTGTCTACTCTCAACACGGGGTTGGTTGGGTAGAACGTGCTTCGCACCCCGTTGGGTTCCCTTTCTGTTGCGGATATATCTTTTATTGCAGGGTTTTGGAGGATGTTGATGATCCAGTAATTCTTTGTACCAGATGTATGTTATACTTCAAATGTAATGTATTCATTGACGTATTGTCTCCCACATGTGTTGGGATGACCTTGTTGTAAATTGTTTATGTGGTTATTGAGATGTATTTTCAGTCAATTGTACTTTACTATCATTTGGATGTAATGTATATTCAGGCCATGTATTTATTCAGGAACGATCATTAGTAATAGTTGTGTTAAGTTGTGTTATTTCTGTGGTAATGTAAATGCCTCATATCTTTATAGTATCTATCGTTGTCATATGTGCATATGGTATTAATATGGTGATTGTTTAATAGATATTTTAAATGATGAAATGAGAATGAATAGATTAATGTAACTGTTTAATTATTGTTTAATCTGTTGTCTTGGTTATGGGTTAGAATAGTAATGTCACTTCCTGTACCCCATTGGAATTAGTTGTGCCACTTAATACATTGTTATGTTAGAATACTTAAGTATGTTTATTATATTCTTTTTAAAAAAAAAATTGTTCCATTGTTATTAGTTCCTTTGGGGTTCGCACGGCGGGGCGTGACATTTCCATAACCAACATCTGAAAATAAAACAACAAATTATTCAATCACAAAAAAGTTACAATAGTGATTTGTGCATCATGACTTATAATGTATGAGATCTAATGAACAAAATTTTGAGTACTTATCAAACTATATATTTTTTATTATCATGCTTACTATTTTCCCTATCCATATCTTGTTTGAAAGGACATGTTTTTAGGATTTTACCCATAGCAACAAGCTACTGAACCATTTCATTAAATGTTTTTGTAGACATTTACGATAATTGTGGTGGCATAGAGAAGGCAATGAACTATTTGAAAAAATGCCTCAAAATAAATGGGTTCTTGTGGTGATGGAATGTCATTACAAAAAATGCACGTCATGGCATTCCATCACCATATGACCATATTTCTTTCAGGCATTTTTTCAAAAAGTTTATTTCCTTCTCTATGGTATTATGTCTTACTATTATGCTTTGATAGATATTTTTCCAAGAATCCATAGTTTTTTGGAAAGCACCTATTTTAGGCTTTTAGCCATAGTAGCAAGGAAGTGAGTAGTCTGATAAAATACTTTGGTGCACATGTAAGAAAAATGTGGTATCATAGAAAAGGTGATGAGCAGTTTGAAGAAATTCCTCGAAGAAATTTGGTCTCATGATGATGGAATGGAATTCCATCACCATGAGACCGCATTTATTCGAGGCATTTTTTCAAACTACTAACTACCTTGTCTATGTTATTTCTTACTATTATGGTTTCATATATTTTTTCAAAGCATCCATAGTTTGTCGTGCAAGTGCAACTTTGAAAGCACATACCTCCATGTGAATTAATTGCATCACTGCTTATCTTGACTTTCTAAAAAACTATATATTGTAGTTGAAATTTTTTCATCTATCAACATTTGGAATTCCATCACCATGAGTCCGCATTTATTCAAGGCATTTTTTCAAACTACTAACTGCCTTGTCTATGTTATTTCTTACTATTATGGTTTCATATATTTTTTCCAAGTATCCATAGTTTGTCGTGCAAGTGCAACTTTGAAAGAACATGCCTCCATGTGAAGTAATTGCATCACTACTTATGTTGACTTTCTAAAAAACTATATATTGTAGTTGAAATTTTGTCATCTATCAACATCTAGTTATTAGTTATGGAATGTGAAGCAATGCTTTGAGTTTGAATGATGTGCAATGCAATGTAACCAATGATATGAATATAAATTACACAAATATATTAAGTACAATCATTAGTTAAACTCTTTATTCTATTACCTCCATGAAGGTTTGAGTAAATCCATTGGAATTGGGAGTTGTTCCCTCGAAACCTACAATATTACCTTGTTCAACATCCAAAATCACATATTAAAATACCATTCATAAAATAATGCTATCAACATGTAATAAATTTATAATTGTTTACTAGTTACATACCCCACCAATAGGTGTACTATAGAAAAAAGTAGTTGGAGGGCCGGCATATCTAGTCTCAACACTGTGACCTTGCAATTTTATTAAAATCATAAAACTAAATTAGTTAATCTTGCATTATAAAATCAAAATTTAATAAATTAAATTCAATGAACATGCTAACTTTTACCTGAGTATCAATTCCATACGCATCATGAAAAATTTCAATTGCCCTCTCCATCTCTGTAGCTACATATGGATCCTATGTAGCAGTCTCCTAAGTACAAATGGGGTCATATAAACAAGTCACCCCACAAGATTGACACACATGGGTTTGAAGGCCACCACTCAAAGACTCCCCTAGATGGAATTGTAGAATAGGGCTAGTATGATGGATGACACTCTGGGTCAAAGTGTTGATCACCTGCAATGTCTCTACATCGGCACTCTCCTTCATGATGGCAGGAATAACAATGTGCTCACGAGGTGGCCTAGCGAGAGCTCATCTCCCTTGCTGCATAGGATCTGGCTATACACTGGGCCTATCCTTAACTGATCCCCCACCTCTCCCCTAGAATTCTTTCATATCAAAATAATTTTGGATTTTGTTCAATATGAGCTCATTGTATAGTTTCCTAAGAAAATACTGGGGGACTTGACAATTGTTGCATAGTTGGTCATCAAAGACCATGTACCACCTATCATAAAAATGGTTCCTAATCTCTTGGTGGTGGCACCAATGAATAGGAAACCTCTTCGCATTGAGGCTAATATTTTGATTTGTGCATGGGTTAGTGAAAAATGAGCACAAATCACCTTTTGTAATTTTTAAATCCTATACTTGTTTATATGATAGTTTATCTGCATAATATTCCCTAGCCACCTACCTCCTATCTTTCCATCCAGTTATTTATTTGCTAATTGAATCTACATTTTTTAACATATCTTTCAATGAATTTGTGAGGGTCATTCTTTCTATGGTTGAACCATTTGGATCACTCAACCTACTAATAAAATCCTCAAATTTTTTTTTTGTTCTCAATCTCACTCATTAAATTTTGTTGAGTGTAAGGAGGGTGTTGAGTCATTGGTGGAGGAGGTTGTTGTTGAGGTTGATTTTCTTTTTGAGGATTTTGTTCTTCAGGATTTGGTTGCTCTTCTTGTTGAGGATTTTGAGGGTTTGCAGGTTCATTTGCATTTCCTAAAAATTCAAAAATATATATATCAAATATAACCTAAAACTAACAAAATCAACCTAAAACTAAGAAATTCAAAACAAACAACAAACAATACTTACCTCTCCCACCTCTTTGTTGTCATGGTTCCATCCTTGCAAAGAAATAGCAACTCTTGTTGAATATTTTTTCCCAATACCTCCTCCTAGAACATGAGTGCGAAAGTTGGGGGTTTTGGTGACAAGCAAAAGAAAAAAATAGTCAAAGTGAAAAAGAAGACTTTCACTTTTTTTTTTCTTTTAACATGCAATAATGCGAGCACATTATAACATGCTTGTGCTATGAGTTTTCAAAAAAAATTTAGAAAGTGGCCACAAAATTGCTACCCAACTTCATGCACCTACCCTATTATTTGTTTTGAAAACTTATAATTAGTGTTTTTTGTGGAACATGAAGTCAAGAGGACTTTATTAGGACCCCTTAAGACGTGTTGTATTAGCACCTATCCTAAATATTATACTTAATAAAAATAAAATAAATTTTCTCCTCTAATAGCAAAGGGTTAACCAAAGTATGCACTTAAATTTCAAATTGTCCTTCTAAACCAAAAGATCCTTATTTTCTCCATTCAGATCTATTATTTCAATAATACCAAAATCAATAAATATTTAAAATTTATTCATCTTATCCCTTTCTTGCTAAGTTCTTTGAACACATCTTTGGCTTCACAACTTTTTAGAGTATTAAAAGAAATAATAGAGGCCAAATCCCAATTTGAAATTAAAAAGCATCCACTCTATCTCACTAATTTACTAGCTTTTTCCAAAGATATATATTCTATATTCACATAAATAATAGACACCTTTACCTAAATCAAGATTGTCTCCCATAAATTTAGTGAATTCTCTTTTTGTTACTAGATCCTTGCTAGGATGTGTTTTTAACATAAAAGAGGGGTAAATTTTTTATTAAAACAAGTAGTACAAAGCAAGGGCATTGCATAGCCCTATCAAGCTCCACCAAATGATCCAACTATTGAGACAAATCCAAGGGTAACTGACCTTGGTCCACCAAATTTCAATCATGAATATGTCAGAATCCCGTTTACCCAAACAATCAACAACAACATTCCATTTTCTAGGAATATGTATGAAAGTAACAAACTCCAAAGAAGCAAAGAGGTTAAGAATCTAATCAAGAATCAAAGCCAACTACCAACTAACATCCTCTAAATGTCACCTATTCAACAAGTTCACCAAAACCTAGGAATCAGACTCACATATATGATCCTCCAAAGCCGATAAAATGGCCCGAGCCTCCATTAAATTATTAGTATGAAGACCCTTATAAATAGAGAAGATAAACTAAACATCTCCAAAGTTGTCCCTACCAACACTAATTCCAACATGACTCAGGTTCCCTCTAGAAGATCCATCTATGTTGATTTTTAAGACTCCTTGGGGTGGAGGAGACCATATCCCCTCCCTATTCACCTTCAGGGTAGGATTTTGACATCTATTACACATGAGTTGTCTTTGTGGAGGAGGAAGATGAAGATGATTACAACAACAAACATCACTAGGAGCCACTGATGTAGAAAAATCACACTTAGCCACAACAGTTCTCCCACATAATGCAAAATTTTCCACCATAAGCGAGGGACCTCCAATATCATATCCTTAAAAATTTGATGATTCCTCTCCAACCAAAGGTTCTAGATAATAAAGGATGGGCCAAGAGCCCAAGCAACTTGAAGAAAGGAAGTAGAAATAGGGGCCCTACCCCACTGATCCACAAACTTAGCTAGCGAGGAAACATTCCAACAGGGCGTATTCCACACCCTCCACCAAAAATTCCAAATCTCCCTTGCATAGGAACATTAGAAGAGATGAGAGACACTCTCCTCACAATTGTGACACAAAAAACACATTGAGAAACCATAACATGTCCAAACTTTGATGGTTTTTAGAGGACTCTTTCACCATTATGTTTCATTCCACTCTCTTTCATGGATAAAATAGGACTAGGGTAGCTATATTTAAGTAGGGAGTTCAAACTAGTTTTAACCTAGGCATTATGTTTAGAGTATCAACATTTTATAGTATGGCCCTAATTCTCTCGATTTAATGTCTTGAATTAATTTAATACTTATTTATATCACTTAATATTTATACAAGTAATTATACTCTTCTTTGTTCCCCTTAAGACATCGTATTAGGACCCCTTAAGACATCCCGTTAAGACATGTTGGATGTTAATATTTATTTTGATAGCTTATAAATTATTATTTTTGTCGAACATGAGGTCAAGAGGACTTTTATGTTCTTAATTTTTCTCTAGCACTTTGCATGATTTGTAAATATGGGACTACATGATTTAATTTCAAAACTTTGGCCTATTTTTGGATAATTAATTTCTTTAATTTAATGTTGTAAAAGAACTAGGAAATATGGTGTATACTTATAGAACAACTTTTTTGGGAAAACTCATTGCATTTTGATTGGTATTTATGTTTAGTTTATAGAATTTATTATCTAATATTGTATGGTATTGTTTATTTCTAAAATTTCATCCTTTGTGGTATATAAATGGATTGCTTTTGTTTGTAGATTATGGTTTATTGTCTTATTTTATTAGATCTAACTTGTGTATTATGAACCCTTAAAACATTCTATTAGGACCCCCTAAGACATCCTATTAGGACCCCTTAAGATATCCTATTAGGACGTGAATTGAATAAGTTCATTGACTAATTATTGCTAATTATTGAATGTACATATCATATATATCATGTATGGATCACTAAACTTGTAAAGTACAAATATTAAAATGTCCTATTAATTTCATAATTATATTTAATTTCACATTAATGTCCTATATTAATGTCTTGACTATGAACATAAAATGCCTAAGTGTGCATGTGTAAATTAAAAATGAATAATAAAAGTCCATTATTTACAATATATTAAGTGCATGAAATAAAGTCCATCAAAGTACAACCCATGAAATAAAGTCCAACAAAGTACTTGACCCATGAAATAAAGTCGAACAGAGTACATGAGAAACCAAATATGTAGTCCATGAAATAATCAAATATAACCCATAAAATCATGTTTAGGTCATGTATCATCTCTATAATCAAGAGACCTCTTCACACCATGTGGACTACATAGTTGACCTGAAACACTCTATACAAGAGAAAGATGAAATCAAATGTAAGATGATGAAAAATGATTTAATGACAATTTAATTTATAATTCATCATAAAATTAAATTACCATCATATCTGGATCTAGATGCTCTAGTGCACCTAGATCAACCTCTAAATTCTTTGTACAAACAATCTACATATGTACAAGACAAAGAAAATTGAAATTAGATGTTTAGTCTACAATTAAAAATGATGTAATTTAATTTAATTTATAATTTATCATATTTAAATTATACCATAAGACGTTGTGCACCCTCTACTCTAGGATCTGTTTGTACATGCTCATCTACAAGATGTGTCTCATGTTATAAAAGAAAAATAATTTGACATATATCAACTCATATATATATATATATATATATATATATATATATATATATATATATATATATATATATATATATATATTCAATTTTAAATTTAATGGGGTTAGGGCCCTAGCTTGGTTGGCTAAACCTTTCCTATTGCAAGAGGTTGGCCATGAGGTCTAGTCTCCCCCACCCCTGTTGTACCAGAGAGCATGTCGCGCCAGCTCCGACGGTCATGTTAAAAAATTTACTATGCCAACTACAGTTTGTAGGGGATTGTGCTACCCAATTCCTGCAGTCTAAAAAAATAATTTTAATAAAAGTTATTCACAATGTATAATTTGTAATTGTCTTTAAATATAATAAAATATTAAAATTACAATGATATCTGGAGCCTGCTCTACATGTCCTCCTAGAGGTGTAACTATGACTGAGTCATGGCAAAAAGTCACACTAACAAATTCCTACAAAATTAAATTTAAAGCACGTATACTTGAATTAGTTTAAAATATATATTCAAGTTTGCACATTTTATGTAGAAATTTTTTCAAACAACCTAAAATTCAAAGGCCTCATAAGTAGCAACAACATCTAATATTTTTTTGATACCCATTCTCATTTTCATATCAACCTAGACATACATATAGACATTTAATGCTTATAATATTTACAAGTGTACATGCACATTTGATATATAGTGAATTCAAAATTCATAATTATAACTAGATAGTAATGTATGTTAAACAATTTACAATATAAATGTACCTACCCTTGATCTACAATTCTCGACATTAAAGGAGTGCTAGAAAACCCCTCGAGTGGAATCGACGTGGAAGTTGATTGACTCCCCTGAACCAACATAAATATTTAAAACATATGTTCATGATTGAATTATAAATTTAAAACTGAAATTAAAAATTGTTTCATATATAATTTAAAAAATTGAAATCAAAATGCCCTATAAGGTTTTCTGACTAGGACTAGTGTCCATATATGTACTCATAGTGCAGATGATTTCCCCATCGCTAGTGTCATTTGTACACCAAACAGTTTGATTGTCAAAATGTATTAAAAAAAAAAATTGATATATACATTCATTAAAATTCTTATAAATTTGAAATGTAGATGTTTATTTATACCTATGCCATGCTATCCTCAAGGTGATGGTCTATAGTAAGAAAATCTTCAAATGAACTAAGGCAAACAAATGATCTACCAAAATCTCCACGTCCACCCAAACTGGGTGTGGCTTGATCGGGTCCATAGCATAGCTGATGGAAACTAGTAAGTACATGTATTCTTGACACCCATGGAGTGGTACTAGGACCAACTCCATAAAACACTCCTCCATCATCATGGTCTTTATGCTCCCTACCCACTCTTGTAGAAGCATGTTGATCAAGGTCTCCTGTGAGTGTACTAAGGGATCCTAATGTCGATACCACCACATGTTGATGCACAGGTGTGGGAATGGAAGGACCAAGAGGAGTAACAAGGGGTTGTTCCTACATGAGGCATTGGTGATTAGCCCTTGCCTCTAACCTTTTTTGTTGTATGTCACCACCAACACCCTGAAATGATTTAAAATCAAAATAACTAGGCTTTTTCCCCATAACAAACTCTACATATAGTTTACTCAAAAAATATAATGGGACCTCCAAAATAGTGTGTGGTGGACTATAAAATACCATATACCATTGATCCAAAAAAATGTGCACTCATCTATTGATGTATACACCACCTCATGGATATTCTATATTTATTGGGAGGAATGGGTTGTTGAGTATTAGGGTCAATAAAATAAGGGGCTAGATGGGATTTTGTTATTTTTAGGTCTAAATTTTTTTTATATGAGAGACTGTCTACATAAAATCATCTCATCTCCTCTCTTCCTCGTCGATCCCTACCTAAATTGGAATCGATAGTCCTAATGGCATCCACAACATTTTGCATCGCAGATGTAAAACATTTCATGTGTGGTGGAATCAATGCTTTTTTTTCATAGCATTGATTTGGTTTTGAATGGATGTCACTTGTTCATTTATACATGCTCACAAGCAATCCTTATTTGATCCAGCGGGTGGTGGAGATGGGATATGAGGTGGAGGCGGTGGATGGGAGGTGGAGGTTGCTAAGGTGCTAGATTGATGATATCATCAATGTTAAATTGATCCATGATATCAAATATAAGTGTTCACCTGCATTAGATTATAAAAAATTAACAAACTTAAAATAGTTAAATTTGAAAGGCACATACAAATTTTTTTAAATAGGATGTACATACATATACATACACATGCATATATTGATTGAACTTGAGAATGTGCATACAAATTTCAAAATTTAACATGTACATACATTTAAAATAAAAAATACGATGCATAATTTGCATGCATACATCATTCAACTAGACTATGTGTACATGCAAATTTCCAAATTTAGGATCTTGAACTATGCAATTTTAATACATGTACATACAAAAAAAATAAACTTGAAACATTCACAAAAAGCTCATTTATGTCTAATGCATATATATATATATATTACATTTTTCCAATAGGAGAAATCATGATCTAGTAGATAGTCATAAAATATATACTATTATAAATTCATCATTATAAGTTCACAAATTCAACAAAATTCATAAATTCATCACTAAAAATATCCATCCAAAAAAAATCATAAATTCATCATAAAATATCTGTCCAACCAAATTCATAAATTCATCACACAAAATATCCATTGAACCAAATTCATAACTATAAGATCATTGTCTTAATTTACAAAGTGTTGTGGCTTTCTACTACATCTCTTTATTTATGTTAGAGTAAAAGGTTTATTTCACTTAATTAGTTTAATTAAGTCACCTTTTATTCCTTTCTTAAGAATCACTTAGTTAAATGCATTGTAGGTATTTAATTATCAAATACATTTTCCCTTTAGGGTTTCTTTAGGGTTGCACAATCTCCTTTTATAAGGATTGATCATTGTATATTATTTCATTCCATCTCTGAATAATATACTCTTAATTTTTAGAACCATTCTTGCTTTGCCTCCATTCTTCTCTTGTGAAAGGTACCTTTGAATGTAGGTGTTCTTGGGTTCTGTGAAATTGGATTTATCAACTTTTACATGGTATCAGAGCGCGAACCTGTTGCTGCCTATTTTGTTCGAAGAATCTTTGGAGCTTCAAGGGTTTGGGTTTTTATTTTTTGATTCAAGGAATTCCTTTTTATTTGTTACATTTTGAGCCCAAACTGACCTCACGATTGCGCTCAGGAGGTCATTTCCAAGTTTTCTGATATAAAATTTTCCTAGTTTTGGTGCAACTAGCTCAACAAGAAAAAATGTTTTGCCCCAGGGTTGTACAGGCCTTAGGGAATTTCTTCTAAGACAAAAAATCAAAAAAAAAAATTAAAAAACATTAAAAAAAATTCAAAAACAATGCTTAAGTAAAGCATTTCCCACACAAAAGGGAGCCACCATCACTCTCCAGCCAAGCGGCCACCAGCAAAGGTGATGACCGCCAACAATCTTCGTTGGGTAGCAACCTTTGCCAGTCGACTGCCTAGTTACCACTGGCCAGCCTTCGACCCACTATCGGAGCTCCATCCCCATGCCACCAACTACTCAGCCACCACCAGTGCACCACCAAAGTGCCACTAGGGAGCCACCAAGGCCCTTCTTCAATCCTTTTTAACCCTTTCATGAAATCGGGTGTATCTCAGACATTTTTTCTAAGATTTTTGAATGAAAATAGGCGTTGGAAAGCTGGCTCCAAGCACATCATGATGGTGCAGTATCTTTTTCCAAAAAAAAATAATTTGGTTTCATTTTTTCGTCATCAAAGTTAGATGATGATTTTTGCACTCTGGGGGGCATAACTTTGTCATTTTTGCTTCATTTTTCACAAACGAATAGGCGTTCAAAAGGTGGTTTTGTGCTCTTTCTAGATCTACAATTTATTCATCAGAAAATATACTAGGTACAGAAATCATTTTCCTAAGAATATTTTTATTTTTATAGCTTTTCAGCTTTAAAAATTGTACTGGGGTTTGGGTTCTTGTGTTGTGGGGGGTGTATTTTTCTTGCTTTCTATAATTTATATCAAAAAACCAAAAACCTTAAAAATAAAACACATTTCAAAACTCATTCACTATGGTGGACTCATCTTCTATTAAGCACCTTATCCCACACAATTATCACACTTGGAAGGAACATATGACTAGAATTCTCATGTCAAAAGGGTTATGGTCATGTTTGGATGAAGTTCAACCTCAGTTGCAACGATAGTTTGAGATATTTCAACATAGGACCAAAATGGATGAGATCATGGGTTTGTTATCTTTGAATGTTTTAGATAGTCTTCTCTTTCATCTAGAGGGGTGTGCAAATCCTCGAGCTATGTGGTTGAAGTTTCAAACTCTATTTGGCACCATTAATTAGTTTCAAGCTCTTTAGATTGAGGCCGAATTGACTTCCTTAGTACCTGATTCCTTTCCTACCATTGAGGATTTTCTGATGAATTTTAAATCACTGAGATCATTGTACAAGGTTGTGGTAAGAACAAAATAGATGATGAGTGCATTTACCTGATTCTTTTTAAACTTTGAGGTTCTTTTCAAATATTCTCTTCCACATTTTATTCCACCATGGATTCCTTGGGTGCACGACATACCATGCCTACTTTTGAGGTGTTTTGTGATCATTTGACCCAAGAGCAAGCCAAGTTATCATAGTTGGATTCTCTCTCAGGATATAAGAATCAAGCATTAGTAGCTCAGACATCTAAGGGGAAGCAAAAGCAGAAACTGAAGCCCAAGATAGATTCAGCTAGCAATGAGAATTCCTCCAAGCCACCCCCTAAGTCTAGTTCAAAACCACAGTCCAATCCTAAACATGGAAAATATTCTAAGTCTAGTGAGTCTTCCTCCAAGACTAAGAAGAAATTAGGAGATCCTTGCAGTTTTTGTTGCAAGGAAGGACATCTAGTTTACAGGTGTTGGAAACAATTAGAGGCTTTAGAGGAAGCCATGCAACAACATCATATCACCTCACCTCAGCCTCCTTCTCCACCCATAGGGAAAGGTCATGCTCTCTTTGCATGAGTATTATCTTTAGGGTCCACTTGGATTCTAGATTCTGGTGCTTCTCACCAGATGACACACACACAAGATTTGGTCACCACACTTGCCCATACTAGCACTACACACATTTTAGTTGGTGACTTAGCACAACTTTTAGTTAAGGGTTTAGGTACTATTTCATTGGATGGTGGTTGTCTTCAGGATGTGCTTCTAGTTATTGGTGTAATTAAAAGTGGTGTACCTTGTCCTAGGTCATGATTACACCTTAGTTAAGTTTACTTAGGGACCACATAGGAGGTAGTTGGAGAATTTCCACTTTTGGTGGACTTATCATGTTATTACTTTATCACTTCCACCTTTTGTGGACACATCATGTGATTATCTCTCCACCTTTTATGGGTGATCCACATTTTTTAGTGATTATCACATTATCACTTTTCCACTTTAGGTGGAGTGATAGTTTTTCATAGTTGTCACTTGTTATAATCTTATGCCCTTCTATGTTCTCACCTTGGCTATATAACCAAGGGGTCTCGTATGTATTTTTTCTCATCATATTTGCATTCATTGATAAGAATATAGTATATTCTTGTCATATTATTTCTATCTCTCTTATTCTTTTGCTTTCTATTAGGCCTCTAGATCTTGGATGGCTACCTTCATAGCCAATTCTTACACTAGTTCTTGACATTTTGAAAAACCTTCTTTTTCGTTTATCATATTTTCCATTTTGGCTCTGGTAAGACAGTTGTGTTCTCACCACATGATGTGGTTATTTGAGACCTTCATGATCTTGATTTGGTTGTGGCTACTAGGAGTGTGGATTATGCATCTCGCTTATACAGATTTGATTGCTTTGAGAGTTCAGACACTATAGGTTCTTCTCTTATAGCACATGCAGACTCAATTAGCAAGCTTTGGCATGACCATTTTGGCCATGTCAATTACAAATATCTATAGCAAATAAGTACATAGGCACTTGTGATTGGGCTTCCTTATATTTCCTGTACTGATGGTGTATGTCGAGGTTGTGCTCTTGGAAAGCATCACTGGGATCCTTTTCCTAAGGGTCAAGCCACATGTGCTAAGGCACACCTAGAGTTGGTACATAGTGATCTTATGTCCTTTCTAACTCCTTTTTCAGGGGTCCGATATGAACTCACATTTATTGATGAATTCTCCAGATGTACATGGTTTTACTTTCTTAAGTACAAGTTTGATGTATTTGATTCATTCAAGATCTTTAAGAAATTTGTGGAGAAGCAATCTGGACTTTCTATCAGGAGGATATGCACTGATAATTGGGGAGAGTATGTTAATCAGGATTTCAAGGATTTTTTCACTGAGCATGGTTTGTACCATCAATTTACAATACCTTACACCTCTCAGTAGAATGGTGTTGCTGAGAGAAAGAAAAGGACCTTACGAGAGATGGAAAATTGTGTGATACAGTCTCGAGCTATGAGTTCTTCATTTTGGGTTGAGGCAGTCAATTGTGCCAATTATATTTAGAATCGAATGCCTCATAAGGCATTGTGGCATATGACTCCTAAGGAGGCTTGGACTCATGTCAAGCCTGATGTTTCTACATTCTGAGTTTTTGGTAGTGAGGCTTGGGCATTTATTCTTAATGCTTAGCAAAAAGCCATGGAGAGGAAGAGTTGACCACTCATATTTTTTGGCTACTGTGAGGATGTTAAGGCATACAAGTTGTTTGATCCTAATTCTAGAGAGGTCTTGTTTTGGTGGGATATCCAATTTGATGAGCAGTATCCTCATATGGATTCTCCATCACTAGCTTCTCCCTCACTTCCTACTCTTTCCTCTTTATCTCTTGAGGATTACTTATCTCTTGAGGATGATGCAAATGATGATCCACCATCTCCACCACCACCAATCGGTCAGCATTTACCTAGGTGGTCTTGTGTTGTTGTCAAGGTAGTTGGTTCTTTGGCAGATGATCCTTCAAATACTCATCATACTCGTGCTCAGACATCTAGCTCTAGTCTTTTGAGTCATGTCATTTTATATGATCCTCAAAATTTTTTAGAGGTGATAGGTCATCTTCAGTGGGATAGGGCCATGGATGAGGAGTATTCTTCTTTGATGAAGAATCATACTTGGGATCTTTGTCCTCTTTCTAACGGAAGAAAGTTGGTGTGGTGCAAGTGGGTGTACCGTACCAGGTATGTTGCAGATGGTTTGATTGATAAGTATAAGGCATGTGTTGTTGTGAAGGGGTTTTCTTATGTAGAGGGTATTGACTACTCCAAGACCTTTTCTCTTGTCACCAAGATGAATTCTATTCACTTTGTACTTTCACTTGCAACTTCATAGGGATGGACAATGTTTCAAATGGATGTGAAGAGTGCCTTCTTGCATGGAAACCTACATGAGGAGATCTATATGGAGCATCCTTAGGGATTTGTACAGGACTCTTCAATGGTTTCCAGACTTCAACATTCATTATATAGTCTCAAACAAGCCCCTCGAGCTTGGTATGAGAGGATGGACTCTTTCTTGCTTTCCCCTCACTTCACACATTGTCATTCCAATCACATAGTGTACATTCAACATTAGGAGGGTGATATTTTTATTCTTGTGCTATATGTAGATGATCTCATTCTCATAGGTAGCTCATCCTCCATGATCCAGAGTGTTCAGAGAGCCTTGATGGAGCAATTTGAGATGATAGATCTCGGTCTTCTTCACTTCTTTCTAGGCCTATAGGTTATTCAATATTTGGATGGGATTTCCATATTTCAACATAATTATGCTCTCTATATGCTTCAAAGATTTGGCATGCTTGATTGCAAGCCTTCCCACACACCATTTCAGTCAAGTGTTGTTTTTTCTTCCAATTTACTACTCCTTTAGTGGATTCTACTTTCTACAGGTAGTTGGTTGGAAATTTGTTGTACCTGACACATTCTCATCCTGATCTTTCCTTTGTGGTTCGCCTTGTCTCTTGGTTCTCACATGATCCTCATGAGATCCATTGGCAAGTAGCCAAATGTCTCTTGAGGTACATTTGGGGCACCACACATTATGGCATTCACTACACTTCAGCATCCCCTCACATTATTGGCTTCACTGACTCAAATTGGGTTGGTGATGTCAATGATCGGAAGTCTACTTCTGGATTTTTTTTTCCTTGGTTATGGTCCTATCACATGGTCTTGCAAGAAGTAGTATGTGATTGCATTATCATCTATAGACACTAAGTACCAAGTAGTGATGTTAGCTAGTTAGGAGATTCTATGGCTTTGGTAGTTGATGACAGAGTTTGGGTTTCCTCCTGATGGTCCCACTATTCTTTGGTGTGACAATCAGAGTGCCATTCACATTTCCCACAACCCAATGGAGCATCAGTAGACTAAGCACATTGAGATCCACATGCACTTCATCGGGCAGTTGATTCAGGATGGTTCTCTCATCTTGGAGTACATTCCTATAGAGGAGCAAGTTGTAAACATCTTCACTAAACCTTTGGCATCACCCTACTATCTTCAGTTGTGCTCTATGATCGAGGTGAAGGAAGTTGTCCTTGGGGGGTCTCTATGAGGCCTTCCTTCCATTTTTTCTTCAACATGTTTCTTCATCTCTTTTTGGAGAGGAGTTTTTTCCCACTGGGTTTTCCCCTTTACTCTGCTTTACAGAGATTTGGTTGTATTCGGGTACCTGATCAGGCCTAGTTGTTGGGACCCTTGTTTGCTTTCTAGCTTGTATTTTCATTGCTTTCATCCATTTAGTTTGTAGCTACTCCCTAAGTTCATCTTAAGGGGGGGTGTTAGAGTAAAAGGTTTATTTCACTTAATTAGTTTAATTAATTCACCTTTTATTCCTTTCTTAAGATTCACTTAGTCATGCATTGTAGGTATTTAATAATTATTTTAATTATTAAATGCATTTTCCCTTTAGGGTTGCAAAATCTCCTTTTATAAGGATTGATCATTGTATTTTATTTCATTCCCTCTATGAATAATATACTCTTAAGTTTTAGAGCCATTCTTTGTTTTCCTCCATTCTTCTCTTGTGATAGGTATTTTTGCATGTAGGTGTTCTTGGGTTCTGTGAAGTTGGATTTATCAACTTCTACAATTTCTTTATGTTTTCCTTTTTAGAATCAGAAGTTCTACTCTCCTCTATCCATCATTGATTCTTATCTAACATCCCATCCATGGCCCTAACAACATCAACAACATTTTTCATCCTAGATGCAATCATCCTCAAAGGTGGTGCGATACATTCTTCATTTTGAATAATGTTGATTTGATCCTAAATGGATCTAGCATTGGCATTGGTTTGTGCTTGCAAGCTTGCTCCATCAATTTCAGGTGGTGGAGGTGGTGTGGGTGGAGGTGGAGTTGAAGGTGGTGGAGATAGAGGGCGTGGAGGTGGATTACAGATATTATTGAATTGATCCATGTGATCTCTAAGATATAAGTGAACCTGCATTAGATTTGTAATTTTAAAATGTGAGATGCATGTTTAGGAAATACCCTTAAACCATTCAATATAAATGGCCTAATTGAATACAAATGATAAAATGTGTAAGCCTCATTTATGTCTAAGGAATGTTACTTGAATGAAAAAATAGATAACTATTAATATAGGACAATTTATGAATGCTTTAGGGTTTATGATTTAGAGTTTAGGATAAATAGGGTTTAGGGTAATAGGATGGATTAAGGGGATCTATGTAGTATGGTCCTAGGACAAAATGGCATGTCATATTAGGACCCCTTAAGACATCAATTTATGATTTAGGGTGATAGGATGGCTTAAGGGGATCTATGTAGTAAGGTCCTAGGACAAAATGACATGGCTTAAGGGAATGAAATTTGGTGGAGTTTCCCAAGGCAACCAAATTTCATTTTAAGGTCCTAGGAAAAAATGAATGCTTTATGGTTTAGGTTTTATATTTTAGAGTTCATGGTTTAGGGTTTAGGGAACTTAGGGTGAAGTTTGGGTGGCCCTTGGAATAATGGACTTACAAGTTAGTGAACAACATTTTCTTGGGGAACAGTTGGTTGAGATAGCTCTTGTTTTGACTGACCAAACTCTCATGAAATATCATTCATATTATAATCTTGCACAATCTTACTATTGTTAAATTTGGTTATCTTAGGCAACTTTGAACACCAAATTTTGAGAACTTCTTTGATCCCCTTAAGAAATGTCATATTAAGGACTCCTGAAGACATTGATTTATGGTTTAGGGTGATAGGATGGCTTAAGGGTATCTATGTCTAGTAAGGTCCTAGGACAAAATGACAAGGCTTAAGTGAATAAAATTTGGTGGAGTTTCCCAAGGAAACCAAGTTTCATTTTAAGGTCCTAGGATAGAATGAATGCTTTAGGGTTTAGGGTTTCTATTTTAGAGTTCAAGGTTTAGGGTTTAGGGAACTTAGGGTGAAGTTTGGGTGGCCCTTGGAATAATGGACTTTCAAGTTAGTGAACAACATTTTCTTGTGGAATAGTTGGTTGAGATAGCTCTTGTTTTGATTGACCAACCTCTCATGAAATCTCATTCATATTATAATCTTGCACTATCTTACTATTGTTAAATTTGGTTTCCTTGGGCAACTTCACCAAATTTTTTAGAATTTCTTTGATCCCCTTAAGAAATGTCATTTTAGGACCCCTTAAGACATTGATTTATGGTTTAGGGTGATAGGATGGATTAAGGGGATCTATGTCTAGTAAGGTCCTAGGACACAATGACATGGCTCAAGTGAATAAAATTTGGTGAAGTTTCCCAAGGAAACCAAATTCCATTAAGGGCCTAGGAAAAAATGATGGCTTTAGGGTTTAGCGTAATAGGATAGCTTAAGGGGATCTATGTAGTAAGGTCCTAAGAAAAAATGGCATGGCTTAAGGGAATAAAATTTGGTGGATTTTCCCAAGGCAACCAAATTTCATTTTAGGGTCCTAGGACAAAATGAATGTTTTAGGGTTTAGGGTTTAGATTTTAGAGTTCAGGGTTTAGGGCTTAGGTAACTTAGGCTAAAGTTTGGGTTGCCTTTGGAATAATGGACTTGCAAGTTATTGAACAACATTTTCTTGTGGAACAATTGATTGAGATAACTCTTGTTTTGACTGACCAACCTAGATCATGAAATCTCATTCATATTCTAATCTTGCACAATCTTATTATTGTTAAATTTGGTTGCCTTGGGAAAATTCACCAAATTTTGAGAAATTCTTTTATACCCTTAAGAAATGTCATATTAGGACCCCTTAAGACATTGGTTTATGGTTTAGGGTAATAGACTGACTAGTTATGAATATTTTTTATTTTATGAATAGACTAACTATTTTTGTAATAGAAACACATAATTATATATTATTATCTTGATTGAGTTTGATGTAAAGTTTAACTTGATATTTTTTTAATTGAATATAAGATTATTTTATTTAACATTTTTTTCATTAATATTTCCCACTTAAATGAATTTAATGATATAAAATGTATAATAAAATTAGTTAATGATGAATCTTATTTTATTTTGGATTGTTTGGAATTGAAAGAACCTAAAAGAAAGAAAATAAAAATATTTAGATTATTTTAGTGTCTAGGTAACTAGTGCAAATTGAGATTTTAGACTAAACTAGAAGCCTAATTGATAACTAATTGACTAGAATGAGAGTTACTTGATTGTCAAAAGACAAGAGACAACACATGCAAATAAGAAATGGAAATAAGGCATGACTAAGAGAGATAAAAACATAAAATAGAAATGAATGCAAATATTATCTAATTAAGTGACAATTGGAAATGGATTGTACAAGGATTTAGGAATTTGCTAACTAAATTTGCAAACAAACATTGATAATTTATGAATTGTAACTATTGTTTAACATATTTTTTTCTAATCTAATTATAATTTAACATTGCAAGTAAATTTTAACATATTGTTTTCTCCATACAATGCAAATGAAATTTAAAACAGTTAAGCAATGCAAATGATTTTTTTCCATTATCAAGTATTCTTGAGATCAAAATCAGGCTTTTCAAATGCAAAATTATTTGTTTGATTTCAATTTAAGGTTTTAGAAAAAAAATTGTTTGAATTTAATTTAGGGTTTCAAGAAGAAATTAGGGTTTTCAATGCAATTTTTTCGTTTCATTTCAAAGTTTTAAATCCATTTTTTGGTTTGATTTGAATTTAGGGTTTCAAAAAGAAATTACAGTTTTTTAAATGCAAACTTTTTTGGTTTGATTGAACAGTTTAGGTTTCAAAAGCTAAATTTTGTTCTTAAGATACAATTTAAGGTTGATTTTTTCCATTCCATTCAATATCTTTAGGGTTTCATTGCATTTTTTCTTCTACTACAAATCATCATTTCTACTATTACAAGTAAATAAAATACATAAAATGCTAAATAAATTGGAAAAAAACATGCTAAAATCTATTATTGTATTAAAAATTTCAAAAAAAATGAAAAAAATAAAAAAAATGGGGATCAAGGCACACTTGGAGGTCGCTTATAATGTTGTTGTCGTCCTTTCCAATTTGGGATCCTATGTTGTCTGAATGAACTAAGTTTCATTTTTTTTAAATAAATACCACCTTAAAACGGGATCTCATTTTGTAAAAAATGGGATCTTGTTTCACATCGGTCGGTTTGGGACCCATTAATAAACGAGATCCCATTTTTTGAAAAACAGGATCCCATTTAGAATTTAGGCTTGGGATCCTGAAGCTAAATGGGATCCCGTTCTTAAAAGTGGGGTCCCACTTATTAAAAAAAGGGATTCCATTTTTGCCAAGCTGATATTGTATTTTTGGCTAAGGAAATAACTTCCACATTTTTTGGACTCAACTTCTTGCTCTTTGTTATTTCCTTTGTCCTTCTGAGTGATCACCGAAGCTATGCTATGTTGGTTGTTGTATACATAGAGTAAAAAATCTTTGGAAAAGTCAAGGTTAGCCAATACTGAAGTGATGGAGATAGCTATCCTTATTTGCTCAAAAGTTTCTTTTCCTTTGGGGGTCCATTTGAATATTAATTTCTTCTTAAGCATTAGTGTGATAGGTCTCACGATGCCTGGAAAGTATGAAATGAACCTGCTAACAAAGTTGATCTTATCTAGGAAAGATTGTAGTCCTTTTTTATTTACTGGTAGGGGTAACTCCATTATGGATCTCACCCTTTCAGGGTCTATTTCTATTCCCTCTTTTGACACTACAAAACCAAGTATATTACCTTGGGGTACTCTGAAAACATTTTTTTGGGATTTTAAGAAATCCCAAACTATTGATATTTCTAGAAAACCTTTTCCAAATGATCAAAGTAATCATCCTTTGACTTTGAAAAGACTATTAATTTGTACAAATATATATTAAGATAATCAGGTTGATTAATCCTTTGAAAGCAATATTTATTGCTCATTGAAAAGTCGCACTAGCATTTGATAGTCCGAACAACATTTTTGAGTGTGTAAACATTCCCCACTTAGTGGTAAATGTTGTCTTATATTGGTCACCTTCCTTTACATATACCTAGTTATAGCCTAAGAAACCATCTAGCTCTTCATAGTCCCTCACATCTGTAGTGAGCCTCTACTTGCCATTTCTTGTGTCTTCATGGTCAAAGAGATTTTCAAGGGAGATTAAACCTCAAGGTAGCTTGTTTTCTTTTAACTAGCTAACCTATTCTTTAGGAAATTTTGCTCCTAGCTATGAATAGTTAGAAGCTCCTCCTGATTTTTGTATAAAGGAAACAATCTGAATGTCGTCCTCAAATAATTGCCAGTTTTGATCATTGTCTAGGATTTCTGGTTGGACGATGACCTATACTACATCTTTCTTTGTTGTTGAATCAGAAACTAGTTCAAATTGTGAATCAATAGAAGCCATCAAATCAGTGTGACTATTTTGAGATTGGGGAATAACTTGTATATTGAAAGCTTCAAAACTCTCAATCAGATCCCATAACTGATGTTTGTATGACTTCAATCTTGTATTATTTGTAATTGCTTGCCCACAGACCTAGCTCACAACTAATTCTAAATCTCTGTATGCTTACATTTTTTTACACCCATTTGTTCTACAAGCGTCAAACCATGGACCAAGGCCTCATATTCTACATCAATGTTCGAGCATGGGAACTGAAATTGAAAAGATTTGAGGGTTTTTTATCCTGTCGAGGACACTAGTTGGATACCCACTCCAAAATCGACTTTGCATTTGGCCCCATCAAATTATAAGGTCCATGGATGATTGTCAACCAAATTCTTATATTCCTCACAATCCTTTATCAATTTTGAAAAGCCTTGATCATTGTCGAGGAACACATAAGTGCCTAGTCATATCGCATGAAAGTTGCTAAATGGGTCAAAGTCAATGAATTGGTTGAGTAACACCTTTTCCTTGGGAGTCTAATCACTCATGTCTTCTTACTCTTCCATCATCTCTACACAATATCTCTCCCTTTTTAAGAAAGAGGTATTTGATGCTTCAAAGCATAGGACTACATTGTCTGCTATGTGTTCAGGATGCAAAGATTTAGATAGAATTTTCATCTTCACCCCATGCTTGGTTCTTAATATTAGGTGGGACCAATCGAGCACCAAATATCCACCAAGCTTCACATTGAAATCTCTTGAAAGACACATTCTGAAGACTGGGGGAATGTCTATCACCACTATTTCTTGTGTGACCATTTGACTTGGACATGAGAAGAGGGTTAGAGATGGATCTTTTATCCTACCAACGGTCAGAACCTTCTTCCCATCCAACTACATGATTCCCTTCTCAAGGGGCTCAAATTTATGTTTCAAGGCATGAGCCATTTTCTTTGGCATAATTGTTGTGCTAGCACCCAAATCAATCATGTTATTATGCAAAAGCTTATTTGGCCACAATAAGTGTTTAAAAGAAAGGTGTGGGCTTTGGCTTGCTTACCTCTTTCTCTTTTGCATTGTTTGTGTTGTACACAAAAGCTGTCGAGTGATCCCACAATATTGGTTTACAATTTTTGGCCAAACTAGATACTTAACTAATTTTTTCTAACTAAATCTTCACTTTCGAGCACCTATAGTGGCTAAAGTGTGAGGAATTTGAAGATGATGCAAACTAGTGATTTGTGACAATTTGTCTATAGATTTTAAATATATATATATTTTTTCTTTTGGAATCAGATTGCACTTATTTTTCCATCTCCTTCAAAAACTTATTTTTTCAGTAAAAACCATTATTAAAGAGTGATGCTCACCATATACAACATAACATTTTTCCCATGAAGGATAAAATTCTAAATTTTTAAAATTTAGATTTGTAATTATGATATCTAGAACTTTCATTTGGTTTCATAGTGTTTTATTGAATATTTTTTCCTTAATCAAGTTTTGAAGTAAAACTAATTACAATTCAGACATAGGCGGACCATATACAGCATAACCTTTTTTATATGTATCGAAATTCAAATTTTTTTGTTGGATCAAGGACTTCAATATCTAGTGCATTGATATTTTTCAAAAAAAAAATTGATAATATGCTTTTTTTCCACATGTGCATAACAAAGAGCATGGTTTTTGGTGAAAAACCTACCTTATAATAAGGACTACATATTCACAAAAGAATTAAATTTTAAATGAATTCATTTGATCCCCCAAAATATAAATCAAAAGTGGTTTTTCATCAGCATTTTGATGGGTGTAAAGGAGACTCCATTATAGGTATGGTTTAAAACTAGCAGGGTTCTATGCAAGGGGGTTTGATCTAAGGTGGTTTGATCAAACCCTCTTCAATTGGAATCCTTTAAATGGAAATTTTCAAGGCTTCAATCATTATATTTTCTAAAAATATGTGATTTCAACAAAAATTAGGATCTCTGAGAAAGTGTAAACCAATATTGTGGGATCACCATGTTGCTTTCAAAGCCTGAGGGTCCAACACAGATCCTTTTTCTCTATTTTTATCGCATGATGGAGTTGCATCTGTCTATGGTATTTATTCCTCCTTCTTTAATGCTTCCCAAAGTAATGTCTTTTGTTTGGGAATGGATATAACATACCATAGAGATATGTTGGCAGGGGCCTTCTTCAGTTGTTCCACCACATTGAGTGCTTCGATTGGTTGCACCTTGGGCTTAAATGGTGGTATATCTCTTGTCTTTGGTGGAAAGTGATCCATCATGAATGGGCTCAGTATCGTGTTCATCTCCTTCTCTAGCAACAACGAAGTCCACGACTACTAAGTATTGGCCTATGGCCTACAGAGCTTGCTTTTCTTGTGGCGGCAGTTGTCATGGTTGAGGACGTAGTAGAGCTTGTTGTACATATTCTCCCATGAGCCTTCTTTTGGATCTTATGTTGTAGTCTAACTGTACTTGAGGAGTACTAGTTGTCAAAGCTTCGTTCATGAATACCACATCTTCTTCCTTTATACATGAAAATAGCACTTGATTAGGCACAATATCTAGTTCTTGCTCCAAGGACATTCCTTGCATTTGTGCTCTAAAGCAGGAATTTTCCACTTTGGAAGACTCATATTCATCTACATTCAGAAGCATGCACTTTTTTCTTTTTTCTTCTATCTTTTGTTGCATACTTCCCCTCAGATAATTTTGGGGCATATAACTATCGCTGCATGGGAAGCACCATACATTCTCATCTTCCGCCAGATTATTTTGGCCTGGAATTGACTCTATACTTTGGTCATCCTTCACTACCTAAAGTGGCATGGTGACTAGAACTATTTGGTTTACAGATGAAGTTTGTTGACCTCATCCTTTGAAGGGTCCTTGGTGTGTGTTATATTGATAGGATGGCCTCTTTCCACCATAAGTTTGAGTGTTTTGCTTCAGAGGTTTTTCTTGCTATCATTTGATGAGAATGAACTCATTAGCAAAATTCCACATGAGATTCTTCATGTTGTTGATGTCCATTGCTACAGAAGAAGACCTCAACAAGCTAGGTTGTGCAGCGAGGTACATGTACATGGATTGTGGCATAGTCGACATTAGTTGTGTGGTAGAACTACTTGGAGTAGATTCTTCTCAAGGACTACCGGAGATTTGTGCAAACATGGGCATCAGAGGTTGTGGTGGAAGCTTCCCAGCGTCGATCAAACTATTTTCCATGTACACAACCAACTCGTATGTGTCAAGTAAGATGTCCCCTCCCATGGAGGTTATCATCACCACAATATCAGAATTGAAAGCCTTCAGGTAGAACATAAATGCCATCATAGATGGAGGTTGGGTAGTCATAAGGATTATTTTCTAGATTTTATCAAACCTAGTGTTGAAGTCACTCATGGCCTCTTGTGGAGCTCTTTTGTTGGTGATTAGTTGATGCAATAATGAGGAGTGATCTCCCTTCTCTGAGAAGCATTTGAACAACCTCTCTTTGAGTTGATCCCAAGAGCAGATAGAACTGAAGGTCAAAGATTGATACCAATCTTGAGCCTTTCGTTTGAAAGAGGCAGCTAATAGCCTAAGAGCAATATTTTCCTTTGCTATGTTATGTACCTTACATACCTCCACTATATCTTGGAGATGTTCAGAAGGGGTTTCGATATATTCTTTGAAAAATATTGCAATAGCCTTGAGAGCATTAGCAGGTATGCCAAACCATACATCTAGCGGCATGGGTGGTTGTGGCAAACTACCACTATCTTAGGTTATAAAATTTCTAAGAGCAGGGGCAATTATATGAGCCATGGAGAACAAATTCCTATGAATCGAGTATACTAGAACTCTGATTTGGAAAGTTTGACCTCTAGATGGAGTAGATAAGGCTCTAGATTCTAGGCTCTCACTCCTTTCTCTATTACTCCTTATAGGTGATATAGAACCTGTAAGTCTTCTTTTTCTAAGTACTAAGGTAGGTAACTAGGAGTACTAGAAATGACCTCTTGAAGATGCTCTTGTTTGGATTCTGGACACGAAAATTCCATCCTATTTACTTGGTCTAGTTTAAGAAATATTTCTGACTTCTAATCAAGCATTTAGAGAACTTCAGGTCCCATTGGGCATGCTAGAAAAAGAACTAGTTATCATCAAAGCTTGCACCTCTTCAATAGCCTTATGAGAAATTCAGCGAATGGGGTATTGATTTGCACCTCACTCAATACCACCAATATTTTTATAGAAAGTCAGCTCTTCTTTGAGTTTTGGAGAAAAGGGTAGAAGAAAATGTAAACATAAAACAAGAAAATGGCAATGCACCAAAGGTTTTACAACATTTTAAACCCAATATTTCCTATGAATGATATTTTAGACATAGAATGCCATAACCCTTCATTGTTGGGAAGAGAAGAAACAATAAATGCTAAATACAAGCACAATGCAATCTTTCAAATCTCCCCACAAGAAGTGTTTATTAAGGTTAGATCAAACATAAAGATTTCCAAGGTTAATAGAAAAACATTCAGAAATTGTATAAACTCTCTCTCTTCATACAACATAATATAATAAAACAACATCCCTTTAGAAAAATAGCTCGAAGTTCACAGACATAGTCCAATTTTCATAGGTTATTATCCTACCATATAATCCCACAACATGGAAATCAACGTTACTTAAACTATTTGAATTTAGCTTAACACAGTGTTTCATTTTGAATGAAAATAAAAAAAGAAATTGATAAAGGCCATAACATGTATAGTCTCAAAGATTTATTCCAAATAGTTTGTGCTTGAATATTAAATGGACTTTAAAATAGAGGTTGGATACCAATCTGATAATAGTTTGAGCATAAATGATAAAAAAATTCCAGAGAAAAGAAGTTTTGCTAATTCTACTTTTGAAAGAGGTCTATAACTTCAAAAAACTAAAGAAACTTTTTCCTAAGGAAACTAGAACTTGGAACTTTTTAGGAAAAAACTCCTTTAATGTTGTCACATCCCATTTATAGTTGAAAAAAGAGAAGAACACCTCCTCATTCTAGAAGTAATTGCAACCAGATGTTGGCATTTGATAGCTCATGATCTGATCATAGATCTTTAATTAGGTCATGGCAATCTTTGCTCATTAATTCTCAACTACTATATTAATGCCCTTTAGATAGTTAGTAAAGATTGTTATATGAAAACGATTAGATCCGCCTGGAAAAAGTCTAGTTGACTAATCATGTAGCCCAATGGCACCGACTCAAAGTTTCCATCTCGAAAAAAAAAAATCTAACAAGCTCTAATACACTCCAAAATAAATCATTTCATAAAATTGTAAATTGCTCGCAGCAAAGAGATGACGTGTCAAGTAGACGGGTATTCTTAGACTTTGTGAAAATTTCCCTTGAAAAAATCTTTGTCAAGCTGACACATGTGTTGGATCTCTCCCGAAAGGAAGGTGATAAATGAAATCCACATAGCCACCACATGGTGCATTGTGCACCTTTCTAAACAACTTTACTTTGAGCACTAACACATCCGAAGCCAAAAACATATAAAATCTGAAAATAAAAAATCATTAAGGAAAAAATGCTTCACATTACCAAAATGAATATATTACCCGAGATAATGTAAAATCATGTAGAAACTTGAAATTGTCTTCTTCTACGTTGTCTAGCATGCAAATTGGTGGTAAAAGGTGATAAATCAAGCATAGATTGGTACAACAGGGATTCAATTGCATAAAAAGGTGTTGCTGAGTCAGATAAAGCATTGAACCAAACAAATGCAAAAGCATGTGGGCCTGAATCACAAGGTCAACCCCTATTTTATTGTTTCAAGGTAAAAACACAGTTGGCGCTTGCCAAATTTGTTTCTTTGAAATGTTTTCCAAATATCTAGAGAGGAAGGGAGTGAGACTTGAGATAGAGAGAGAGTGGATAGGAATGAGAGAGATTAGTCTAGGTAGCATGGTAGGGAGTGAGATCTGAGAGAGAGAGAGAGAGACTTGAGAGGGATAGAGAATTATCTAGAAAAGGTGGGGGGAAATACCTAGCAATGGGAGAGGGGTTTGGAGGGATGAGACCTAAGAGATACAAAAAGACCAAAGGGGGAGAGAGAGAGAGGGAGTGTGCGAGAAGGGGTTGAAGTGAAATAGATTTGTCTAGGTAGGGTGGGAGGTATGTAAGACCTAATAGAGAGGGAGTGTGAGAGAGGGGATTGGAGTGAGATATATTAGTCTAGGTAGTGTGGGAAGGAGTGAGACCTGAGAGAGAGAGAGACTTGAGAGGGAGAGAGAATTATTTAGTTAGGGTGGGAGGGAAGACCTAAGAGAGGGAGTGGGAGATAGAGGGATGGGAGACCTAAACCCTTAAACCCTCTACCCTCTACCCAATACCCTCTACCCTCAACCCTAATCCCTCAACCCTATACCCTCAACCCTTAAATCCTATACCATCTACCCTCAGCCCAATACCCTCTACCCTCAACCCTTAAACCCTTTTAAACCCAACTAAACTCTCTACCCTAATCCTTCAACCCTTAAACCCTAAACCCTCTACCCTCTACCATCTATCCTCTACCCTCAACCCCCAACCCTTAAACCCTAAACCCTACACACCCTAAACCCCTCTACTCCTACTCATCTACCCTTAACCCTTAAACTTGCCTACCCTAAACCCTCTACCCTCTACCATCATCCCTAAACTCCTCAACCCTTTCTTCTCTTCTCTCTAGTCTTTTTTCCTACTCCTCTCTCTCTCTCTCTTCTAGCCTCTCCTCTTCCCATTTCCTTCTTCTCTCTCTCTCTCTCTCTCTCTCTCTCTCTCTCTCTCTCTCTCTCTCTCTCTCTCTCTCTCTCTCTCTCTCTCTCTACCCTAAAATATCAACCCTATACCCTCAATTATCAACTCTCTACACTATACATAGCATCCTCAACCCTCATCTATATTTTTCCCTCCCTAATCTTCTCTCCTTCTCTCTATCTCATGTCTCCCTCCATCCATTCATGCCTCTCTACCCTAATCCCTCAACTCTATACCCTCAACCCTTAAACCCTTAAACACTCAACCCTAAACCCTCAACCCTCAACCCTCAAACCTCAACCCTCAACCCTCAACCCTCAACCCTCAACCCTCAACCCTCAACCCTCAACCCTCAAACCATAAACCCTAAATCCCTTCTACCCTCTACCCTCAACCTAATACCTCCTCTACTCCTCTACTCCTAATCCTCAACCCTTAAACTCTTTAAACCCATTAAACTCAACTAAACTCTCTACCCTATCATCTCAACCATCAACCTCCTTAAACCCTTCATCTCTACCTCAACCCCTCAACCCTTAAACCCTAAACACTAAACCCTAACCCTCTACCTCCCTTTCTAATCTATACCCCTCTACCTCAACTCCTCTCTCTCTCTCTCTCTCTCTCTCTCTCTCTCTCTCTCTCTCTTCTCTCTCTCTCTCTCTCTTCTCTCTCTCTCTCTCTCTCTATCTTTTGCTCCTTCCTTAACCCTCTCTATCTATAGAAGGTCTCTCTCTGAACCTCTATACCTCAACCCTTAAACCCTAAATCCCATAACCCTCTAATTCCTCTACCCAATTTCTACCTCAACCTAATCCCTCAACCCTATACCCTCAACCCTAAACCCCACCTCTCTCTCTCATACTCCTCTTATCTCTCTCTCCAATTATCTTCCTCCCACTTGAGAGGGGAAAAAATAGAGGGGAGCGAGTGAGAGATAGAGATAGAGGGAGAAGGGATAGGAGGGAGAGACTTGAGAGAGAGAGGAGGGAGGGAGAAGGGGTGGAGGAGAGACCCCGAGAGAGGGAGAGGGAGAGAGGTGGGAGGATTACACCTAAGAGAGAGAGAGAGAGAGAGGAGGGGGCGGGAGGAGATACCCAAGAGAGAGGAGGAGAGACAGGAGGAGAGAGAGATATAGGAGGAGAGAGAGAGGAGTGGGAGAGAGAGGACGTAAGAGGTCAAGGAGTGAGAGACTTGAGAGAGATGGGAGAGGGGCAGGAGGAGAAACCCAAGAGATAGGAGAAGGAGGCACCTGGAGGGAGAGAACCCAGGAGAGATGGAGGGAGACAAGGTGGAGAGGGGGTGGAGGGAGAGAGAACCCGAGAGAGGATGGAGAGGAGGAGGAGATAGAGGGACAGGACAGAGACATAGGAGGAGAGAGAGACTTGGAGAGATGAGAGGAGCCCAGATAGAGGATGGGGAGAGATAGGATGAAGGAGAGGAGGAGAGAGAGATGAGAGAGGCAGCTGAGGGAGACAGAGAGACAGGAGAAGCAGAGGAGGAGGGTGGAGGGAGATCAAGAGAGAGGAGAGAGAGAGAGGACAGAGATAGGGCAGTGAGAGAGAGAGAGAGGAAGGAGAGAGAGGAGGGTGTGGAGAGAGATAGATGGAGGAGGATAGAAACAGAGCCCCAAGAGAGGGAGGATGAGACAGGGAGGAGAGACCTGAGAGAGAGAGAGAGAGAGGAGTGAGATGGGGTGGGAGGGAGAGACCAGAGAGGGAGAGGTGGTGGGAGGGAGATACTTGAGAGAGAGTAAGAGAGATAGAGAGAGAGAGAGAGAGAGAACGAGGGAGAGAGGGAGGGAGTGGGAGAGAGATAGAGGGAGTTACTGTGAGAGGGAGAGGGGGTAGGAGGGAAGACTTGAAAAAGAGAGAGAGAGGGATGGGTAGGAGGGAGATGCTAGAGATAGAGAGAGGGAGAGGGGGTGGGAAGGAGAAACCTAAGAGAGAGGGAGAGATAGAGTGGGAGAGATAGAGGTAGTGTGACAGAGAGAGGAGTGGGGGAGAGAGAGAGAGGGGGTGGAGATGGGTTGGGAGGTAGAGACTTGAGAGAGAGAGGGAGAGTGGGTATGAGGGGGGGACTTGAGAGAGAGAGAGAGAGAGAGAGAGAGAGAGAGAGGGGGTGGGAGGGAGAGACCTAAGAGAGAGGGAGAGAGAGTGGGAGAAAGATAGAGGGAGTGAGAAAGAGAGAGAGAGAGAGAGGAGGAGGAGGAGAGAGATAAATGGATTGAGAGAGAGGGGGAGTGGGAGAGAGATAGAGGAAGTGAGTGAGAGACCTAAGAGAGGGAGAGGGGGTAGAAGGGAGAGACTTGAGAGAGATATATAGAGAGAGAAAGATAACAACCTAAGAGAGGGAGATGGAGTGAGAGACAAAAATACCAGAGGGGAGAGAGATAGGGAATGTGAGAAAGGGGGTTGGATTGAGACAGATATTTCTAGGTAGGGTGGGAGGGAATGAGACTTGAGAGAGAGGGAGTGTGAGAGAGGGGATTGGAGTGAGAGAGAGTATGAAAGGTAAAACCTAAACTATCCATCTAAGATCATAAATTGTGCACTCTTAGCATTATCAAAGTGGTCAACCAAAGAGAGGGGAAAGTTATATTTTGTTCAAAGCAAGCCATTTAGCAAGCACCAAATTTGACCCTCATCAAATGATGCATCACATTTGGAACTCACCAAATGACCTACTTTGGATGAGTGAATCGATTGTATTTTCCAAATTTCATCATATTTTCGTTTGTTCTCACCATCACATTTTCACATCTTTCAATGCAACTTTATAAAAAACTATGATGGTGTTAACCTCTCTCTTAGCTATCTAAACATATAATTATTTTCTTGTTTTAATTCAGTTAAGGTTTTGATCCTAACTTCTATTGTAAATGCCTTTTTTTTTGGTCAAAAACCAACATGTTCTAATTTTAGGATATATTTTACTCGTTCATTGAAATGTGAAACAAATTACATTTTTTAAAACTAGACTCCATTATACACATGATGAAAATAAAAATTTCAATTTTTGATTAGTTTTCAAAAAAATTATGAGAGCACACTCAAATTTTAGCTTTTTACGATGTGTCCACTTTCAAAAATCATAGAATATTATATATTCATTAAAAAACTATCTGAAAGAACAAGGATAAACTACATGCTATTAGCTAATTTCTCACCATTTAGATATTTGAAATTCTAAGAAAAAGTATATCAAAAAGGGGGGGCCCTTAGGTGCTATGTTGATTCTTTTGATACCTACTCCCCCCTCCCCTTTGAGAACCTTAATCTTCATTAATTTCAAAAATAATTAGTAGCTTAGAAACTAGACTTGGAGAACTTTAACTCTTGTTCTTGTTGCATCTTAAAATTTTGAGTGTAACTATCTTCATTTTCTCGTGCAAATCAATTTTTTTTTGTTTCAAAAAAAAAGTGGCATCTTAAGAGCCAAATTGTGTCATAGATCCATGCACTTACCCCTAAGAAATATTGGACTCCCTTTTTATTCACTGGTAATGGAAACTCTTTTATAGCTTTTACCCTCTTAGGGTCAATGGAGATTCCCTCCTTGGAGACCACATAGACAAGTAACTTGCCTTGTGGAACTCCAAAAACACACTTTTTGGGATATAAAGAAATCCTAAACTCTTAGCATCTCTAGGAAGACCTTTTCCAAATGGTCAAAATGATGATCCTTGGATTTAGAAAATATGGTCAAGTCATCCATATAAATAAGGATGATCATATAGATCAAATCCTTAAAACAAACGTCCATAGCACGTTGGAAGGTGGCTCCTGTGTTGGATAGGTTGAATGAAATTTTGGCATAGCTAGGCATCCCCCAGTTGGTGGTGAACATTGTTTTGCTCTGATGTTCATCCTTAGCATTCACTTGATTTTAACTGGAGAAACCATCAAGTAAATAAAACATCTTTGATCCTATCACAGTTTTTACAATTTTCTCCATTGAGGGAAGAGGATGATGATCCTTTAAAGATTCTCTATTCAAATCCCTAAATTCCATGCAAAATTGAATGTCACCATTATTCTTTTGGATGGGGGATAGGTTAGACACCTAGGTGGAGTGCTTGATTAGATAGATGATCCTAGATTCAATGAGCCTCTTCAACTCCTAGGACATGAGTGTTTCCACCTTTGGATTGATTGGCCTTTTCTTCTGATGGATAGTCTTAGCCCCTTCAAGAAGGTCAATGGTATGTTTTATGACACAAGGATCATAACGCTTTAGATCATCATAGGTCCATGCCCTGACCTTGTCATATTCAACATAGAAAGACCTTAGCCTTTCCTTGTCACTTTGTGGAACATCATTTCCCACTTTCAACTTTCGACTGCCTCCAACATTGAGGTTTGAATAGTCCCCTTTTTTTTTTCACTAACCTCTTCTTATCATTCCTTCCATCATCACAATAAAAAATATTGTCTAGGGTGATTATCCCCTTTAGAAGCTTATTGCTCTTTAGCTGAATGATCTAGCCCTCATAGGCCTTTTCAATCTTGGGATAAAAATTTTCCACAAATTTTCCTAATTGTTAGATGAATGTGGTGATTTGAGCATAATTCTTGAAGACTTTCCAGTTTTACTCATTATCGATGATAGTGGGTTGTACCATCACTCATACTACATGTTTATCAACCATAAGGCTCATAATCAAGTTGAACTAAGAGCCAACTGTAGCCATTCTATTTGCCACAACAATTTGAGACCTCAAAATCACTTGGATGTTGAAGGCTTCAAATCCTTCAATCAGGTCCCATAATCTATGGCAGTAGGACCACATTTTCACATTCATAACAACTGAGGTGCCCCACACTTACTTGATAATACCAACTACAAATATCCAAAAATTCTAAACCTTTTAATTCCCATGCACTCAACTAGACTTAATCTATGGATTAAGCCTTCATACTCACATTGTTCATGCATGGAAATTGGAATTGAAAATCTCTAAGAGTCTCCATTCCTTCAGGGGACACTAGGTAGATGCTCTCTCCTAAGCTAATTTTGCATCTCACACCGACAAAATATAGTTTCTACAAACTATGCTCCTCATCTAAGCTTTCATGTTGAGCCTCTTGGATTTTAGTCACTTGTAGGATGACTTGATCCTCATCATAGGTAACATAGGTTCCTAGGTCAATCGCATAGAAGTTTCCAAAAGGATCAATTTCCATGAATTGATTTAATAAGACCTCTTCTTCAACACTTCTATATCCAATAGCCTCTTCATCTTTCAACATTTCCATAATTTATTTTATTCTTGGAAATGGATGTAGGCACAACCTCAAAATTCATCACAACATTTTTTATAATGTGCTCAACATGTAGGGTTTTTGACAATATTTTCATCTTTGTGCCATGTTTAGTCCTTAGGATCAGGTGGGAGCAATCAAGGTATAGGTACCCTCTGATTTCGGCAGTGAAATACCTAGATAAACACATCCCAAAGATAGGTGAAATATCAACTATGACCACCTCTTGGGTGATCATAATACTGGGACAAGAGTACTGGGTGAAAGGGAGACTTTTAATCATGCTTATGGCTTGGACTTTCTTTCTGTCTGGAACTACATGATTCTTCTATCAAGGTGTAATGTCGTAAAATTGCACCCCTTGCAATTTCATATACATTCTTGTATCCACTTTAGTGTCCACTCCCTTAGCATTTGTGTAGGATCATTTTATCCCCTACATTAGCCTTTTTCCCGCTCAAGATGTTCAAGACCCCTTTTCAGCAACTACCTTCACACATCAGCTTTGCATCAAACCTTGTGTGTTTCCCATTCTCATCGTTTTGTAGTGTGATGCTTCTAGACACTAGCATGTTGCATAGACGTCTACGCATCGTGCTAGCATCCTATGGCATTTCTACATTCAAATGATCATTTCTGAGCATGTTTTCCACTTGTTACTTACCTTTGTCAGTGGTAATGGCCCAAAACACTTTGTAACCACTTGGGAAGCTTCTTTTTGCTCTTGTTCTCTCTTTAAAAGTTGTATTTTCAATCTATTGGCCATTTTGGGCTTATCTCTAGAGCTTTCTCTCTTGCATACACTCTCCTTTCCCTCTTTACTGTCTTGCTTGCACAAATATCTCACTTATTACAGAAGATTCAAGTGCTCTTAAGCTCTTACATCATTCTTTGTAGCTCTCTTGGCTCTTGCAGCCCTCTCTTTCATCCTTGCTCTATTTGGCTTCCTTAAGCCTTGCAACTAACATCTCCCTTACCTTGTGCTTGTGAGCATCTTGAGATTTATCACATCCCTCTGATATGGGTTCTCCTCCTTGAGTAGGGATTTCTTTTATAACTCTTGCATTCATTTCATTCATATTATATCTATCTATCTATTTGGTTGTACATGGAGGTGGGAACACCAAAATGGGGGTTTGACTGAGGCAAACCCTTATACAACCCCAATGTTTTCTCTAGATCTTATGTATGTAGGTATTGAAGACATTCATTTTTTGGAGGCTCCATTACTTGGTTTTTTGTGAGCATCTTCTATCTATCATCCTCTTTAACTTTATCATTTGTACTTCACTTCAATTCCATTACTTTTTGTCATTTTCCCCATATTCCAAGAGTTCCTAGCAATCGAGGTAGAAGTAGATACTTTTCTATTTTATGTGATAAACTCAGTTTCTAGTCTATACGAGATGTCGGCGTGCCTTTGGGACTCCAGTGTGCCACGTTGTTCATTTTTTGCGTTAACGTCCTTTGGCCAAAAACTTGCTAGTTTGTCTAGAAAACCCATGTGGCCTGCTCTTTCTAATTTTGAAACTCTTGATTTGTTCCCTGAGGTAGTTTAGGGTAGTTCACCCCTTGGGAATATCTTGAGAATATAGAGACTCATGAGTAGTGAATCCCCCTTCTCTAAATTTTGGTGAACCCGACATGAACCACAATATTTTTCAAAAAACTAGGAATTTATTTACCCCAACTTAGTGGGATCATAACTTTTGACTCGATGTTCGAAATTCAAAACCATTTACACCGTTGGAAAGGTCTCCAAGAGGACTAATTCAATTCCTAAAAAATTTTGCTTTCGGAAACCAAATTTTAAGGATTGATTTAAATTTTGAGCCCAAATTTGCTTTGAAGACCTCTGAAAATGTAAATTACTAGAACCTAGAAAATACCGAAAATTTTTGAAAAATATAGATTTTTCAGTTTTTCTTAGTTCTTTCACCCTTGGATTGCTCCAAATCGACTGACGTGTCTATATCTCTATTTCAAAATATATTTTATATCTTTCTTCTTTCTATCTCTTTCCAACTTTGTTAATAAGCTCCAAGAAGTTCTCTTACAAGCATGTGAAAGTGAGTTCTTATCTCCTTTCTTATTATTCTTTGTTGATCCCTCTCCTGAAATTCCTTCTAAGTATATTTTGGAAAAAGAGAATGAAATCATTGATACCTTTCTTAATCTCACTCTACCTTCTCTTCATTTTAATGCACTCTCCTTTAGAGATGATGCATTAGCAAGTGATGAATCTCCTTCCACATTTGATCCTCCATGGATCGATGTTGAGAATATTTATTTGAATAATTATTCCACTAGTTGTGATGATTCTGTAAATGTAATCTATGTATTTGCTTCCCCTCAAAGACCTAAGAGAATGATCATTTATCTGTCTCTAGCTAGTCCTTCTCCTAAAAGGATTTGTTCTATTAACGGTTTCCCATTTCATAGTGATTCTCTTGATCTTTTTGTGGCTCCCTCTTATAGAGCAGTAGCCCATACTTATAAGAATAGAATGAATAAACAACAAAGGCTTCTTCAAGCTCCTAAACCTACAACTAAAGCACCCAATGATTATGATCTTGTTAGGAAACTTCAAGTTACTCCAGCTAAAATCTCATTGTGAGATTTGCTTTAGTCTACTCTGATTTACGAAGGTATGCTTCAAGAATCCTTGCAAAAGATCATCTTGCCTTCTTCTACCAATCTAGTCGATGTTAATGCATTGCTAGCTCATATTCGTATGGATTCACTGAATATTACATTCTATCCACATGAACTCCCACCTTTGGAAGTGTAGAAGTAGGTGGATCCTCTAATGATTATAGCTAACATTAATAATATCAGCATTAGATGTACTCCTTTTGACACTAATTCAATGCTCAATGTATGTAGCATTGATCTATTTCCTAAGATTAATATTGATTCATCTTCTCTTAATGCTTCTTCGGTTGACATTCGTCAGTTCGATAATGTCAATCGATAAGCCCTAGGCATGGTAGTCTTACCTTTGAGGTTGGGACCTGTTTCCATACCCACCCTTGTATATGTATGTTAGAAAAATTACCATATAACCTTCTTCTTGGTATACCATGTATTCATGCTATGGGTGTGGTCCCATCTACCAAGTTGCATCAATTTATTAAGTTCATTTGCAATAATCGAGTAGCCATAGTTAGGGCTAACCCTGAGGCTATGCACTAATGTGAAATGGTAGTTGTTGGTTAGGTTTTAGTTGTGTCTACTCTTATTCCTTCAGTGTCTTCCAACGTGTTGGTGTTTACTCCAATAGTACCTACTACAAAGGATACTCTTGAGATAGATGTCCCTGAAGAAGATCCTTATAAAGCAAGAAATATTAAGTATGAGCTTCTTCTACTTCTTCTCAAAAAATGCATGTCTTGGTGATGATTGGGGTTCTCTAGACTTTGAGGAATCCGTCATTGGAGAAAATAAAGTCACCTTGATCCACTTAGACCTTTCGATAACATAATTCAAACCCACTATCAAAGATGGTTATTCTTTTGTATCGCAGGATAACGTGAACATAAATTGCAATGTTCTTAGTGTTAATCCCCCTTCTAAGGAAGATGATCACACTTTTGTTAAAAGGGCTAATGTTGGTAGTCCTATTAAGGAGGTTGGTGGTGATCCCATAGAAGAGTATAATCCCCATTACTAGAATAATTCTCTCTATGAAGATCCTCCTCCTCGAGATTTGCAAACACGTTATGGCCCTGAATTTAATTTTGTCTCTAAATATGGCTATGGGAATAAAGGTTGTGGGTGTAATGAACAAGGAATTAAAGTCCCTATAAAATGTGCACCTCATAAGAGTAATTTGGGACTTGGTTGCTTGAATGAACAATCTAAACAAAAACCATAGAACTTCAATGGTGACATGATTTTCGCTCAACCTCATTCTCTTAGATTGATTCATACGCCAATATCCATTGTCTTTGTGCCTTCTTCTTGTGAGTAGTCAAACTTTTGTCCACAAGAGAAAGGTTGGCTTCCTACTCCTCATTCTTTATATGAGCAAGAGCATATTCAGTTGATGCTTTTCAAATCCCACTTAATTACTCTTCCTTCTTCTACACGTAAGAAATTTCATAAGCATGATAAATAAAAAAACTTTTTGTGCATACCATCAAGTGCCTAGCCATTCCACTAGTGAATGTAAGGCCTTGAAGGATAAAATACAAGTTTGTGATTCAAGTGCCATCACTCATTTATTTGTTGATGCACCTGCCTCTTCTTCAAATGACAAGTGATATCAAGGTCTAGCTATATCCTACATGTTCTAAGTATCTTGCACATGCTTCTCCTCCCTTGTATGTTGGGGGTAGTGATAACTTGTTCTTGAGATGTGTGTCCTTCTAAGGACCCCCTCTCTTCTATTTATCTTTCAATTGGAATGTCCCTTGAGTATACCCCTTTCTTTTGAAGGGTTCTTGGGGATCCCCCTTTGAAATCTTCTCCTTGAAATGAATTCATTGGCATCTAGCTTGGGGGAAGCCTAACTAGACCTATCTTTTCTATGACCGTCCTGTAATGCAGCTTGTAGTAGCCATAGGCTTCTCTGACCAATCTTGCTCTATAGGATCGAGAACTTGTAGAGATCCTTTCAATCAACCTTGTAGGACTGAACACTTGTGAGGATCCAATCCAACTCTATAGAGTTCCCTACATCGAGCTTCCCTCAAGAGAGAGTACCTGGGGTGCCTTCTTTGCAAGTCTAAGGACCTGTAAAGTGACTTCATCCTACAGGATCTATTCACCATTTGTTTGTGTGCCTCTGGTGCACTTTGTTCAACTCTATAGGAGAGAGTACCTATAGAGCCTTTTGTTCACCTTCCATAGTTTTACGGATTTGCAACACATTTTTTTAACTCTCATTGGGTCTGAGGACTAGTGGAGCCATCTCTCTTGGAATTTTCATTCTTTTCTAGCTCTTAAAATTCTCTTCTCTCTTCTCTTCTCAATTGTGTATACTAGATCAAAGATTTGTATCTTCTTCATCCTAAGTATGTGCTCTTTCTCTCTTTGATATTGGTTGCTTCCCTAACTTTTGGGTGCATTCTTCTCTTGAAGCAACCGATCCTTACATTCTTCTCTCTATTTAAAAATTATTTTATGTGTTATTTCTTAATTTGGGGATGACGTATAGTATCGAGACAACCTTTTACATCAAGGACTCTTTTACTTTGTTGAATCAAATCCTTTAGTTTATTGTGTGACTATATGTATGTGTTTTTGTATATTCTAACCCCACAATGTAGTGGATTTTTATGTTCTCACCTTGTTTTCATGTGCAGATCTTTTCTTGTCTAATGTGTTTGTTTTGTAGGTCTTCAACTTGGGAGCAAGATTCCTTGGTTCGAAGAGTTATCTGCTTCCTCTATATCATCCTTTTGGCATCATGATTTTATTTAATTTTAGTACATTTCCTTTAGCGTGCATATTAGTCTAGATTCATGTGCCTGCTAAAGTGGCCTAGGCAAAATGTAATGTTGTAAAATTTCACCCCTTGCAATTTTACATACATTCTTGTATCCACTTTAGTGTCCACTCCCTTAGCATTCGTGTAGTATCATTTTAGGCCCTACATTAGCCTTGTTCCCTCTCAAGATGCTCAGGACGTCTTTTTAGCAACTACCTTCACGCATTAGCTTTGCATCAAACCTTGCATTTTTCATGTTCTCATTGTTTTGTAGCATGATGTGTCTAGACACTAGCATGTTGCACGAACATCCGCGTGTCGCGCTAGCGTCCTATGACATTTCTACATTGAAATGACCATTTCCGAGCATGTTTTCCACTTGTCACTTACCTTTGTTAATGGTAACGGCCTAAGACACTTTGTAACCAGTTGAAAAGCTTCTTTTTTCTCCTCTTTTCTCTTTAAAAGTTGTATTTTAAATCTATTGGGCCTTATGGGCTTATCTCTGGAGCTTTCTCTCTTGCATATGCTCTCCTTTCCCTCTTTACTCTCTTGCTTGCACAAATCTCTCACTTGTTACAACAGCTTCAAGCACTCTTAAGCTCTTACAATGTTCTTTGCAGCTCTCTTGGCTCTCGTAGCCCTCTCTTTCATCCTTGCTCTCTTTGGCTTCCTTAATCCTTGCAACTAAGATCTCCCTTATCTTGTGCTTGTGAGCATCTTGGGATTTATCACATCCCTGTGATACATGTTCTCCTCCTTGAGTGGGGATTTATTTTATCACTCTTGCATTCATTTCATTCCTATTATCTCTATCTATCTATTTTGCTATCCGTGGAGGTGGGAACACCAAAACGAGGGTTTGACGGAGGAAAACCCCTATACAGCCCCAATATTTTCTTCAAATCTTATGTATGCAGGTATTGAAGACATTCATATGTTGGAGGCTCCATTACTTGGGTTTTTGTGAGCGTCTTATATCTATCATCCTCTTTAACTTTATCATTTGTACTTTACTTCACTTTAGTTCCATTACTTTCTGTCATTTTCCCCATACTCCAAGAGTTCCTAGTAGTTAGGGTAGAAGTCGACACTTTGCTATTTTCTGTGATAAACTCAGTTTTTGTTCCGTACGAGACGCCAACGTGCCTTTGGGACTCCAAAATTTCATGTTGTCTTTCATTTGTTGCGTTGATGTCCTTTGGTCGACAGTTTGCTAGTTTGTCTAGAAAACCTATGTGGCCTGCTCTTTCTAATTCTAAAATTCTCACTTTGTTCCTTGAGGCAGTTTAGGGTAGTTCACCCCTTGGGAATTTCTTGAGAATAAAGAGACTCATAAGTAGTGAATCCCCCTTCTCTACACAAGGGAATCATAATTAAATTTTAGAGAATCAGTGACCAACTTTGGCATGACTGTGTTGAGGGCTCCAAAGTCAATCATGGCAGTATGCAATAATTTATCCCCTACGATGAGGGTTCAAAAGAAAGGAGTGGACTTTGGTTTACATACCTCATTACTACCCAGTTTTTCTTTTGCATTAAAAAATGCTACAACACCCAAAGTTTGAGGTTCCTAAACTGGCCTCTTGTCTTTCCCTTGGTCATGTGTTGGGGTCGGATCTAATCATGGAGTTTTCCTATCTTTCCCCAAAGCTTCCTACAACAAGGACTTCTATTCAAGAATAGCTAAAATATCCCATAAGGACATATTGGTAGGGGACATCTTTAGTTGCTTGACCATATTAAGTGATTCAGGTAGCAGTATCTTTGGCTTGAAAGGGATTGTTTCCTTTGGTCATTGGAAAGGTTGAAGTGCGGTAGGGGTGCTAGGGGGTAAAATTACAAAGTTGTGTCACACTTTCAGCCAACTTATCAATACAAGTGAATTTTAGTATTTATAACTAAAAATCAATTTTGACCAAACATATGATCTAGTAAGATTCATTCTAGATAATTTAAATATGTCCACAACTTTTCCAGCTAAAATTGTTGGCTAAATGCACATGTAGCACCACTTTGAGGCCAATTTACTAAAAAAAATGAAATTATTTGAAAAATGAATGCTTCGACAACTCCTACTCATATAAATAACTTTTCTTTAAAATGTAAAAATACCCTTTTGTAGATCCATAAGTGTAGTTTTCAAATATATATTTATTTTAATAGTTCAACTATTATTTATATTTCATTTTTATTTTTACTAAAACTAGGTTATCAACACAAAAATATTAGGTTGATTGCCATGTCAAGAAAAATACTAAAACTTATTAAAAAAATAAAAAAATAAATATGATGCCCTAGATAAAAGAATCTAGATTAAGATAGTATAATTTTTTTTCTATTTTAGATAAATATTTAAAATAAAAGTTGACATCGAGTGGAAAAAGTTGTGTTTTAATACACACACATTTAAATATTTATTTAAAAATATATATTTAAATATTAAAGTTGCAAAAAATTATATCCATGCCCTAAAGTTTCAAGTTATAAATATACAACAACAAAAATTGAAGGAAAAAAAAAGAAAATTTACTATATAAAGCTTGATGTCTCATGTAATGTCATTTTTTAGCATTTTATCAACAACTAAATTATAGTCTTAATTTATAAAAAAAATATTCAAATAATTTTTTAATTTTGTCAAAAAAATATAAACATAAAATATACTAAAAAATAAACATTTGAGTACTTTACATCATTTCAAAATTCAAAACATATATGCCACTTTATAGTGATTCAAGTTTAAAATTTAGACCAGTGTTGGTCAGTTCCTTTATAAAAGTGTGACACAACTTTTTACTTTTACCCTAGGGATCTTCTTCACGGCCTTTTGCTATACTTGAGGCTCTTGTACATGTGCTATTGTACATAAGGTACATGCTCTCTAGAGTAAATCTCCACTTGGAGCAAGTGTTGTAGTCCGAGTGGACTTGTGTGGTTGTTGCTATCAGGACTTCATTTACAAACACTGCATCCTCTCCTTCCATCTAGGAAAAAAGTGCATGATCTAGAATGATCTCTGATTCTTGTTCTAGCAACATGCCTTGTATCTAAGTGTTAAGAATAATGCTTTCTACTTCGAGAGTCTGGAAAGCATATACACCCACGTCTAATGAGATGCCTTGACTTCTCTGTTCGGTGACCTTTTGTTTGAGGTTGCCTCTCAAATAATTTTGAGGCATGTTCATGTCGTTACAAGGGAAACACAAAGCATTTGTATTATTTTCCGAATTATTCTATCCCACAACCAAGCTTCTATTGGGATTAGATATTGAAGTTTGTAGCAGAGTGGGGACCAGAACGATCTAGCCCAAATTTTATGACTAGTTGTTCCCTCTTGCACCTCCCTGATATTGATTATGCTAGAATGGTGGTTTAACTCCTTGATAGCTCTAAGAAGGAGGCTTCAAGGGCATTTTTTTGATTGCTTTATACTGAGAATTTCATTTGAGAAAGCCTGCAAATTTTTTTTATGTCATTCACCTTTGTGGCTAGTGATGAAGAACTAGAGGTGTTTCCTTGTGAATTGGGGTATACATACATCGAAGGTGGGGGTGTGGTAGGTGTGCTAGGAGTGTTGAATTATGCGGGTTGGGTTGTTATTTTTGCAAACATCAGCATAGGAATTCAATGTGGGGGATTCCCAACATGCATCAAGTTATTCTTAGCTCTTACCACTAAGTCATATGCATCTAGTAGAATTTTGCTTCCAAGTGGCTATATCATGACTATGATGTTTGAATTGAAAGCTTTTAAGTAGTAAATGAATGCCATACCCGTAGGTGGCTGAGTAGTTGTAGGAATTCTTTGCCAGGTCCTATGGAACCTTGTATTGAAATCTGTAACAACCTCCTAGGGCACTCTCTTTATCATTATTAGCTACTACAATAGGGAAGAACGGTCTCCTTTCTCTAAAAAGTGCTCAAAGAACCAATCTTTGAGATGATCCCAAATATTGATAGAGTTCAAAGCTAGAGATCTATACTAGTCCTATTCCTTGCCTTTGGAAGAGGTCACGAGCAGCCTTAGAGCCACACTTTGCTCACTCACATAATGGATAGTGCACACATCTGCAACATCTTGTAGATGCTCCTTTGGAGTCTTAGAATCATCGCTTGAAAATTTTGGAAGTGCTTTAAGGGCATTAGTGGGGATAGGCTGCCATACTTTAGGAGTAGGAGGAATGAGCAGGCTACAAGCTACATAGTTTCTAGGTACTGGAGTGAACATGGGGAATAAAGTATTTCATATCTAAAAATAAGTATTTTTATTTAGAATAATCTACCCAATGATGGTGTAGATTGGCCCCTAGGGGAAGGACTTACCCCTCTATCTCTATTTCTCCTAATGAGTGACAAAGAATGTGCATAATTTCTTCTCCTAGGAACAACAAATGTTAATTTGGTATATTGAAAATTACCTCTAGAGGATGCCCTAGTTTGGATTCTGGGCATAAATGCATAGGCTTGATCTATAATCGAGAGCTCTAGATAATAGTTGAGTCACTAACTTTGATGTAGGGTTTCCCAATCAACATAGAGCCTCTGATAATCTGACTGAGTGCCTCTTCAAGACTGAGCTATTGAGAGCAACACCACCCTCTTGATCAAGTAAATTGAAAGTTTGGGTCCCACTAGGCATGCCAAAAAAGGAACTATTGATCCTTAAAGCTTACGCCTTGCAAGAATAGCCTTATGGGAAGTTTAGTGAACAAGGGAAACAATGCACTTCATTGAACAACCTTTGAGATTTTAGAAGCTAACTCTTTTTTCTTGTTTTGGGGAGAAAAGGGGAAGAAATAATACAAAGAACAAATCTATCTAAGGTGATGCGCCAAAGCTTTTACAACATTTCAAATCTTCCTACTAAAGTATCAACTCTTAAATAGTGACACAAAGTGTTGCAAACCCTTCATTGTTGAGAAGAGAACAAACTGCCTAAGGCTTAGATAAGCACATAACAAACATTCATATATTTTCGTGGGAAGCACCCACTAAGGTTCAGTAGAGTATGATACACCCTAAAACACCTATTAATGCCTTGAATTTCAACAGAGAATGTTCACCCATGAGCATAGTATGATACTTAAAATGAACTATTGCAATAATGAAAGAGTCCATGACATGATTCAATTTACTCCAATAATGTATCAAATATCATAAAAGCTAAGACTTAAAATACCAATTGTTAAGATCACATCCATACAAATGACACAACATAAAACTCGTGTAAGTAGAAAGTAAAACACACAAAAGAGGAAAAATTGGGTGCAATTTGATGTGCTTCCTTCTATTACTTGATTCAAAATGATACAAAATTGCTAGGGTTGGGTGCTAGAAAATGGACCTTCACTTGAAAACTAATCTTGTTAAGTATTTCTTACAAGAAATAGTGAAAGAAACATAGTTGAAGTTGTGAATGGAATGGGCTAATCTTTGGGAGAGGCTCAAAATTCCCTTTTATAGGAAAAAGGAAGCAACAAGCAAAAAGCTCTCTCCCACCATTTGGATCACAAAAAAAAAACTAAATTGTGGCATTAAAACGTTGCCATAGAAAATTACAGGGATATTTGCATAAAGAAAAATAAAGATTAATCTCCTTTCTGAAAGACTCATAAAGAAATTAAGCTTCAGTTGGTGATGATTGATTGAAACACAACTCAAAGCTCCTTAAAACATTCTTTTCAATCAACCCTACTGCAAAATCTTGGTGCAAATTCTAGCCATTTCAGGAATGAATGTTCTTTGACAAAACCCAAAGTTACCTATACACCATGCTTAATTAAGACCCTTTATTTAGCCACAAAATTGATCATGGATAGGGAGAACAAGGTAGTTGTCGTAAACACTCAGCGAGTGAATCCTTCGATCCTTAATGGTGCCTGCAACCTTTCGCACTAAAAAATCACACCCTTCATCACAGAGTTACCTATGCACCATGCTTAATTAAGACCCTTTGGTAGCCACAAAATTGATCATGGATAGGGAGAACGAGGAAGTTGTTGTAAACACTCAGCGAGTGAATCCTTCGATCCTTAATGGCGCCTGCAACCTTTCGCACTCGAAAATCACATCTTGTGGTAGAGATAAACAACGTGCCTTCCCTTCCTCTCGGGCATAAAGTATACCTGGGCCTTCGTTTAGATGACATGTATTGTTCTTTGGAGCTTTTCCAAAGCTTTATGCCTCTTCCTTGAGGAAAATCGCTACCCAGCCTACGTGACATGTGGGCAAGAATCATCAAGGCCCTCATTTGGGTTGCTTTGAAGAAACTCCCCAACGTTGACACGTGACATCTTTTTGTCACTAAAGACTTTGAAAGGAAAGCGCTTTTAGAAAATATTGCATAGCCAGTGCCACGTGGAGCTATTGTGTGCCTTTGCAAAAGAAAAAGGCCACTATCATGCTTCAAAATGCGCCCTGCTGACACGTGGTGTCCCTGACGCCAATGCACAAAGGAATAAAAAAGAGATGACAAAAAAGACCGCAGAGCCGAAAAAACATAAAGAACCAAACTTAAAACAAAGAAACCTACACCATATTGGTGGATGTTATCTTTAATCGTTGTAACGTCTCGAGTTCGTCGATTTGGGCCGGCTATAAAAGAAAAAAACAAAGAAACCTGAATACACTTAAATTCAATCTGTAGAGAAAAAATTGTAAGTGACATAAAACTAAAATAAAAAAATATTAAAAAATATACACTTTTATGCTCTACTCATATACATTGTATTTTTTTTCCAAATTTCATAAATTTAATTTGTAGAAAATAAATATTTCAACTCCTCCCGCTAACAATTCAGGTAATGCTATAAAACCCTTCCCTAGTTTCGAAATTCGTTGTCTGCTCAGTATATATCTTCGGCTGAAGGCCTTAAACCCCTACGCACGTATAAATCACAGCTAAAAATCATTTATGGAATCTTATGACTACACGTTTTAGGGAACAGGGTTTTGATGGGCGAAGGCAGATCAATGTGGGAATTGGGCTTAGACCCTATGTGCCTCTCCCATGTGAAACTTTTGGCATTTGATCTCCTTTCCCTGGAAAATCCTACTTCATGGGGAGGCCCAGACACGTTCTGGAGAAAAGGCAGGCCTGTTAGAAAGGTGGAGATGATGGGTGTGGTTGTTAGCAGGGAAAGAAAAGATAAGTTTCTTAAATTTCAGGTAGATGATGGCACTGCTTGTGTTCCATGCATTCTCTGGCTCAACCATCTTACTGCCAGATACTATTCAAGGGTTCAGAAGCCTCAGTTGGAGTGTGTTGCCGCAATGGCTCTTGAACAAGCGGAGGAGGTGCAGTTGGGTAGATTGGTGAGGTTGCAGGGTAGGGTTACTGTTTACAACAGACAATTGCAGGTATGGTACTTTTATGGGTTTTTAAACTCAATTGGCTATTTTTGACTTGTTCTTAAAATTAGATATGTTAATTAAGAGCAATGCCAACTTTGGATGTTCCCTAAACTAAATTGGTATGCAAGATCTATTCAAGTTCGTAGATAATATATTTCTTGTTTAGCCTCAACGAAAAATGATTAGAAGTAGTATTTTTCTACAAGTATCAAATTGTAGACCATGATTTCAGTTGGAGAAACAATAAATATATGTATTGGAGGCCAATTTTTAGAAGAAGCAGAGTATCTATATCTATATCTATCACACACATATATAATATTACCTACAACTTATAGAACTGTTGGGGAATAGTTTTTCAAGACTTTGCTAATTGGCGAACCTAACTTTTGAAAGTTTGTTCAAAATTAGCCAGATGAGGATAAATATCTCCATAAAAGTATTCAGACCTTCACTGTCTTCTCATCGAAATCTTCAATCTTAAATAATGTCTGGCTTTGAAACGACCTTGCAGGAAGTAAAGAACCATGAACATACTAAAGAAATAATAGATAATTAGAAACAAAATAAAATTGAAAGAGAGAAATTTTAGGTTCTTTGTGGGTCTGTCTGTAGGACCTATCAAAGTAACATGTCTACTTGTTTTAGACATTTTTTTCTAGAAGTGTTTAAATCTAAAATTAATATGGCCATGTTTTATTTGGTTTAGGATTTCATGAACCAGGCTGTAATGGTAAATATTTTTATATGTGCACCTAATATCATTATACAGCGGACAATTGAAGAGGAATTGTTTTGTCAGTTTTCATATAACATGATTACATATGCTAAATAATATCTGTATTAGTAGTAAATTCTATGTTTTCCCTCTAAAAGTATCCCAATACACATGTTTTTTTATTTAAAGATAAATTTGCTAACCATTTTATTGCTAGGAAAGAAAGTTTACATCCCTTAAGAATTTTTTCTGATTGCAGTTAACAGTGACATCTGTACTGGTTGAGAGAGACCCAAATGCTGAGATTCATCACTGGATGGATTGCATTCGTCTTGCAGTCCGGTGTTACGACTTACCTTCTTCTTTTCCTCCCAAGCACAATGCTTTATAACCCAAATGGAGTGAAGTCAATGAGCGGGTGTCAATGGGCTTTGGTTGACTGGTAATTTTTGCATTAGGATATATTATGGGCAATTTCTATCCATTATTAAAAAATTGATAGAATTTTCAAAAGTTAAGACTTATCAAGTCGTCAGGGTATTTTCAAGGTGGAGTCCTTTTTGCCAATTGGTTGCCTGTTTTCACCAAAATTTCAATAGTTAGACTTGCCAATGTAACATGATATTTTTTACAGAGTAGTTTTCACCGATTGAAAACTTTTTGACAATTTAAAAAAAAAAAAAACTTCTTGAAGTTATTAGAGTGGTTAATATCTACAAGTTATTCTAACTGTGGATCCAATGTCTATGTTAAATATTAGCCTATAAATATATTTTGAATTTTCCTTTTTTTTTTCGAATGAAATGACTGGCATACTATTCCATCCCTTCAAATTTTGCCTTGGGGCTCATGCCACAACAAAGAGTCGGTCTTGTGTACATGTTGCCTGTTTTGGTAGTATGTAATCATTAATTACTCTTGAAATTGATAGTGTCTTCAGGAAAATAATCGATTGGAAGCTGTAGAATTTGCTGGGAGTGGATTCCACTAGATCCTAAGCAATTGCAGAAGCAAAAGCTGCAGTGATGAATCTGTTAAAGTGGTTACCTTCGTTTAGGCATTTTACAAGTAGTATGCAAGTTTGTAGAAATGGTTCTTCATTTCATTGAGGTGCAGAAGTTTAGGTTTATTTTCGATTTATAGGCGACACATAACCCTTATATGTTGATTTCACTAAGAATACTGAGAGACATCGACATTATATCTCCTGCTCAAAATTGCAGCAAATCAATAAATCTTGTATTTCTATCTTTGAGGTAACCATTATCATTGATTAAGGTGCACAATTCCACAAGTTGTTCTGTGACGGTGAAGGAAATTCCAGGATGTAAATTGTAATCCATTCTCCACTTATGCATTAATTGTGTCTTTGTGTTATTGCTTATTAAGTAAGACTGTTTACTAGAGTTGTTGAAGTTGCTGTCTCAAAGCATTGCTCTTTCTTGCTTTCACAGTTCAGAACAGTTGCAAAAAGTAGGCAAATACCCTGTTTTGACTTATGCTGTAAGGAATGATAAAGCAACTCAATCTACTGTGGTTGGTTCTGTTCTCACAGAGCGAAAAAAGCTTTGCTGCTTTCTAAAAGTTGAACAGAATAGAAGATTAATAGTTGAACACTTTTATGGTTCTTAGTAGGCTGCTTCTGCAAAATAGCTGCTGTATAGTTATACAGGAGAAGAAGCAGGACTCCGATTCTTGAATAGTTTTCTCGCTGGAAAGAATGTATGGAACTTTTCAGGTTGAGTTTAATATTATGAAAGTCATTGAAAATATGGAGGTTTGTCTTTGGAGTTTGGAGTTAGTCTCCTTACTGGACAATTATGGTCAGCACATCCCAACGGTTGGTCAGATTGTACTGTGAACAGAAATAGTATAATAGTTCCAAAATTTAGAGAAAATGTAAGATGCTCAAGTCTGAAATGTTTCAGACTTCAAAAGTGTGGATCACTCATTAAATCGGTTGCAGTATCATAGATGGTTACCTAGTCAATCAAAGATACTATTAACCAGTTTTGCTCAAATTGTTTGCTTTCTTGTGTGGTATACATGATTGGGAATACATTGAACGTTCTGGTAATTTTTCCTTGTAGGCATTTACTCTTTATTCAAACTTAAATTTTCACCTTTCATGTGGCTTACCATTATGGACCCACCAAAAATTTATTATAACCAGTTATGAATCTGTAATGGTTGAGAAGGTCTGCATTGCTGATAGTCTTCATTGGATGGATTACATTTGTCTTGCAGTGTGGTGTTATTATTTGCTCACTCCTTTGCCTCCAAAACACAATGCTAATCAACCAACTGGAATGAAGTTGGCAGGCAGGTGTACATGATGGGCCTATGGTTGACATTAGGATTTTTGGCTATCATTTTTCCAGTAGCTGCTTTTTTAATTAAATATTCAAGAATTAGATTTATCAATGCATCAGCGTCTATTTAAAGGCTTCTTCATTTTTGCCAATTTGCTACCTTTTTTCACCTCATTTCCAAAAATTAGACTAACCAATGTTTCATAATATCTTTTAGAGGCTATTTTTTTGTCAATTGGAAAAAATTTCACAAAATTTTCAAATATTTGATTTTTCAAATTCCAATGAGCTGCATTACCCAAGCTTTTATATAGAAATGTATATAGAGCTATTAGATTGTTCAATATCTAAAAGTTGTTTTAATGGCAAATCCAATGTTTTTCATTTGATATTTTACGGTTTTACCTATGATATGTATTTTCCTAATCTATTTTCAAATGGAAAGATTAGCATACTATTTCATCCCTTCAAGTTTTCCCTTGGAGCCCATGCCACAAAGAAACTAGGTTCCAAACCTATATATATGTTGCCTGCCTGAGGTAGTATGTAATCATTACTGTTGTAATTGATTGTTTCTTTGGGAAAATTGTTGATGGAAGCTGTAGAATTTCGTTGGAGTCAGTCTGCAATAAGCCTCTAGAAATTGCAGAAGTGAAAGCCGCAGTAAACTATTTGATCCACTCTCTGTCTTTATTTAGGTATTTTAAAACATTATGCACGTTTTTACAAACGGTACCCCATTTTGTTGAGCTGCAGAAGTTTTGGTGTGGTTTTCATCTTATAGGCTACATATAACCATTCTATGCTGATTTCATTAGGAATATCCGAAGGCTTTGGTAGTAAACCCCTATCTCAAAATCATGACATTGAAGAGAGTTCATATACTGCCCTAGGGGTAACTCTTATTATTGATTAAGATCTACAATTCTATGAGACATTCTGTTACGGTGAAGGAAATTCCAAGCTGTAATCCATTTGCCACTTCTGTATTTGGGAAACTGTGCCTCTGTGATATTGCTTATTAATTAGGAGTAATTTAGGACTGTTAACTAAAGTTGCCGAAGTTCCAATCTCAAATCATTGCTCCTTTTTGTTTTGCATGGTACATAACAGTTGTAAAAGTATGCACATACCCTGTTTTGATGTACGCTCTAAAGACTGATATGGCTACTCAATCTACAACGTGCCGTTTTTCAACCGTGTTGAACAGAATAGAAGATAAATAATTCAATCTTGTATATATCTCTGGAGGCCTTCTCCTGCACAATTTCTGTTGCATATTTATATAAGAGAAGAAGCAGGACTCCAATTCTTGACTAGTTTTGAAGTTTTCTGACTAAAAGAAAGCTGAAAACTTTTCAGGTTGAAATGATTTTCCATTGAAAACATATAATTCAACGAAACAAAACAAAATGCTATGAAGATTTATTATTTATATGTTGGGGGTGCCTCTTTGCAATCTTTTCCCTTGCCGCGCAATTAGTGTCAACACATCCCAAAGAGCAATCAGATTGTACCGTGAATGGAAATAGTTTTATAGTAGCAAAATATACAGATTAATTCTTGCATGTCCAAGTATGAATTATTTTAGTGTCCGAAATTGTGGGATAACTCACAAAATCAGTCATAGTCTGTTAGATGATTACCCAATCAATCAAGGATGCTATTGGCCAGTTTTGCTCAAATCATTTGGTGAAGCATTAATGATGGGGACATATAGGGAATGTTCTAGTAATTTTTTCTTGTGGGTTTTTTTTTTTTCATATTTAAACTAGATTTAGGGCCTTTCATGTGACTTGCCATTATGAGTAATCGGTTATGCACATCTCTCGGATGGCATACGGCAAATTCACCACCAACAATTCACCGATGGAAAATTCACCGCCAGCAGTTCACCGTGGGAAAATTCACCACCAACAATTCACCGATGGAAAATTCACCGCCAGCAGTTCACCGTGGGAAAATTCACCGCCGTGACAAATTCACTGCCAGCAATTCATTGCGATGAAAATTAACTGCATTAATATTTTTTAATATATATATTTTTAATCAAAGTTTTCCAAATATATATTAAAAAATATTAATGCGATTAATTTTCCACCACAGTGAATTGCTGGCGGTGAATTTTACTTGGCAGTGAATTTTCCCACGGTAAACTGCTGGCGGTGAATTTTCCGTGAGCCATGTCAGACACAACAAAAATTGGAGAAGAAAGTTGTAACATAAAATAAAATCTGAAACTAAAAATGCTATAGACTGAAACGGATGCATATTGAAATCTGCAAGCTATTATATAGTGAAATATGAAACTATGGGGAAAAAAATATTTCTTGAACATTGCTGAAAATTATTTCACATGGTACATAAAGAGGAGAAAAAACTCTCATGAGAAGGTATGGAACACCAAACCCAAATATTCATGACAGTCTGCATGCTGCCATCGGCCCAAGCACAATCATCATATTTTTGTGAACAACTTCCATTTAAGACAACTAGTATAGATGCATTAAATGCCTATGCAAATAAGTTAGTGTGAATACCATTGTAGGGATGTGACGTGTATTGTATGTGTTTGGGATCTCTCGAAGATTTATGGCTTGAAGAGTTTTCTTCCATGCTATGCAGAGTATTATATGATGTTCTACCTCAAGGGTTTATTTTATTTTTTCTTATAGTCTATTGTGTTGTGTGTGATCTCTCTTCTATATCATTATATTGACATTATTCTATGCTTAGATTTTGAATAAGTGGTATTAGAGCTTTGCTTTGGACAAAGTGAGAAAATTTGTTGCTGATTTGTTTCCAAAAAGAGCCAAATTTCTCGTTTAGGGTTGTGCACTTCATATAGACTTTCAAAACTAGATTCAATTTGTTTGAAAGAGGACTTCAAGAGCTTTCCAAAAAGGTGGCTACATTAAAAATGTGGAGCAATACTAAAAGAAGATATGGTGATTTGAAGTTGACTTTGCAATTTTAATTTTTGGTGAAATTTTTTATGCACGACTTTGAGGTAAAATTTGATGTCTTGTAAATTGCGTAAGGAAATCAAATTGTGTAATTTGCAAGTGGAAGGAAATATTTGAATCTATTGCAAGGTCTTTTATTGATTTTTTTTTTTTTGAAGCCCTAGTTTTCATGGAAGTTCCTAAGTTTGATGGAAATGCTAATGGTAGAGAATGATAGTTCTAGTTCAAAAGGGCTTATTATTATCATGAATCATGTAAGTAAATGCTTCCTAGTTAGTTGGTGTAACTCTTAAATAATTATTTTCATTGTTTTTCTAATTTACTTCTTAGGATGAATTGGAACAACTTTTCTTAGATGGGGTTGGAGTTTTAAAAATTGTTAGGGATTTTTTATTTTTATTTATTTATTTTTGATACTTCAGGGGTGTCCTTGCGACCCAACTCAAGGGCCCAACAACCCTTACCTTGGGCACCTGAGGCGAGCTAGGGCAAGATTAGTCCCCTGTGGGTGAGATCCTTGTAGAGCCCTATTGTTCTATGGTTGTGTGTTGGGTTGTTTTGTTGTTGTTTTCCCTTTTTCCTTTGACCTTGGTGTGGAAATGTGAAGGACTTAGAAATTTCAAGTATTTGTTGTTGGCTATTTGACAAGGTTCTATAATCAGTGTTGGGAGTCAACAAGATTTTCATAACCTTGTAGAACCCCAACATCCCTTGTCTAACTCCATTATTCTTTAAAGGGAAGAGTGTGTTTGCCAGTGTGCATCACCAAGTTGAAAAGGTTTTCAAACTTGTGTCGGGAGTTGACAAGTTTTTCCTAACCTTGTCGACACCCACCATCATTTTTCTAACTTATTTTTTGTTCAAGAGAAGTTTAAATTTTGTTTTTTGGCACTTTGTGGAGTTTATAAAATGTGTCAAGAGTCAACAAAGTTTTCCTAACCTTATCGAGGCTCGATGGTTTTCTTCTAACCTTGTTAAGTATGAAGGAGAACAATTTTCAATAGGAACGCTAGTGTATGGAAGGGGTTCTTGAACCCATATTGGCTCTTGACAAGGTTTTCACAACCTTATCGGAGGTTAACAATCTTTTCAAAGCTTTTGATAAGGCATGTTCGTCCTTTTGGTAGAGTTTTGAGGTGGTTCTATAAACACTTGTGCTCCTTGAAATTGGTTTGATTGTGACTAGGTTTTGCCATCAATCAAAAGAAGGTGAAAGGTTGGCTAAGTGTTGATGTTGTCGACAAGTTGTGTTGGCATAAAACCAATTGAGGTGGATGATATTAAGTGGTTCATCCAAGGGTTGCCATTTTAGAGTAGCCAACTGATATACACTAGACCCATACTTAGCTATACCCAACTCTTTCTTGTTGGATAGAGAAAAGAGAGGGACAAGGAGGGAAAGAGAGAGGAAGGGAGGGAGAGAGAGGTAGAGAGAAGGGAAAATAGAGGCAAAGAGGGGGGAGATGTAGACAATTGGAGAGGGAGATAGAGGGAGGGAGAGATAAAGATAAATATGGAGGGATGGCTAGATAGAGAGAGGTGAAAGATAAAAAGATATATGTAGAGAGGAAATGATAGAAAGAGGGATAGAGGGAGACAAAGGGGGAGATATAGGTAGAGGGGAGATATATAGAATGGGATATATATATATATATATAAAGAGAGATATGGAGATAGAGAGAATGAGAAATAGAGGGAGAGAGAGAGGAAGAGATAGAGATAGAGTGAAATATAGAGAGGGAGAAGGAGAGAGACATAGAAAGAGATAGAGATAAAGATAGAAGGATATAGCTCGATATAGATATATAAAGATAAGGAGACATAGAGAGAGATAGAGAGAGGGGGAGAGATAGAGATGTACATATATAGAAATAGATATATAAGGAGATATAGAGAGATGGAGATATCTAGATGGAGAGATAGATATAAAGAGGGTGAGATAGATAGAGGGAAAGAGGGAGGGACCTAGAAGAGAGAGTGGGAGAGAGGGGGAGAGAGAGTGAGGGAGATGGAGGGGTAGAGATACAAAGATAGAGGGAGAGGAAAAGATAGAAATATGGATAGATAGATAGATAGATAGATAGATAGAGAAAGGTGGAGTTAGAGAGTGGGACAGAGGGAGAAGGAGAGATAGAATAAATGGAGAGAGGAATATAGAGGGATAAAGAGGAAGAGATAATGAAAGAGGAAAATATATAGGTAGATATGGGGAGGGGAAGATTGAGATAGAGGGATATGTGGAGAGGGAGAGGGAGATAGATACACAAAGAGGGGGAGATATAAATAGAGGGAGAGATAGAGAGAGAGAGGGATGAAGAGTGATAAAGAGAGATATAGAGAGATAACTACATACGAAAGATAGAGAGGAGAGAGAGGTAAAGAGGAAGAGATAGAGATAGGAGTTGTAAGGAGAGAGATGGAGGGAGATAGAAAGATATAGAGGGAGAGGGAAGGAGAGAGATAAGATATATAGAGGGAGAAATATTGGGAGATGTAGAGATAGAGATATATCAAGAGATAGAGAGTAAGAATGAGAAAGGTAAAAAAAGATAAATAGAGATGGAGAGGAGAGATATGGAGAGAGAGGGATAAAGATATAGACAGGGGAGAGGTGGATAAATAGATAAGGTAGAGGGGGATAGAGATAAGGATAGAGTGAGGGAGACATAGAGAGATATCCAAAGAGGGATATATATGGTGATAGAGAGAGGGAAGGGGGATATATATATTCACCAAAACTTTAATGGTTTCCCTTAGAGGACTGAAGTCAAACACATCACTCCAAGGAACTATATATATATATATATATATATTCACCAAAACTTTAATGGTTTCCCTTAGAGGACTAAAGTCAAACACATCACTCCAAGGAATTAGATCTTGCTTTGCTTTATTTTTTGGATGCTTGAATGCTTGGATGCTTTAGGATCAACAATGCATATTAGCCTTCACAAAATGACATGAATGCACATAAGCTTGAACATGATGAGAGGATCTTGAATGCTACAACAAATGACTAAAAAATCCGCTCTTGAATTCTCTTAACAATAATATTTGCTCATATGAAGTCTTGATAATGTTGCTTAGATTTGAATCGATAAAAAGTCTATGTATTTATAGGTGTTTATCTAATTTCCTGAAAATTAGATTCCAAAAGCTCACAATTGCATACGAAATTTGAATCATTAAAATACTATCGAAAACATATTAAAATTTGGGACCTAGGACTTAAGGAGGACCCATTCACCCTTAGGCAAGTGGGTCTTGGCCAAAAATTCCAAGACACATTCATCTCAGGGTGATTAAAATATTAATTGCATTAATTAAATATAGGTTTCCCTTTCCAAAAATGAGCAAAATAAGGCTTTGGAATGCATAATTTGATAAATTAGGAGCTTGATGAAGTTCAATTAATTAAGGGACCCAAACATAGTGTGGAATTGTAAAGGTATACAATTTCCTACACTACAGGTCTCAAACAAGCCCCTTGGGATTGATATGAGAAAATAAATAGTTTTCTACTTGTATTTTATTTTATATGTTTTTGATAAAGGTTAAAACAAGTTTTGAAGGGACCTGAAACCCTTTACAAATATGAAAATGACTGTAGAAAAGACAGCATGTAGCCAGCCAAAAAACTAGCTCCAAAACAAAACTCTTCAAGATTTACATTTAGCATTTTTCTTGTGGGAGCGGAGAGTCATGTCTAAAGAAGGCCTAGAGATTTTAGCTTTTTTTCCCATTACAGTAATCCAACCTTCCTCCACTTGCTGCGCCTTATCAAGCCAGACCGGCTCACTATTATCTTGAAGATGAATGCCCGACGCCAAAGTCTTAGAGATTTCATCATTATTCTTTTGCGCAGGCAAAGACATATCTAAAGAGTCACTAGACAAGGAAGCCTTGGCGCTATCACCAGGACTAGCCGCCTGACACCTAGTCACCTGTTTAGAAGGGGAAGCCATAGCATCCTCGCCATTTGAGGCATCCGAAGGGGATGCCCCAAAACCTTGAGGTTCAGAAGTAACCACCTCTAAAAAACTCCTAAGTTGATCAGATTTCTTCACAACCGTATAATGTTGTAGTGAAGCACCATTCCACCAAGTAGCCTTCTTATCTTTTTTCTTGAATCCGCATTGTGTTGCAGCATGTCCTATTTTAAAACACCTTCTGCATCAGAAGGGAATTCCTTCATAATCCAAAGATTGGATCCAAGAACCCTTTGAAGATTTGAGTAAGACCTCAGCAGGTAGTCCTTTTGAAACATCAATTTCAACTAGAATACAGGCAAAGGTGGAGTGATAAATATAAGAAGATTCCTCATCCACCAACAAGAAATCGCCAAGGGCTTCACCCACATCCTCCAAAAGAGAGTCACTCCAAAGGTGGAGGGGAAGATTAGGCAATCAAACCCATATTAGAAGCTTAATAAAAGTTTCAGACGTGGAGTTGAAATCAGAATGCCAGAGCTTAATCATCAGCAAATATTTGTCCTCCCAGCTAAAGAAATTGTCACATAATATTATATTTCTATCCTAAGCATTATCAAACTTAGCTACAAAAAATCCCTTAGCCATGGGGAAAATCTACACTCTACCAGAAATCAGAGGCTCCCATTCGGAGGTGATCCAAGAATGCAGCTGAGGAAGACTTGGCCAAAATCCCCTAAAGCGGCAGATCACCCCACAAGCAGAAAGCTCAGCAGCATTATCATTTATTTCTTCTTATGTCTCCTCCTTAAGCTTCATAGAGATGGCATTGGTCGCCAAGATAAACCCGCTAAATGATCTTCCAAGTTTGGAATCCGCTTTAAGCCCCTTTTCCTTCTTTGTAGGACCTCTGCCCCTACTCCTCTCCCCAGCACCAACACCAGCACCACCGCTAGAACCCTTCACAGTGAATGAAGGACAACCACAGCCAGTGTCGGCAGCGTGGGCCACAAAATCCACAGTTGGGCATCTGTTTCCAACAGTCACATTAGGGTTTATGTTACCAATGCCTCCATTGCCATTTGTTGCTTTAGGGTTCGCCTCCATCGCCATTCACTGCTTAAAAGAATTATTTTATTTTATATGTTACCACTCTAATCCAATGGTGTATATTCAAATGCATGGAGATAACCTTTTGATATTAGTCTTGTATGTGGATGATTTTATTCTCACTAATAGCTCTTCATCCATGCTTTAGGATATATGACACTCCTTGATGGAGCACTTTGAAATAATAGATCTTGGGATTCTACACTTCTTTCTTGGTCTACAGGTTCTTCAATCTACTAAGGGTATCTCCATACATCAATAGAAGTATGAAATTGATTTTCTTTATCATTTTAGCATGGTTGATTGTAAGATTTATCCTATACCTTTTTGGTCTAGTGCCACTTTGACTATCACTTGCCCCACAATTTGCATCAATGTCATTTTGTATAGATAGTTGGTGGGTATTCTCTTATTTGATAGACATGCATCCTAGTATCACTTTCATTTTGGGTTTTTTTTGTTGTTTTTACCATGATCCCCATAAGAGTCACTTGAAGGTATCTAAGCATATTTTGAGCTAAATTTGAGGCACTAAGCATTTTCAAATTTAATACACACAAATATTTTCATATATAGTAGGCTTCACCAACTCAAATTGGGAAAGTGATGTTGACTCACAAAAGTCCACAATAAGGTTTATTTTTTTAGTTGTATGACCTTGCAAGAAGGAAACCACTATTATATTTTCATCCACTAAGGAAAATTATCAAGGTGTATTTATTTCCAGCCAAAAGGTTTTATGGATTTGATATCTTATTACTAATGTTCATCTCTCCTTAGAGTATTTATCTATTGAGGAGAAAGATGCTAACATATTCACTAAACCTTTGACATCTTCTTATTATCTTCAGTTGTGATCAATGCTTGTGGCAAAGGAAATATACCTTGGTGGGTCTTCTTGAGTCCACCATATTTGTACATCTCTTTTTCAAGAGTTTTCTCTATTAGGTTTTCTCATTTTCATTGATTGTGAGATATTTATTTTTCCATGGATACCTCATCATGCCTTGTAGAGACCCATTTTTTAAACTTGTCATGCATTATTTAGTGCCCCTTTGAGTTGCACTTAACGTGGGTGTTGGTTTGAGCATGATACTTTACCTAACTAGTTAGAATTTAGGACCTATTCACACCTTATTCTTAAGTTTACTTATGTTATTTTTTTTTATCCCATTTCATAGGATTTAGACACTTCACATAATCTTGTATGATTTATGTCTCTTAACCTTGCTAATATAGTAAGGTTATTTATTTTTATTGTATAATTAATTTTGTTGAGGTAATAAAATATTTTTCATTGCAACTCTCAGTTATGGAAGGTTCGTTGGTTTTTTGATACATTGTTGTTCCTATGGGTTCACCATTACTCCAATGGGTAGATTTCAAGGAGAGAGAATGGTAGAGAGAAGAAGTAGTGTGAGAAGAAATAATGTGGGAGAGTAGTGGACAAGGTCATAGAGTTTGGTGTGATGACAATGAAGATCACTAGAATCAAGTAGAGATTGGATATAAAGAGAATTTCCTAAAGGAGTTGATAAAAATTTCCAATAAGGAAAATAATTTGTGAGGAATTTAGAGAAGGGATAAGTCATGTGTGGGACTAGGTTGATAGCTTGTCATTAGAATCAAGTAGAGATTGGAGATAAAAGAGAATTTCCTAAAGGAGTTGATAAAAATTTCCAATAAGGAAAATAATTTGTGAGGAATTTAGAGAAGGGATAAGTCATGTGTGGGACTAGGTTGATAGCTTGTCATTAGAATCAAGTAGAGATTGGAGATAAAAGATAATTTCCTAAAGGAGTTGATAAAAAATTCCAATAAGGAAAATAATTTGTGAGGAATTTAGAGAAGGGATAAGTCATGTGTGGGACTAGGTTGATAGCATGAAGGAAGAAATAAATTTTATGTGAGCAATGAGGTCATGTGTAGGGCTAAGAGATGGACAGGGATTAGAGTAAAATAAAGGAGCTAAGAGTGCATGTAGTAGAGAGAATAGAGAAAGCATAAGTCCCTCATTGTAAAACAATAAATATTTCATGTAGTAACCTATGTCATTTTCTTATCTATTTGAATAGCATCTTATGTGTTGCATGAATGGTTGCATGTAAGGTTGGGTCTCCCTTATTTAGGGTGTAGTAACTAGTAATATGTGGTAGTCCATATGGCTTAGGCTATCAATTAATATATGGTGATCTATAACAAAATGAAATCCTTTGGCTTATATATTTATATATGTGGGCCCGTGGGAATCAAAAGTAAGATATTTCTATTATTTTGATACCAAGGTGCCCCAAGACTACCATCTTATCATGTTTCTAATGATGCGAGGCTCATTTGTATGTATTGTTTTGGGATTTGATGTCCCTTTTCAAAATTTTATGTGATAAAAATATATAATTTGTGTGAGCGCAAAACTTGCACAAACTAACAAGAGATCATTGAACAAGAGTCAAACATGTTATAAAAGAAAATCTAATGCTCCCTATGAATTTTTTTAGCCAAATTCAAGAGAAAACATGAAGATAACAAGAAACTAATGAAAGATAACATGTAACTCAAATTAAACTAGCTAAATCTCCATCCCATAGGGGGAATGATGCTCCTTAGATGTGGAAAGAAGCCATTTCCCAATCTCTTTGATAAGTTTGATGATTTGTTGATAATCCAAGAGTGAAAGTGACTATAATCTAGCTACAATGCTTGAAAATAATGAAAAACTATGGACTCAAATGACTATAATGGAAATGCATGAAGTTGTGGATCCATATTATGAAAATGATGCCTCTATTTATAGAAGCCACTTGAGGGTTGAAGAATGGAGGAAATTGGTGAATGTGGGATAAATTGAGAACCAATGAGAATGTGTCAAGTGTCACAATTCTATTGGATGAGGGTGGAGCGCATTTTGGGAAATGTATGTGGAGGAGGATGGAAGAGAAGTAAATGTTGTTGGTTGATAATTTGAAATTGTTGTAAAAGGAATTGAATGTGATTTGAGAGGATGTAAAATGATTTGAAAGGTTGTAAGAGAATTTATTGCAAATGCAAGAGGATGTGATAGGTTTTTGAAAACCTTTGGAGGGAAATTGAATAAGAGGTTGTTGATAGGAATATTCTTTAGAATATGCCTTGTTGGGGGAGAATAGATGAATTAAATAATTAATTGAAATTATTTTCATGTGCAGCCTGGTTAGTTGACCACGGGTTGATTTAACTCTTGAGGAGTTAAAAGTTGGAGGATTTGATAATGATGATTAAAAAACTAATTTAGGATTAATTAATTGGAGTGAATTAAGAGATGTGACATTTGATTTGATTGATTTTTAATCAAATGAGAGGATTAAGAGAGGATTTAATAAAATGATTTGATTTAATTAAATAAGATGAATAATTAGTTAAAAGAAGGGTGAATTAATCCAATAAATTTAATTATTTGATTAATAGTTGAATTTGCTGATTTTAATTAAATAATGTTGATTATTCAATTAATTGATCAATTTGATATGTTTTTAGAAGAAATGGTATTAGTTGATCAGAATCAAATGTCTAGTATCAATCAGGACATTTTACGTGTCTACAATTTGATTTTAAAAAATGAAGTATGATGATTAGTCGATTGAGTGAATACAACACCTACTTCAAGTTTATTAAGGTACTTAAGACAAGTGAGACTTAAATAGACACATATTAAAATAGATATATACAACCACATCTACACTAAATCCATAAAAGCCAAAACTTAACTAAATAATGAAAAACTTATGCAAACATAAAGTCAAACTAAACAAATGACTATAATAGAAGAAAAATATGTGATGTCGGTTTTGAATCTTTTAGAGTATTTAAGAATAAATTTAATCTCTACAAACTGATCAAAAAATAATTTAAATATATAAATATAAATTCTAAAATTCAAGCATTTATTGTTTCATCTCTCACTCAACAAATATTAAACAAAAAAAAAAAAAAAAACTTATGATTAACAATATAAAATTTAAAATTAAATTCATAATTTTTAAATATCTTTACTTTCATTTAAAAATTTACTTTATTTCTCTTCATACTAAGATATCTATTTCACATCATCTTCACATTTATAATTTAATACTTATACATATTTTAATTTACTATAGTATTATATTATAAAGTAAAATTTGAAAATGTCAAATATTAATTTTTTAAATCAATATGATTTCTTTTATAAAACTAACCAACTTTTGAATATTTCACATATTTCACATTTAAGTATACGTTCTCATGAAAACAATTGATAATCAAATCAAGAAATAATTTTAAAAGTCGTATCACTCAATTATTTTTCTATTCATAATTATTCTTTGTTAATTTGTATCCAAAATATATAATTATTAATTTTTTCTTTGAAAATTTGACAAAACCAAAACACAATTTCGGGAATATAAAAGATGAACTACACAAGTAAAGTAGATTATCTATACGTTGACAGATCCTCTAAATAAATTTTTGTTTTATAAAACCAAAAAAAAAATCCACCATTTAGTTTTGTTTTTTATGCTTGTATTTAGTGCAACATGAGTGCTTTTAAATTTCTCGTGAGAAAGACTGAAAAAAACAAGTTTCTTATGAGAACGACTTTTGAATAATTAATTATATTCTAGTGGGTTGGGAAACAACTGAAATTGAATTTGACAATATAGTTTTACCAAGTCAATGTAAAACTAGACTAGGCATGTGGTTGTTGAATACTTCCCTTGTTCAAATCTCAATATATGATAACTTTAATAAAAATAATATTATTTGAAATAAATTATAGAGATGGGTTGACATTTAATTTTTTATTTAATTGTAAGGATACATTTATAGGATGACCCACTTTGCAAATGATTCATTTAAGACCTCTAGATCTTGTTAGATCGTCACTTCATAGTTATCATCTAGTTCTAGATAAAATGTAAGCTGTCAGTTAGCCCTTATTTCTTGTAGTTGGAACCATAAATGCATAATCCTTACATATAGTAGGGACAATAAGAAAATCCCAAATAATGTAATTTAATTTAGGATTAGCAAAGATAATAAAGTGTTCAAACTCATAAATTTAAGGACTAAAATTATAAATTATTTATTTTTTAGATTTTTATTGGTAATAGTCAATTGGATTGTGCACAATTCATTAATGATTGATTTTAGAATTTAGATAATATATTTGGATTATAATTTTTATAATTAATTTGTTTTAAATATTCATTTTTCATTAGATGCCATTATGTATATAAATATTTATTTTGTATGATTTTATTGTGATTTGTTTACATTTATTGTACACCTTCAAAAAAAATTGTTTATATATTTATACATATTTTGCATCAATTTGAATCTGATGAATACCTTTGGGTATGTCTTGTGCTAGTATTGAAGCTTTGAACTTCCACAATCATTTGTCAAACCCCTTTTTATTATTTTTAACGAGAGTTGAAAGTATGGAAAACACACAAAATACAAGACGAGTGGTGTATATAGTAAATGTTGATGCAAGTTTAAAGTCTACTCTTTTTCATTTGATATGATTTGAATTCAAATATTCCAAGTTAGTAAAGTAATGATTAAATTATGAGATAAGATGATTTTAGGATTTGATCAGTTTCAAATGACTCTAGACCTAAGGTGAATAGGGCGATGGGCGAAGCCTACATGCAGGGGTGTAGGCGACAAAGGAGAAATTCTATTTCGTTTGTCAGGTTGAACTCCTTTCCTTATAACATCCACACTTGAGGACATTTGTATTCCACTCACTAGTCTACTCCCTTGTTAATTCAGTATGGTTGAGGAGCTACCTCATTAATTTAATATAACCCCTTAAGTGCTAAATTTAAATACTTTAGCATCGAATCCAACAAGAAATAGTCCCTATGGGTTCTTAGGAAAAAGGAAAAATAAATATTTGAATCATGTAAAATAAACATTTATTTGTGGTGCATTTTTGGAGATGTGTTTAGCCACATTAAATATTTATTTGGCTTCATTTATAATTTTGTGTTGTAAGATTAGCTAGAAAAAATTATGTGGGTTGTGCATTAAAAATATATTTAATATTGAAAAACCTTAGTATTAAATCTATAAAAGAAAGTGTGTGTTTAGTTGTTACATTGGGTGTCATTTCTATTGAAATTTTATAAAGAGTGCATATGTGAATCATGGTATGGGATGTGTGGTTGTATGGTTACTCATTATGTTTGGACACATCAATGATGCATTGGAGGAGGTTAATAATTCAAAAGTATTCATGGAGACTATAAATTGTGTATTATAATATTTTAATGTTGAATAATGAATTAATTGTGGATATTTTAAAGGCTATATTTTTTCTCATAAGGGTTTTCCCAAGGTATAACTTGTGTAATCTTGTGGTATGTCTTTGATCGTTGCATTATAGTTATTCTATAAGCTTTCATGTATATTTTTCTCTCATAGCATTATTTAGGAAATTATATGATGAGCTTGATATTTTTTTAACAATTGGGTAAAAGCACAAAGTTGTTTCACACTTTTGGCCAACTTATCATCACAATTAAATTTAAGTATTTCTAACTAAAAAACAATTTTGGTCAAACATATGATCTAGTAAGATTCATGCTAGCTAAGTTAGATACTTCCACAATTTTTTCAACTAAAATTGTTGGCTAAAAATATATATAGCACCACTTTGAGGCCAATTTACCAAAAAAATAAAATTATTTGAAAAATTTGATGTTTCAATAACTCCTACTCATGTATATGATATTTTTTAAAAATATAAAAAATACCCTTTTGTAGATCCATAAGTGTAGTTTTCAAAAATATATTAATTTTAATTAAAATAATATTATTATTTATATTTTATTTTTCGTATTTTGACTAAAAGTAGGTTATCAACATAAAATATTAGGTTGATTACCATGCCAAGAAAAAATACTAAAACTTATTAAAAAAATTGAAAAAAATATGATGCACTAGATAAAAGAATCTATATCAAGATGGTATAATTTTTTTTTTTCCATTTTAAATAAATATTTAATATGAAAGTTGACGTCAAATAGAAACAACTTCTTTTTGATACACACACATTTTAATATTTATTTAAAAATATATATTTATCAAAATTGGAAATAAATATATCCATGCACTAAAGTTTCAAGTTATAAATACACAAAAAAATTGATAGAAAAAAATAAAATTTACTATAAAAAGTTCAATGTCTCATGTAACTTCGGTTTTGAGCATTTTATCAACAACTAAATTATAGTGTTAATTTATTAAAAACTACTTTAAAATAATTTTTTAATTTTTTTTTAAATACAAACATAAAATATACTAAAAAATACATATTTGACTGGTTTACATCATTTCAAAATTCAAAGTTACATATATGCCACTTTTTAGTGATTCAAATTTAAAAGTTGGAACAGTGTTGGTTGTTTCCTTTATAAAGTGTGATACAATTTTGTGCTTTTACCCAAGTGGTATCAAAGCCATGGTTGTTGCTAAGGGATGTGAGCGATCCCTATTTTTATTTAATACTTTTTTGGTTAGATCTGATGTAGTACTAAATCTATGGAAATGTTAGAGATATTTTAAACATTTTAAAATATAAGATGTGTTGTGTAAATTGTGAGAGTTATAGGTTTGAGGTTTGTAGATTTTTTGTTATTATTATAGATTTGGGGTTTGATAAAAAGGATTTTCTTAGGTGTTCACCATGAGTATTTCAAGGAGGAATGTTTAGAAATAACCTCTTCAAATAAAATGGACTATTTCATTGGATCTAAGAGGCCCAAGACATGAATATTGACATAAAGTTTAATATATTTTACCCACTATGACCTAAATAAAAAAATCCCCCAAAGTATGTGGTTCTACAATCATATTGTGTAAAATAGAAAAAAAATAAAAATAAACTTTTCAATATTGCATAATAAATTGTAAAAATTATAGGGTGTATGAGGATCATAGACATCTATACCCCCATACTTATGGTAACCAAGGTACTAGTTTTAAGCCACACATGGTTTCAATCCCAATCAACCCCCGACCAAATTTAATTATGGTCAATACACTTAGCCCCTAACCTTGGCCATCTATTGGGTGGGAAAGATCCCATCCCCTACAAGCATAAAATAGAATTCAAATTTGATTTTATTTTGATAAATATGTTCATTCCACCCCTAGATCCCACTTTTGCCTCTACATACTACCAACACTTAATATCTACCCTTGTGCTACTAATGATGTCATGGTGATGTCAATTATATGTGCATTCCTCTTTTGGACCTATTTGATCCATTTGAGAATGATTTTCTTCCACACATTATAAATCTCACATTCAATATCAAAATTTTAAATTCTTGTAAGTATTTGGGAAATCTCAGTGGAGATGTTTAAAAATATTGTTTGTAAATCTAACATAGATTTCTTGTGAAGCAAGTAAGAAGCCATTAATCCTTACAAACACATTCAAACTAAAAAAATAAAATCCAACTTGCATTGGTAAATAATAAAAAATAATATAATATGAATTCAATAAAGAAATTAAAAATCTCAATAATGCATTTACGAGTATGAAATTACCAGATCAAAAGAACATATAAGAGAAAATTATTTAGTTAGAAATTGGTTACTTTTTAAATAAAGTTAGTATTATGATTAATTTTAAAATCCTTTAAATGAACTTAGGGTTAAAACCAAGACATAAAATGTCTCTGCAACTTTTGTGCTTGTTGGTTTTTCTGAATTCTTTTGGTTTTTTGAATTTGATTCATTGATTGATGGTTCGATTAGGTTGGGAATGAGCAAGGCTTCCCCATCTAGGATTGTTGTTCCCAAGTATGGTATTGTGCCTAGGTTTGCTGCTCCCAAAAATGTTGATTCCAAATGTGGTACAACTTCTAGTTTCACTGCACCTTCTTCTGTGGAATAGATAGCTTGTACAACTAGCAAGTCCCCTCTATTGCCCCCTTTTGGTTTGGAGTATTTTTTTTCTAAAGAAGACTCAATCTCATTTGTGGAAAAATTGGTTGGTGGAGTTTCATCAGCTATAGCTAGGATGAATACGGATTATGTCTCTGGTTCAGTAGATGGTCGAGAAATTGACGTTCCTAAAGCATTTATGATCCAAACAATGGATGGCCTCAAGCTTGTTGGAAGTTTCAAGAGATTTTCATTGATGATATAGTACTAGAAACATAAGCATGGTATGTACATAATGCATGATATAGTGTTTTCATTCATGTCAACATTTTTGTGGATCATCCTAATATGTTTTTGAGGTATTGTGGAAGACTTTTGTGCAAGTTAAGTTGGTCTGAAAAGTGTAGTTATATGAAAATTTGATTGTGTCAAACTTGCTAGTTCAAGGTTACTATGCATCCGTTTTTGGGATTGAACTAATTTGTAAAGGAAGAATTTTCTCTACACTTCTAACCTAAATTTATGGTTGTTAGAAGAATCCAAATTCAATATTTCATACTATTTGGTGAAGTATTTTGGGAGATAGGAGTAATAGAGTCTGGTCTAGCTTTTCACAGTCATTTCCTATATAGTGTGATGATGTGGGAGATTTCAAACTCCTTCGTGAATGAGTCTTTGATGTTGTGATATTGAAGTTATGTTTCCATGTGTTATATGAGTGTGAATTCCAAGTGGGATTGACATTTGAGATCCACGTGTTGCGAAATGGGTGAAGAGTTTAAGGATTTTTTATTTTGGTCCTATGGTGTGCCGACCTAACACATTTCGTATGTATGCAAAGGGTTAATATGTGTTGTGATTCTATATGATATCTATTTTAGGTCCATCCTGACCTATCTTAAGGATTCTTGAATTTTGAATTATGGTGTGAAGTTTGGGTAATAAGGTTTGGAGCCAACAAGTTTAATTTTGTGTGTTACATCCAATTAGGTTGAACTAATTGATGTTACACTCAATGCATATATATATATGGTGGATTGATTTTGGTGTTTTGATATAAATGAAGTAATGTGATGTGAGATATATGATGCAAATTTGATTAAAGAAGAGATAAGTTGTTAATTTTGAGATCAAAATTATGCGAATGCAGAGCAGAGCTAAGCATTGATCTAGATTAGTGCAAAGATTGATATTGTACTTTATTGAAACTATAATATAGCATATTGTAGATACATTTATATCAGTTCAAATAGGTTGTAAGCCACCCCTTCTTTCTTCTATCTTGTTCTCTGTGGAAAATGAGTCCACCTAGACAGTGAGTTCAATTGTAGTTAGCACTTATGTAATATACTATATTCATATATAATATATTGTGAGCTAATCCTAACCATGGTTTTTCCCATTTGGGTTTTCCATGTAAAATTCATGGTGTTCATGTGTTATGTGATATTGTGGATGTTTTAATGCTTTCTTTCCTTACTGTAGTTGAATATGCTTTGGTAATTGGATGGCTAATATATGAATGGTTTAATAGAATATTGATTCAACCCCCTCTTAGTATTCCAAGTGTTCAACAATTGGTATAAAAGATTGGTTCCCTAGAAGCATCTTGACCACTTTGGAAAGATCTTGGAGATTGAACACATGGTTGATAGGAAGTTTCCTATTCCTCTGAAATAGATTCTTGCTAATGGATACATAAAAGAAGATTGCATACTTGAAAAATATGGAGAAATCAATGTTGCTCTTGAAGATCTTGACAAAGTTGAAGGTGAAAACATTGATTTGAAGGAAAATGATAAAGAATAAAATGAATGCATCAAAAAATTGAGAGATAAAATTAGGAAGTTTAGAGAAAGGCATAAGAAATTCAGTGAACAATTGAAATGTAAGAAAATGAAAACATCAGTAGATTGAAAGTGCAAGTTGAAGAAAAGAAAAGAGTTAAGGAATGTTTGAATGTAATGGTAAAAATAAAATCTGATGAATGCATAAGGCTTGAACAAGAAGTGGTAAACCTAAGATCAGATATGGAGAAAGAAAGAAGTCGTGAAGATAAATTAAAGACAAGGTTTATAATGCTTAATGAGTTAATTGCAAGTCAAAAAGAATCTAAAGAGAAAGGTGGTTTGGGACTTGAAAAAGGGGAAAGTTGAAAAGAAGATCAAACACCTAATGCACAAAAGAAGATCAATGAACCACAAAATACTAAATACAAGAGGAACAATGGAAATATTTGGAATCAAATAAATAATGCTAGAAGACCTCTAGTTAGATAACCAAATGCTCAAAGGTACCCATCTCTCAATGGAAACTGTCATTCTTATAATAAATATGGACATAGAGCAATGGAATGTAGAAGCAAAATGAATTACAATGTTCCATCCGTTATTGGACAATGCTTCACTTGTAAAAAGGTTGGACATAGAGAAAATGAATGTAAAATTCAAATGATGAATGAATACAACAATAGTAGAATGATTCAATGGTTACTGTTATACATGTTATGGATTTGGACACAAGGCTAAACAATGTAGATCTAGAAAGAATATTCAAAAGAATGTTGTATGTCAAAATTTCAATAGACCTGGAAATATCGCTAAGTTTTGTAGAAGCAAAAACACAAGGAATGATAATCCGGTAAAGAGGAATGAACAAGTCAAAAAGGTTTATCCAGTTGAAGTAAAGAAAGAAATGGAAAAAATATGGAGAAAGAAAGAGGACACTAAGAATAAGGAACAATCTGTACCACCCTTCGGTGTAGATGTTTCCTCTGGAAACTAAGCCAAGAGCTATCAATTAGGGGGAACATTAATGAAAATATTTTCCCCTGCCAAAAAAGAGGTGTTGAAGCTACAACATGGAGATATTTGATGAAAAAAAACATGCTAGATCCATTGGTGAGAATTGCAGAAGAAAATATGCTAATGCAAAAGTTTGTGGAGCTTCGAAAGTTGATTGAACACATAGTTTTAGGGTTGCCAACTTTATGAATTGAAGCATTTATTGCAAAAAAAATTAATAGATGAAAGGGTTATAAGAGAATTCAACAAGGAAAATTCATTTCACAAAGCATTCAAAGGAGAATAGAGCAGTGGAAAGAGAATTTGAAGAGTTCAAAGTGATTCAAAGTTGCAGAGCATCGAAACCCTAATCCCATAAAGAGAAGTGAAAATGTATTTAGCGATTCTTGTGTGCCCTAGTTTTTTTTTTTAAATACTTGCTTAAAATCACTTTGAATACATTTTACAATGGCTACACCTTAGGTTGTATAAGTTTATGAGAAACCCCAACCCAAATTCAAGAGATATCCCATAAGAGCCATAGAAGATGACCCTCTAGGTTCCTTCTCACACATTCCTTATGGGGTCCTACCAACAAAGGAAATTAGGGCATATATTCGTGGAAGTATGGATGAACATTCCCCTAGAAAATTAATAAATGTATGGGAAAATTAATTAAGTACTGATGAATTCACTTTGAAGTTGGAATACAAAGCCCTAGTCAAGAAGAAACTAGACATATGGCAGTGGTCCCAAAAAAATTTCTATGATAACAAGTGGATAAGAATGGTATTAAGCATAATTCACGATTAGTTCATCTGGATTAATATGCCACATATGATTACCAAGGAAGTGATAAGAGAGATTGCCAGTTTATTCTCCACCAGACGAGTTCCAGTATTAAAATATGTCAAGAACAAAGATGTAATGGAAAAGACAGGTACAACATTTGATTAAAGAGCCCTCACTGTAAATCCTATCAGAAACCCTGTTGTTAGATGTGCGGATATGTTCATTAGATACAAAATATACTACACCAACAAAGATAACTTAGTTTTTGCTACCGCAATTCATGTGACACAAGATATGGTAGAGAATAGAGTTGGCTATGACCTTTGTGACTGCTTAGGAAACAAATGATTGAAAACGTAAAAGAGGTAAAGAAAAATAAATATGTGTTTAAGTATGGCACATTGGTTATGTGCTTACTCTTTTACTTTTTGAAACAGGTTTTAGTGATTTTCAAAGCTAATTGGATGACTAGAAGGCCTATGTCACACCAAATTTCTAATTATATGAGGATTCTTGGAGACACTAATGCACAAGATGATGTACTTGTTTCTTTCTTTGTAGTATTCTAGAGAAGAATGCATGAGAGACCGATAATTCCTAAGGAAATGGTGGATAAGTATAAAAATGATATCACCTTTCTAGTTTCCATAGATCATTGCATCACGAAGGTAGTGGAACCAAGGATGGTTTGGGTTCTAGAACTAGGTTATTAATTAATAGAGGCTGAGCTAGTTGGTTGCGCAGATGTATTATTGAACAATCCTAAAGATACAACCAAGCCTATGTATGGGAATTATGAAGAAAAATACATGGAAGTCCATATGAAGCAAAAATAACTTGTTATAAGGAAGAATGTTGAAAAAATGGTGGATGTTTATGCACAAGACTTGGTTCTTTCCAAGGAAAGAGTGTGGATTACTAGATAGAGAGCTAGAGTAGTTATGGTTGCAGCAGAAGCTTCTAGGAGCTCCAGAACATCAAGTAGGATAGATACCACACCGCCATCGGTTCAAAAGTCCTTCGAGGCTTTACCTACTATAAGAGAGAAAAGAAAACCTAATTCTAACCCTTCAGAAAGGGAGAAATCCCCTCCAATTATGTATGCCACTAGAGAAGAAAAGAAAAAAGTTGCCACCACTGCACCCTTTGCTACCCCTACAAGGAGAGTGAAGAAAAAAATCCATAAGAGAGAAGGGAATTGGCATTAATATTTTAGATGAAGAAGAATATCTAGAAGAATAAGGATCACAGTTGGTCCGGAGAGGAAGGAAAGATGCTTCACAAGGTGAAGCAAGTACCAAGAGGAAAAGACATGATATTATTGATACTGAAAGTGAAGAGGAAATTAAAAAAGAAAAGGAGGCATTCAAAATTCACATGAGGGAAGTGAAGAAGGAAGCCAAGAAGGAGAAGCAAACAAAGACAAGTCAAAAGAAGAATTCTCTAGTGAAGGTAAAGAAGTAGAAACAATAGGAAATATCTCATACTCCAATGAAGTTGGAGGCACTGTTCAACAGTATTGTGCATAATGAAATGTTGAAAGCTATTGTAGAGCTATACAAGGAAGCCCATGAGGTAGAAAAAATTACTATAATAGAAGCCATAGTCAAATACATTGTTTTTTTGAACTTGATATGAAGAATATATGAAAGGATATTCTTGATGATACATCTAGGACATTTTTTTGAAAAGGATAGAAGAAGCCATAATAGAACATGAAAGGCTAAAGGATGAAGCCTTGGAAAGTGTTGGTGCTCCTTTGACCAAAGAAGATAGAGCCACATTGGATACCGTCTATTGCAATGAGTTGAGAAAAAAATAAAGAGTTATCGCTCTCATAGGAATCGACAAAGAAGACCATGAAATAATAGAAAGAGTGTAATGAAAAATTTGAGGAGATTGTGCACAAGATGGGACTACTTCTGGTAACGAAATAAATAAATGATGATACATTTCCCTCATAATCAAATATGGAAGGAGAAGTGCACACTTATGATGCTCAACATAAGAAAGATACCATTGATGAAGTTAGACAAGATAACACCCCTGCAGAAGAGGAGGATGTGCCAAAATAAAATAAAGAAGAGACATTAATCAGAGGATATATTGCAAAGGGAAATGTTACACATTCATCTCTAGTACAAAGTGTATTAGTTGATCCTCTAGTAAACACAGGAAGTGTTACAAAGGAATACAAAACAAAGGAAGAGAATACAAATATTAATGTGGAAAATGATGAAGAAAAAGTTGATGAGGAAAAAGAAAAAGAGCATCAAGAAGAAGAGCATAAAGAATAAGAGGACACGGAAAAGGTTGCATACAAAGATAAAGAGAAAGATAAATCAACTAACTCTGGTATTGCAGATGAGGAAAATATTATAGATGATAAGGGAAAGGTTGTAGAGACTTCAAACTCTCTTGGCGAGTCCTTCGGCTCCTCTGGAGATTTTCTAAGAAACCTACTAAGTGTAGAGCCCAATTTCCAGCCAGTTGTGTCTGCACAACTATTGCAACTATCGATGAATCAAGGTAATGTCGACTTGGAGAAGTAATGGATGAGACAATGAAAGTATTGCTTGAGATCATATCCAGATCGAACATAGACACATCTCTCTCTAGTATGGATAATCTATAATTAATGATTGATTCCTTCAAATCATATGCATATGGACTGAAAGAAAAGGTAGAGAAGGTAGTGGAAAAGGTTGAGTGACAAGAGAATACTAGAGATCACAAAGAAATGTGTGGTTGCATATAAGAAGCTCTTTGAATTGCCAGAATTTGCAGAAGCATGTGTAGTTGAGGCTAAGGCACTATTGTGTTATGGGATGAAGTGGCTTGGAGCCACACAAGATATAAGAAAGGAAATGGAATCCATTGAGTCTTATATCATTGCAGCCTCCAATGCATATGGCCCAACAACTGACCTGACATGTGTTATAAGAGATCTTCTAAAGGATCTTCACAAGAAGTTTTTCCAATTGTAGGCTCAAAAAGAAACTATTATTTTGCAGTTTGGAGAAGTCATGAATGCGGTCAATCCAAACCTTACAATTGTTTCTAGAGCATTCCTTAGTGTTGATAAGGAAAAGAAGATGAATCCAATTCCTACTACTCTAGAAGAAGGAGAAGAGCTCCTATTCGAACAAGAAATGAAAAATAGGTTGCTTGTAGAGGCCAAGCAAGAATGGGAGTGAGGAAGATAATACTGGAAAGAAAAAATGAAGAATTTGTAGGTTTCAACCACCTCTGATTGACTTATATCTCATTCTTCTTCTATCTATTTTTAGGCTGCTTGTATATATGCAGACATATAGAGTTGCATTTTTTTGCTCCAGTAAATGACTCGGGGGGATTCAATTATTTTCACAATTGTATATATGATTACATCATTCAGGAAGAGTTCTAGTAATGAAGCAGAATAGGTGTATATAGGCACCCTTTTCCATTGATGTCAAAGGGGGAGAGTGAAACATGTAAAAAGGGGGGAGAGAAAGTTATAAAGGAAAGTTTTTTTGGAGAGTTTTGATATGTTTCCATCAATGAAAAAGGGGGAGATTGTTGGAATTTTGAGGAGATTGTCAATGATGATGCACTACTAGCAACATAAGTATGGTATGTACATAATACATGATACAATGTTTTCATTGATGTCAACATTGTTGTGGATCATCCTAATTTGTTTTTGAGGCATTGTCAAAGAATTTTGTTCAAATTGAGTTACTCCAAAAAGTTCAATGATATATAAATTTGACTAAGTGTCAAACCTACCAGTTTATGGTTAATGTGCATCCATTTTTGGGTATGCACCACTCTGCAAAGGGATATTTTTCTCTATGCTTAGACTAACCTAATTTTATTCGTTGTTAGAAGAATCCAAATCCAAGATTTCATATTGTTTGGAAAAGCATTTTGGGAGATATGAGTGACAAATTCTGGTCTAGAATTTCACTATCATTTTCAATACAATGTGATAGTGTGGGGGATTCTACACTCTACAAACGAGTCTTTGATGTTGTGATGTTTAAGTTAAGTTTCCAGAAGTCAAATGAGTGTGAATTCCAGGTGGGATCAACATTTAAGATCTGTGTGTTGCAAATTGGGTGGATAGATGAAGTATTTTTGTTTTAGATCCTATGGTGTGCCGATCTAATAGGGTAAACCCACAAAAGTGGTTTACAATTTGAGTGAGGAAGGAAAAGTGGCAAAAAAAAACCCCATACAAAAAAAATTGGTTTTTGGGGTTTGAATGAACCCTTTGCTTTGAGTGAACCAAAAAAGGGTTCAAATGAACCCTAGTTCGTACGAACCAGTTAAATGCAAGGTGGACCCCATCTCACCAAAAAAAACAATGAAAACCCCCTTTTGAAAGGGGGTTCGCTCGAACCCCCCTGGTTCGAGCGGACCCCCCTTTTCCCACCTCCCTACTCTCTAGCACCAAAATAACTAGAATTTTTTCCCTTTGAAGCTCGGGTTGAGGATGAAAATGGTGGAGACTTCACGAACCGAACTGGAATCAGGTAGTCCTTAGAACAAACTATCCAATGACTATAATTTTAATATGTTTTGGTTTTATTATCTATTTGTTTTTTTAGTTTCATTAAACATAGGTTTTTCATTGAAAATGAAGCTCTTTGTTCTACACATGTGGAAAAATATAAGATTATAAAAGAAAAAGATTGAAAAATATGTGCACCAGATATTGAAGTCCTTGATCCAATAAAAAAATTGAATTTCGATACATACAAAAAAAGTTATGCATTATACAGTCCACCTATGTCTTAATTGTAATTGGTTTGACTTCGAAACTTGATTAAGGGAAAAATATTCAATAAAACACTATATAACCAAGTGGAAACACTAGATATCGGAGTTACAAATCTAAATTTGAAAGAATTAGAATTTTATCCTTCATGGAAAAAATGTTATGCTTTATACGGTGAGCGTCACTCTTGAAAATGTTGTCAAAGTTGAAAAAAAATAGTTTTCAAGGGGGATGGAAAAAGAGTTGCAATTTGATTCCAAAATTTTTGAAAAAAATATATTTAAAATCTACAGAAAAAATGTCATGAAACTCTAGTTTGCATCATCTTCAAATTCCTCATGGTTTAGTCACTATAGGTGCCTGAAAGTGAATATTTAGTTAGAAAAAATTATTTCAGTGTCCAGTTTAGCCAAAAATTGTAAACCACTATTGTGGGATCACCAAATATGTTTCTTATGTATGTGAAGGGTTAATATGTGTTGTGCTTCTATATGAGATCTATTTTAGGTCTATCCCGACCTATCTTAAGGAGTTTTGAATTTTAAATTATGGTACAAAGTTTGGGTAATAAAGTTGAAGCCAACAAGTTTGATTTTATGTATTACATCCAATTAGGTTGATCTAATTGATGTTACACTTGATGTGGATATATATGTGAAACCTAGAAAAATATGTTAGGTTAGGGTTTAGGACCTTTCCACCTATTTTCCTTTAAGTTTCACTCAAGGAAACCGTAGAGATCTCAATCCAAGGATGTAAGGAGAGATAGAGATTTTCAATAAGGTTTACTAGGGTATGATCAAAGATAAAGAGGGGTTCACCACCAAGCAAGGTCTTGGAAAGACAAAAAAATGCAAATGATATGCAAAACCTAACTATATAACCTAGAAATGAATTCAAATCAGAACAGTAAACTGAGAAAGTACAGGGGTGCACCTGGAAACCTGAAGAGGATTGAATGAAGGTTTGAAATCCTAGAAATACTAATTTTAATGCACACTGGGACTCATATGCCAGTAGGGGAGATTTAGTCCTAGATTAGGGTTTTGGGCTGAAACCAAAATTTGGAACTGTTGAATCATGGTCTACAAAAAGAGTCTGAAAAATAGGTAACTAGGACTCATACGCCACAAGTGTTGATTTAGTCCTAGTATCAGGGTTGCTTTGAAACTATAATTTTCTCTAGTGTTCTCTTGTAGCTTCCCTCCTTCCAAATCTCTAGTTTTGAAACACTAAATTCAACCCTCTAGATGATTTTCTGTTATCTTGCAATGTAGATGACAACTCGCAACTTGACAACTTTTCTCCAATCTTTCTCTTCAATGGATCTTCAACCTAGATTTGCAAATCACACATCAAAGAGAGGGAAATATTTTTTTTGTTAGTGGATAGGGGTTTGCCTTGGTCAAACCTCGTTTTAGTAATCAAACCTTGAAATGAAATCAAAGAGGAAGAAGGAACGATGAATGAACAATATGTGATGTTGCAACTCGCCAAACCCTTGAAACAAAGGCTACAATATTATATGTAATGGATAGCATGAATGTGGATCTTGAATCTTCCTTGAATATTATGTATCTTAACTTGTATGCTTGCTTGAATCATAAGATACCTACATCACAAATGTTATCTCAAAAACAAGCATGATGCATGATGACTTTGACATGATGCTTGATTCTTGAATGTAGCTCCAAATGCTTGATAATCACTCTTGAATGCTCTTGTGCTCATAAATTTTATGTAATGATTGAATACTTGAATTTCTTAGATGACTTGTAAGCTTGATAGGAGAAGATATGTGAAATAACCTTGTTTAGCCAAATTTCTCAAAATTACAACACTACAAGCTGACATTAGATCTAGGAGAATAAAATATCACCAAGAGTTTACATTTAAATTAGGTCTAAGCTAAGCATGACTCATATGCCAGTTGTGGTGTATGAGTCATAGTAGGTTAAGCTTGAGACACATTTTCAAGAAATATTGTATTTTATGCTAAATTCAAGTTTGGGGCCCCGAGACTTAGGTGGGACCCATATGACCAAGGTGGCGTATGAGTCCCAAATCACTAAATATGGGCCATACAAACCAAAATCACTGAATTATGATTGGTCATTACATATATCTCAGGATTGTCCTTGGAAAGATGCATTAATTAAGGCCTGTGGATACAAAATAGGACCAAATAAGGCACAAAGAGGCCCAATTTTAGCAAGGAGGGCCCAAACATGTGTGAAAATGTAAAGGAATACATTTTCCTACACTAAATTTATCCCCCACTTTAGTGAGAGGAGGAACTTGCTTCAAACACACACTAAAGTAGATGAACTTGCATCAAGAGGGGTCCAAATGTACCAATGCTAGTGAGATAAGATGACAACGATCAAGAGGGTTGTGCAAGCCCCCAAGGATCAAGATCCTATGACAAACTAACATAACCACAAAAGAACACACATGAAATAATGTATGAAACAACAACAAGGCACAAGCATGCACTATCAAATACATAAAGAAGAAAGAAAAGGAGAAAAAGGGATGGATAAAGCTTCTACCATTTTTCCCGCATGTTGTGGATCAGATCTAAGCTATTTGTCCAAGAAATTTGATATCCACTATGCAAATTAACACACACTTACAAGGGCTAGTGGAACCTCAGACCATCCACTAGGTGAGCCCCCGACAACACATATGCACATGGTCGGTATGCGCTCACACAGACAAGCAAGTGGTAATGGAAAATTCATGCCTAAGTTCGGCTCCCATACATACAACCATACCAGAGATATACCTCCTAATAACTTTGATAAGGTGCCACACAACAATGAACTTTGAGCTCCATGAGGAAATAAAAGATTTGTATGCTTGACACCCATGAACAAGCAAGATGGCACCACAGGCAAGAAAAGTGTATTATGCAAGGTGGCCATATAATAAAAAATGAAAAAGAGTGTAAGGTATGGGTATGTGTAAGATCATCATGGAAAAAAAAGCCCTTAAGTGGAAAAAAATTTAGAAAAATCAGAGTTAGGCAACTTGACGTAAAAATTTGAATAAGTTATCTATATTATTTCAAAAATATGTAAGAATAGAATCTGTAGAAAATTGAATGTAGTTTCTAAACTACTAGGTTTATTTATTTTAAATCTATTTGGTGAGGTGAAATTTCAATACATTAGTACTTAAATTTTAAGGAAAAAATAAGAAGTAGGTATTTGACAAATACCCCTATACAATAAAATGATAAAAAAAATTTAGAAGATTTTGCTGGATATAAGTAGGATTCATGTCTCGATGTGATGCATATTCTTTGAATTTTCCCGAAGTAAATATTAATTATGAATTTTTTATTACAAATTTTAAAAATATAAAAACTTGTGTCTTACCACATAACTTGGTAAAACTTCATAAATTCATTTTTAATCCTATAGTATGAAGCATGAATATGACATGTTTGGATTCAAAAATGTAATCTGGGCCCAAGCTATAGATGTTTTCAATCAACCTATCAATCAAGATTTTAGTAAGTAATTCAAATGAAAATGAATAATAATTATTTATTAAATTCAAATAAACATAATTTATATTGGTGGAAATAAAATCTCTTTAAAACCCTTTTAGTTTCATCAATTTTGGGTAAAAAAAGTGGGTATACATGAGCCATCATGTCGATTACATATACACACTTTTGGCCCATCATGATCCACCTTTTATGCAACATATGTTCAAAGGAGTTTTTCTTAGTTCATGTAAGGTCTTAGCATAGGGAACATTGCACCTAATGTCTCCAAGAGAGGATCAATCAAAGAATAGAAGATTCACAACTTAGGGGATGTAGTGTGTCACATCAAACCACTAAGAGGAATATAATATGCTAAGAGATATCATGCTCTTGAAGGACATCACACCCAATGTCACCACAAAGTGAAAGAAACATCGCATGAATTAAGAAGACTACACTATGAAATACAAAATAATAATGCCAATGGATACCCCCACTTGAAAGAAATTGCTAAACACCATGCTGCAAGAAATTAATTTAAAGTAATAAATGATAAATGATAACAATAAAGAGGACATGAGAGCTTATTTGGAAAGCCCTATGCCAAGTCATATGTTTCCAAATGAAGCTATGTCATGAAAAGGGGTTTCCCCCAAAATCACATAAGGGATCCACAGATTTGGGGTCAGTATGTATTTGCTACAATGTTGTTATAGATCTCAGAAATGCCATCATTCCCAAAATACTCATGGAACAAGAAGAATGACACAAAGAGAGTGAAAACAAAGAGAAGATTTTGGGTCAACATGGAAGAGACCTAAATTTCTTGACACCTTGCGTCATCCCTAAAAGGAAAACACAAGACAAGGGTGAAGCCACAATAGTGGTTTACAATTTGATGGAGGAAGGAAAACTAAGAAAAAATTACCCCATGGCAAAAAAAATGGTTTTAGGGGTTCGAATGAACCTACAAGTTTGACCGAACCAAAAAGAGGTTCGACCGAACTAGGGTTCGAGCGAACCCATTAATTACTAGGCCCACATTTCCCGCCCAAAAAATAAAAGAAAAAATGCATATTGAAGGGGGTTCGCTAGAACCCCCTAGTTCTAGCGAACTCCCCTTTTCCCTAATTTTTAATCTTGTTCACACAAAAAACCTAAATTTTTATGCTTTGAAGAGGCTCAAGTTTGAGGATGAAAATGGAAGATCTTCTAGAGCAACTAGAATAAAATTAGTCCTCAAAAGCAGTATCAACGAATATATAATTTTAATATGTTTAGTTTTAGTATGTATTTATTTTTTTAATTTTAAACATAGATTTTCATAAAGCCAGAAGGTCTATATTCTACACATATGGAAAAATAGTAGATTATCAAATATTTTTGAAAATATGAGTGCACTAGATATTGAAGTCCTTGATCCAACCAAAAAAAAAAAATTGAATTTTGATATATACAAACAAAGTTACGCGTTATACGATCGTGCTATGTCTGAATTGTCATTAGTTTGACTTTGAAACTTGATTAAAGAAAAAAAATTCAATAAAAAACTATCTAACCAAATGGAAGCACTAGATATCAAAGTTACAAATCTAAATTCGAAATAATTACAATTTTATCCTTCATGGAAATTTGTTTATGTGTTATACGGTGTACGTTACTTTTTAAAAATTTTGTTAAATTTTGAAAAAACCCAATTTTTGTGGGAGATTGAAAAAGAAGTGCAATCTGATTCCAAAAATTTTGAAAAAAATATTTTTAGAATCTACAGAAAAAATGTGACGAGACTCTAGTTTGCATCAGCTTCAAATTCCTCACATTTTAGCCGCTATAGGTGCCCAAATGTGAAGATTTAGTGAAAAATAATAATTTCAGTGTCCAGTTTGGCCAAAAATTGTAAACCACTATTGTGGGATCACCCACAAAGAAAAGATAAAGAAAAACATTTTGGGTCAACATGGAAGAGACCTAAATGTTTTGACACCTTGCGTCATCCCCAAAAGTAAAACACAAGACAAGGAAAAGATAAAAATTTACAACATAGAGAAGAATGTAGATACAAATAGAGGAATATCACAAAGAGAGTATATCAAACATAATAGTATGAGGGATCACTTTACACACATGCAATCACATACATAAAAAAGAAAACAAAGCAAGAGACTAGTAAGGAACATGCGAGTCAATCTACTAGAAGGTCATCCACATCCCAATCTTTTTCACCAGATGAAATTTGGAAACTAGCCAAATGGACAAGGACAAGTGTTGAACTAGGATCATCACCAAGTTCAACACTCCTCTTAGGATAATTGTCAGTTAAGCGCGTAGAAGATGAAAACAATGTATTCTATTCATTATGCACTTGTTCATCAATCTTAGTAACCTCATCATCATCATCCAAGGTAATCGCAATGGGAGGTCGAATGATAATTTCCAAAGAGGGATTTAGCTCCTATTGTGGTTGCAGTATAGGATCTTTTTGTTACAACAAAGAGGGATACTCATCGTGTATTGCTTTAGTTAAGTTTGGATGTTGATTTTCTTTGTTGTTTTCTTCGTTTAACCTTCAAGCAAGAGCACAACATCTATGTTGATTCTCTCTAACATTTCTATTTATTTTAGTACGGTTTTCAAGTTGTGTTTGTGTAGGAGTGGGTTTTTCAACCATAGGTTTCTTTTCTTCCCTAAGGGGAGGAACGAAAGGAACCATCTAGGGAGTTGTTCAACGACTTTATCTTTAGCTTTATAAACTTTTTTAATCTTAGGAGGTGTGATGGGATTATTTTCGTTATCTCTTAGTCTTGTGTAGGAGATAGGAAAATGATCAATCTTAGGCTACTCTTGGTTATTTGGAATGTCTTTTGGTTCAATCATGGTTTCGTCAAGGATAGGTGCATCATTCATAGGTTGAGGCATGTTTCTAAGGGATAGTGTTTCTATACATTTCACCTTAAACTTTTAATAGGATTTTAAAAGAAGTCCTCATGAGGTCTAATAGGTTCCATAGGCTCGGACCTAAAGAAATCTAATGAAAAGTTCCCTTGGGAAGACAAAGGATTAAAGCCACTATGGTGTATTATGAAAATTTCATTTTCAAAGGGAAACTTTAAGCATTTATGCATGACCAACGGGACAACTTCCATGGATAACCAAGATTCACATGGAATTGATCTGACGTCAAGATGATGGAGAATGATACATCTAATTGTTTCGGTTTGACTTGTAGGGGAAGGGCGATTGATCCCATCGTAGGGAAAGCAAAACCATTATGCATTTTTGTCTACGCTTTTGGTTTATCATATGTTTCTTGATAGAGCTCATGCACAAGTAAGAATTCTTCAGTGATCACACTCTCTCCACAGATGAGATAAATTAATATCCCACTAGTGGGCTTGTCATTGATTTGATTGGCTATGTAAAGAGCACCATCAGGTGCATTTCTAATAATATCTTTAGATGAGAAAGCAATGTCAAGAGGATTTTTAGTTCAACCCTTACGAGGTTGAGTTTCAATCAATGCAACCAAACCATCGATACAATTTTTTTCATCAGTATCTATAGGACCTTGTATATCAATATCCATGTTGTCATCATCTGTGTCAATATTCATCACATCATTTGATCCAAGAGGATCTAGAAGGACCTAAAATTTCATAGTCTTAGAATCTCTCTAAACTAGCATCATTATGTAGAGCCCGCCGACATGAACTCGATGCAACTCGAATGGGCTCAAAAGAAGTCTGTATGTAAAAGTTGCGATCAATCAAAGTTCTAGTCAACTAGCGAATCAGAGGGCTTAGAAAAAGGTTGAAAATTTGAAGTTATCAAAGGTGGTCAAATTGGGTATCGTCGTGAATAGCTCGACGAGAGCTTTCCAATGCAACTTGTTTCACAGAAATCAGAGTCTGTATGGTGAAGTTATGGAAGGTCAAAGATTGAGTCAAAATTGCATGATGACGTCAACACCCAGTCATCGTCCAGTCAACACAACGGCCAATCAGCCCTTGACACTCGACGTCATCTCACCTCTACACATGGCAGGCCATTATTGGAAAAAAGGTGGCATATTATTGTTTTATATAAAAAAATAAAAAATATATATATAAAACAATATATATATATAAGAGGAGAGGTGGGCCCTCCCTCTTTAAAGGAGAACGCTCCCCTTTAAATAGCCACTTTAAATCCCATGTTATTTATATAAAAAAAAATTCCTCCACTTATGACGTGGGCCCCTCCTTTTATTAAATTTTTTATTTCTTTTTAAAAAAAGAAAATCACTTCCCTTTTTTTTAAACGTGGCTCTCCTTAATAAATTGGATTTCCCATTAAAATCAAAGCTCTCTCTATAAAATGGGGTCACCATTTAAATTTTAAATTCAACCCTATTATTAAGTGGCAAACCCTATTTTAAGGGATTTAAAACCCTTTATTAAAAAAAAATCATTTTTAAACCTCTATATTAAAGAAAACCCCTAATAAAAGGGGATGAATTTTTATCAACGGGATAATTTCAAGTTTATTAAAAGGGGGTTAGTTCAATTTGTAAGGCTTATAAAATACAAGCCAAAGATGGGTTATTCTCAAAAAAAATGTTCTTTTATTTTGAAGGGATGATAATTAACCCGAGAGATTTATTTGTAATAAGGGGATGATTTTAGAGACTTTTATGTAGATTGGGATGATTTGTAAAATATTATGGTTAACACCATAATAGGAAAATGTTTTTGTATATAAAGGGGGTGAGTTTGGCTATTTAGCTAAGGGGTTTTTAGCTAAGTATTTTGTAAGTAATTTTTGGGGAGTTTTCTATGCTCTTTGGTGAAAGGTGGAGAGTTAGAGTTTTTTTTGAGAGAAAATTACAAGGTGTTTGCATACACCAAAAATTGTAAAAGAGTGAGATTGTGGAGAGATTATTGTAGGTTCTTGGAGCTTGGGTATTGTAACAAAGCATAATTTTGCTTGGCGATATCAATAAAGCGGTCCCAACATTGAGAAGCGGACCCAAAGACGTAGTCCACATTGGACAAACTTTGTTATCAATCTGCACGTTGTGATCCTTCTATTTCTCTATCTCATTCTTCTCTCTTCTGTCTCAATTTCTCTCTAGTTCAATTCAGTTTATTTTTCAATAATTGATTTTAAAGTGTACCTTATTGTAATTTCAATGGTTAAAAAGAATAATCACACAATTTTGCATTAGATCGAGAAATTACTGTAATTAGATTTAATTTACAAGTTAATTTTGTAAACTCTAATTTCAGATCAGTTGGTATCGGAGTAGTTTAATAGGAAAATTGCAAGTGATGAATGTTAACCAGGTTGAAATTGAAGCAAGGAGAAGGTGCACTTACCAAGTTCAATCCTGAGATTGGAAGGACTTTTCCACGAGCAGAGACGACAGCTGAACAAAGTCCTACAGAGCTTGATGAGAAATCTTTCCAAAAAGCACTTCTCGAAATGAAGGCTATGGTGGAAGTTCTTTTCCAAGAGAGGCAAGAGCGACAAAGGAAAAAGGAACTCAAGAACAAAAAGAAGGAGGGAGTTGAATCCTCGTTGAAAGATGACAAAGGTAAAGGAGTAGGAGGTGGTAGTGACCCTCCTGAACCTCCATCTCCATCCTCTTCATCTTCTTCATCCTCTTCTTCCTCTTCGTCTAACTCTTCGAAGAAGAAACAACCTGTGTAGGCTAATACACCTTTGTTAAAACTGGATGTTAAATTTGAGTTGCCTATGTATAATGGTGAATTGGATGTAGAAAAACTGGATAATTGGCTTAAGCAGATCGAAGTGTATTGCTGGGTTCAACAGATCTTGGATGATTCTTCCAAAATCTAGCTAGCTACCCTTAGAATGGGAGGCACTGCATTGGTTTGGTGGGAGAGTAAGATTCAAGATGATCTTGCTACGCATGGTAAAATCATTTTATCCTGGTATGAATTTACTTTTGCTTTAAAGAAACAGTTTTATCCTTTGGGTTATATGCAACAAGTTGTTATGTACTTGAAAAATCTAAGACAGGGTAAAGGATAAGTGGTGCAAGAGTATACACAGGTGTTTAGGAAGAAAGCACTTACTCTTGGCATTCCTCTTTATACACAAGAAACTTTATTAAAGTATATAGGTTGTTTGCATTCACATTTGAAACATACAATCCTGATGTTTAATCCATCTAACTTTGATGAATCGTGTGTACAAGGAACCTATAATTAAGCAGGTGAAAGGAACATAAGTTTTAGTTCAAAGAAGGAATATGTTCCTCCAACTGAAGGCAATAAGAAGGGTAAGGAGAGGAAAGCAACTACTATGAAGAAAGAGGAAGGTGAAAATCCTACTTGTTCACATTGTCAGAAGAAAGGGCATGAAGATGCAAAGTGTTAGAAATTGCATCCGGAATTGAAACCAAAGTGGTTTAAGGATCGTAAAGGAAATCAAAATGCCGCAACTATCGTTCAGGATCTTGGATCAGATTTTGATGATGAAACAAAGATTGCAGTTGTGGGTGTGAAGGGTAAGACTTTTGTTGATTCTTCCACTGATGTTTCATGTGCTTCTACTTCTAAAAGTCATGTTGTTCTTGAAGATAACAAAAGATGTGCATTGTTTCATATAAGGGTGATATCTAAGAACACTAAAATCGATACACTAATTGATAGTGGGTCCCAAGTTAATCTAATTTCAGAAGAAGTTGTTAAACAGTTGGGATTAAAAAAAAAGCCACATAAGAAACCTTATCCATTAGGTTGGGTGTGCAATGATAACATATTGTGGGTAACTAAGCAATGCAATCTAAGATTTGCAATAACATCTAAGTTTATTGATGAGGTTGAATTTGATGTGGTTTCACTTGATATATATGTGGAATTGTTTTGGGTAGCCGATACTTATATGATAGGAAAGTAATCTTCTACAAGGAAGATAATCAATATCACTTGTTTAAGGAAGGAGTTGAATACATTGTGCATTCTCATCCAATTAAGACTGATGAGTCTTTTGTGACAACGAGACACTTGAAAAGGGTAGTTAATGCAAGCAATAGTTTGGCACTTATGTCTGTATCACAAGAAGTGTCATCGCATAAAAATATATCTGATTCTAAGGTTGTTCCAGTTATGAAAAACAAGTATGATGTTGGTACATTCCTTTTCTCATCTGCAAATTTAGTTTTGTTATTCAACCTTCTACTTTTTAGCAGTGTATGGTTGGTAGCAGCAACATTGAATGTGGATGTGTATATGGCTAATGTACTTAATAATATCAGTGCAGTTTTGATTGTTGTTATGATGATTCAAATGTGCAGGTTCCAGAAAGGAAGGATAGATGATACTAGGAAAGTGGGGAAACATTTCCCTAGCTCAATTTGTACATAAACAAACCTTTAGGAGGTCCAAAAGCTTCTCAATGGAGAGGAACGATCCAAAAGGATCCAGAAGAACCTAAAATTTTGCAATCTCATAATCTCTCTAAACTGGCATCATTATGTAGAGCCTCCTGACACAAACTCAATGCAACTCGAATGGGCTCAAAAGGAGTCTGTATGCAAAAGTTGTGATCAGTCAAAGTTCTAGTCAACCAACGAATTAGAGGGCTCATAAAAAGGTTGAAAATTTGAAGTTATCAAAGGTGGTCAAATTGGGTGTCATCGTGAAGAGCTTGGCGAGAGCTTTCCAATGCAATTTGTTTCATGAAAATCAGAGTCTATATGGTGAAGTTATGGAAGGTCAAAGATTGGGTCAAAATTGCATGATGCGTCAGCACCCAGTCATTGTCCAGTCAGCACAATGACCAATCAACAGTTGAAGCTCGGCGTCATCTCACCTCTCCACGTGGCAAGCCATTATTGAAAAAAGGTGGCATATTATTGTTTTATATAAAAAAACAATAATAAAATATATAAAACAAAATATATATATATAAAAGAGGAGAGGTGGGCCCTCCCTCTTTAAAGGAGAATGCTCCCCTTTAAATAGCCACTTTAAATCCCATGTTATTTTAAGAAAAAAAAAATCCTCCACTTACGACGTGGGCCCCTCCTTTTATTAAAAGTTTTTTTATTTCTTTTTAAAAAAAGAAAATCACTTCCCTTTTTTTAAAACATGGCTCTCCTTAATAAATGGGATTTCCCATTAAAATCAAAGCCCTCCTATAAAATGGGATCACCATTTAAATTTTTAATTCAACCCTATTATTAAGTGGTAATCCCTATATGATAGGTCGAATGTAAGCGTTAGAAAATGAGCAGCAAATAAAAGAGTGCAAATAAACACCAAAACAACCTACACCTCAAGATTAGCCTAAGTTGGAATCAACACAAGATAAAAACAACAAATAGAACTTTATACCTTGTGTCGAATCGATCATTTGGTTGGCCCTTCGATCTTTGATGTGTATGCTCCTTGGATGGCACAAGATGCAAGCTAAATGATGTTGTGAGGATGAGTGCAAGTGGATGAAAACATGAAAATGGCTAAGTGTAGATTGAGAAACAAAATTGCAAGAGTTTGGCTAGCAAAATGATCTCTCTCAAATGAGAGAAAAGAGGGGGTATTTATAGGAATTTTGAGAATTCCTAGAGAGATGGATGGTCAAGATTGAGCCACCAAATATCAAAATGTAGGGCTAAGGTGAGTTGAGAACTCACAAGCCCTCACATCTTGACATGTGGCATGTGATATAGCCCTAAAAGGTGAAGTGGACATGAGGTGGAAGGATGGTACATGACATGGAGGGGGGTACAAAGTACCTTGGGATTGGACAAGATCTCCTCATAAAGGAGGTCCTTGACCCCATGTGGGTGAGAGGACATGTGAGGAATTAAAAATTCCTCAAATATTCTCATGGGGAGATGGGAAAGAATAAAGAATAAGTGAAGGACATGTGGGAAGAAGTGAAGGAATTAAAAATTCCTTTTGAGTGCCTTGGGGGATTAAAAGGTGAATTAAAAATTCACATGGGGAAGTGGAGTGCCTTGCTCAAAAGGAGAAAGTCTTTAATAAGGTTGACTTAAGGACACATGCCATAAATGGGAGGAGGATTAGTTTAGACTAACCAAATGATTAAGGTTGTGCAAGTACTTAGTTAGTTGGACTAATGATTCACTAGAAGCAAGTGGGAGATTAAGAGGATGTGACCCTAATGATGATTAAGGGTGTGCACATGCTAACCCTAGTTAATTAGAAGAAGATGAAGGAATTAAGATGGATTAGAGACCAACTTGCAAAAGTTGGAGGATGTGACCATGAGAGAGAAAAGAGGAATTAAAAAATGAATTTTAATTCCAAAACGGGAATATGACTAAATTAAATAAAATGGTGTATTTATTTAATTTAGAGGAGGAAGAGGGGTAAAGTATTTATTAAATTAAATACTTTATGACCTTTAGGTAAAATACAAGGTATTAATTAAACAGATGGTTTAATTAATATTAACAAAGGGGGTAAACAGCCATATGACTACGGAGACGCATTTGATCATATGGAAGTGATCAAATTGGACGTCTACATTTTGTCCCTCTTCGAAATACTATTAGGATAATAGGGTTTCGAAGAAAAATAGCATGCAGATGACTCTATAGAGGAAGAGATTAGAAAAGCGATGCCCCAGCATGGGGGAATGTGCGCGAGTTTCCCCAGACGGAGGGAATGTGGGGAGAATGCCCCAGTCTAGCGAAGGTAGGCTTAGAGCGATGGGTTAGGAGAGAATGGTAGGGTATGCCCCCTCGAGAAGGGGGACGGAGGAGGAAATGGGAGCCTTGGTCAACTTCTCAAAAGTAAGGAGTGGGAGATGTTGTTGGAAAGAGCACGGAAAAATGAGAAGAATGGCGCTTGAACGGAGTCAATCGGGTAAACAATGTGCAAATGGCGGCCCCGGGAAGAAAAATGCTGGATGAATTAGTTGGATGAATTTTTGGTAAAAAAAAGAAAAAAAGACCTAAATTTAAAAAAGGAGGGAAAAGGTAAAAAAGGGATAAAAGGTAATTGTAGAATTACCTTTTGCTCATTGTGACCGCTGGCAAGAGGAGGAGAGGAAGAAGAGGCGGCAAGAGAGAGCAGACACGATGTCGGACTACAACAGTGACATCATTCACCAGGCCGACGAGAGGCGGCTATTCTTCACCCACCGTGTCGTACCACATCAGGTTAGCCCAAAACTTAACTTTGTGATTTTGAGTCATTTATGCATGTGTTTTGGAAAAAACAAAAATATGGGGTTTTTCTAGGAAGACGAGATGAAAAATGGGTAGGAAGCGGTTTTTTAAAATATTTGTAATTTGTATCGGTTTTCGCGTAGGGGGGAGATTGGGCGGCGGCCACGTAGGCCGGTCCACCGCCGCGGGCGGATAGGTCCGTCAACGCTGCGGTGGGTCCGTCGCCGCCGACGGACAGGTCCGCCAATGGGGCAGCGGGCAAGTCTGTCGACGCTGCGGTGGGTCCACCGCTGTGGGGGCGGACAGGTCTACCACCGGGGTGGCGGACAAGTCCGCCGCCGGGTGAAAAGGATGGAGGGGGGCAAGGCAACGAACGGGGGGGGGGGGTGGGTAAAACAAAAACATGGATGGAAAACCCATAAATGATGAGGGGAAAAAGAATGAAAATGATAAAAAAAATTGTGTGAATGCAGAAAACAGGGATTTTGCGGGTGCGAGAGAGACGATCAGAGGTGTTGAGGAGATGCATAGCGAGGATCACCAAAGACTAGCAAAGGTAGGATTACTACATATGCTGGCATATCCGACGATCAAGGCCCATGGGGCCATGCTGACAGCTTTGATAGAGCGGTGGGATTCGACGACGTCGACCTTTCACCTGCCGACAGGGGAGATGACTATGATACTAGAGGATGTGTGGCAGATTCTGAGGCTCTCGATATCAGGGCTGCCGATTAGCGAGTGCTGGTCAGAGGATGAGGCGCTAGACAAGTCCGTGCGCATTGTTTTTGGTAGTGACGAGCTACCGGTGCAGCGGGGTCAGTTGGATGTGGATAGGATGGTGTCGTGCAGGGTACCAGTACTATCACTGTATCTGGCAGGGTTGATTAGTGGTATACTGTTTCCAGACTGGAGTGGGCAGTTTCTTCACATGAGGATGGTCGAGGTGATTCGGCACATCATCGAGGGCCGGGAGGGATAGTTTGTGTGGGGGATGTGCATGTTAGCCTAGCTGTATCGGGACATGCATGTGATTTGTTATAAGAAACAACTGAGTGTGACAAACGTCACACTACTACAGGTATGGGCCTGGGAGCATATCCGCATTGCCAGGCCAATTATAGTGAGAGTGGGTGAGCATGATGACATGCAGCCCGTAGCGTGGTGGTGGGGAGCAGAGACAGGGACGCTATTGCGGTACTGGGAGATACATGAGGTAGACGTGTGGAGGAGACAGTTTGATGATGTGCAGGCAGTGGATATAGTGTGGAGGCCATACATGATGCGGCGATTCAGGGGGTGGTCGGGGGAGGAGGGGTTTCATAGTGTTTACTTCTTCACTCGATGTTACATTATTGGGAGCAGGCCACGAGTAGTGGAGTTGCATCGACCGGATCGGGTGACGAGATAGTTCGGAGTGAGACAGGATATTCCGGTAGGCCGAGTGGCATTTACACGACAGACATGGGAGTGACCATAGGGAGCAGTGCTGGATTTGCGTAGTATATGGAGTGACATTGAGAGACTGGTGTTCAGACCATATATTGATAGGCGAGAGGGGCCGCGAGATGCAGGGACGACGTGGCGGTATGATGAGTGGTTCGGGCGACATCCGCTTGAGCGGATTACACCAGCGGTGCCGATCGAGGAGGCACTAGGATTTGGATTGGAGGATGAGAGGCTATTGCAGAGACTGCCGAGAGGACGAGGGGCACAGGAGCAGGTGATAGGAGGTCAGAGGAGGAGACGCCGGTGGAGAGGTTGGGGAGGAGATAGAGCAGAGGGGGGAGAGGCTGAAGAGGTGGGAGAGAGGAGGATGAGAGCCCGAGGAGGAGGGTCATAGGGTACACAGGACGGGGCTAGCGGGGCCGAAGGGGAGGAGGTGGCAGAGGATGAGGCTGAGGAGGGGACAAAGGATGAGGCTAAGGAGGTGATGGAGAGGAGGCCGAGGGCCCAAGGACGGGGTCGACAGGAGAAAAGGCCGAGAGCCCGAGGAGGAGAGCCACAGGGGACACAGGGCGGTGCCCGCGGGGCCGGAGCGAAGGAGGTTGGACAGGAGACAGCCAGGACTACTAGAGGGCAAGAGGCAGACAGATCCAGAGAGGAGATGGACAGAGACCTAGGAGTACAAGGGGGTAGGAGACAACGGGAGGGGAGGAGACATACAGAGTCAGTGAGGAGATGGGCAGGGACCTAGGAGGACAGGGGGCAGGAGACAGCGGGAGCCAGCGGAGGAGAGCCACAGCAGGGAGCTCCTGGGGTGATAGATGTGGACGAGATGGAGCTATCAGCTGAGAGTGAGGGGTACCATCCGTGGGAGATGGAGGTTGACTCAGATGTGCACTATGTATCACCGCTAGCAGCACCACCACCCACAGGGGAGGATCCAGTGGCAGTATTGAGAGAGATAGTGGACAGACTGTGATGGAGTGAGCAGTGAGTGCGGGAGGCAGAGGCAGAGCGGATCAGAGTAGAGGATAAGAGGGATGAGTGGCGGGTCCAATTTGCTCAACGTGAGAGAGACTACATGGAGCTGGTCAGGCTAGTATCAGAGCAGGAGTGGAGATTGGTGAGAGAGAGGGATGAGAGCCGCGATGAGGCTGTGGACTTATAGGGTGAGGTGGAGAGATTGTGGGCAGAGTTGCAGAGTCAGATGATGCAGATGGAGGGATTGGGTTTGGTGGGAGAGGGGGCGACACAACACGTTGTCAGTAGGGGGACAAGGGATGTAGAGAGTATGCAGAGAGAGAGAGCTGAGCTCAGGGACAGGGTGCGCACAGTGGAGGCAGAGAGAGATGTGGTGCAGGCACAGGTGGAGGTGTTGGAGGTAGGGAGGGGTGTGTTACAGGCGTAGGTCTAGGTAGCATAGAGCGAGAGGTAGGTGGCCGAGACAGAGGTACAGTCTCTTCGCAAAGAGAGAGATTCAGCGACATCGCAGGCATCTGGCTTGCGACGAGAGCGGGGTACGGTTGAGTTGAGATTGCAGGCTCTGCAGAGGGACAAAGATGCATCGGTGGCGCGGGGACAGGCTGCACAGAGGGAGAGGGATGCTGCAGAGGTACGAATGTAGACATTACAGGGTGAGAGGGATGCAGCCTGGGCTCAGTTGCAGAGGGGGCTAGGTGAGGGGGGAGGACCAGGGACAGATGTTCAGTGGCTGCACACACAGTTACAAGCATTGCAGGCGGAGAGAGATAGAGGCTCAGAGCAGATACGACAGTTGATACTAGCTCAGGAGGCCTGGGTACAGGAGCGGAGGGTTGTCAGTGCAGACCGAGATTGGTATAGGCATGAGCGGAATGCCGCGAGACTGATAGCTAGACAGAGGGATGAGTTTATGCAGCAGGCAAGCTATTGGAGGGGGGTAATGAGCAGGTTGTTCCAGATCCAGCGCAGCGCATGGCGCGCTACGTCAGTCAGGCTCCACAGCCACCAGGGCCATCCCAGTCATTAGGGACATGCACCAGGGGATTCAGTGACTATCGGCGAACTCCATCTCCATATGGCAGTTACCAGGGGACCCCCACCCGTGAGTACCAGGGGACTTCAGTGCACAGAGGACCAGTACTCGACTCTCCACAGAGATCAGATGTAGGGAGCTCGCAGTAGAGCAGGCAGATGCAGGACATTGGTTATTTTTGGAAGATACAGGATGGATGGTTTGTTCATGTCGCCAGAGGTCAGAGGTGATCCACACCTCTGGATTTTGTATCTTATTAGGTGATATATGATGGAGATGTACTGTATTATGATAGGATGTTTACTATTTTGATTATGCGATGGCCTTTATTGACACTAGGCATGATGTTTCTTTTATGCGGCTATATGGGATGATTTATGAGGTGGTTGCATATGTATACACATGTTTATATGGATGTATGATCTATGCTTCATGATTATGTTTTATGGATGCACATGTTCATGTGGATGAACAGTTTATGTATGCCTTTATGATGTATGATGTATGGATGCACATGTAATTATGATTATGATGATGGATGCATAATTGTTTATGAAGATGGATAATTAGGTATGGTTCATGATGTATGGATGCACATGTTTATGATCTATGTAAATGTTTCTATGATTTAGGATTTATGGATGCACATGTTGATGGACGATTTATGCGTGTTTATATGATTTCTGATTTATGGATGCACATGTGGATGGACAATTTATGCATGTTTATTTGATTTCTGATTTATGGATGCACATGTGGATGGACGATTTATGTATGTTTATATGATTTTTGATTTATAGATGCACATGTGGATGGATGATTTATGCATGTTTATTTGATTTCTGATTTATGGATACACATGTTTATAATGCACCTAAGTGTCAATAAAGACCATTATGAGAAAGCGGATAGGCGATAGGTGTATGGAAGAGTGCATTTGCCAAAAACAACCATTAATATCCTGAGAGGAAGAGGACTTAAGAGAAAAAAGAATGAGAGTACTTGCACAACCAAAATCATAAGTGATGGTCATGGTGGAAACGAAGGGTGCATGCAAAGTGGTGAAAATGCAGTGAAAATGAGATTTTGCCATCTTTGGAGCATTGATTTTTACTATAGCGCAGGATACCAAGTACCTTGATATGGAAGATCAAGGTGAACGAGTACCCTACGCATGAAACAAACACAAAAAACAAGAAGGTTATCCCAACACCCCGAGGTCGCGATGACCTCGGTCGGGCCTGGTGTTGAAATAACCACAACACACAAAGTTGTCCCAGCGTAACACAAGACCTCAGAGATCTTGGTGGGTCTTATGAGGGACAACCGAGAAGACAATAGTCAAAACAAACGATCAAGGTATGCCCCCATTTCAACAAGTCAAAGCACGCCATGGTATGGTGGACCAAGGTGACCCTGACAAGTGACGGGAAGGAACCCAAAATGATAAACAAAACTCAAAAGCATCAAGAGATCATAATCAAGACAACAGGTCCTTTGCCATAGGATCAAGGTGATGGATGGGATTGACGAGGTCTGGTAGGAAAGATTCATCCTGTTGAGACCAAAGATGGATGCTAAATTAGAATGACCCAGTTGACGCGGGATGTTACCTAGGGACAAGATCTTGTAACACGAGAGAGCTTTGTTTATTAAGAACCGGTTAGAGGTGGGCATAACTTGATGATGAAGTACAAAAGATCGACATAACCTATAGACCTAGGGGCTCAGGGGCCGATCATAGATTAGCCTTGCCTACGTGAAAGTGCAGAGCCCTCGTAGTTCTAGAAAAGAACATGGATAAAGCGAAAAGAAGACAAATGGTGACTGATGATGATGGACTAATGCCTCGGGGTGAATCAAATGATCAACCTTTCCTACGTGACAGCGCAGGGGCAACGTAGTTCAACTGACAGATGCGACAAGATGGGACCTAGGTGAAGACCGACACGACGAATGATCCTACATGATGACACAGACATAATAATGAGAGGAATGAAAGACGTACGCTCAGAGTGGGATACTGAAAAGCTCAGGAATGGGGGATAGGCTAGATGGGTCGTCCAATGCTCAATCAATATTTACCAAATGACCTAGGATGAGATGGGTGAGGACAATAGTGCAGATGAAGGCATAAAATAACAAAGATGTCAGGTAGATAATGATTAAGCCCTCTATGGATGACACCTGTTACTAGGTTTTCACCATCCATACTTATCCAAGGCACCACCAAGAGGTGGTTTTCACCATAGGACGGATTTATTTCTCTTGACTATTTTTGGATTTGTGATTTTTTTTTATTTTTTTGATTTTTTGACAAGGTGGGGTAACCGAGCAGATTTAGGCATAGAATTTCTTGAGATGCATGATATTAATGGGCTCGTCAAGGGTTTCTCCTTCAAGAGTAGTCAACCTGTATGCTCCAGATCCATATTTAGCGGCTATAATATAGGGTCCCAACCAATTTGCCTCAAACTTTCCTTTCTTGTCTCGGTCTTGCTGAGTGCGCTGGTTCTCCTTAAGAATAAGCTCGCCCACCTGGAATTGTCGAGGATGAACCTTCTTGTTGTAATTACGTTTGAGGCAATTTTGGTATGCTTGCAGATGATCATAGGCTTTTATTCTTCGCTCATCTAGTAATTCCAGCTGTGCAAGCCGTGCAACATGAGCATCATCTTCGCTGATAAGGTTCTTCAGGGAGATTCTCAATGATGGGAGTTCAACTTCGATTGGCAAGACGGATTCAGCACTGAACACCAAAGAGTAGGGGGTGGTGCCTGTCGGGGTGCAGATGGATATGGAGGTGCTAATCTTGTCCAGTGTTATTGACAACCTTTTTGAGAATACGGATAAGGGTTTTGTTGGTCACTTCCGCCTGACCATTACCCTAAGGGTAATAAGGCATTGACCAACGGTGTTGGATATGGAAGGTGTCATAGAGGTGTTTCATGGCCTAGTTTTTGAAGGGCTTTCCATTGTCGGAGAGGATGGTGGATGAGATACCATATCTGCAGAGAATATAGTAAAGGATGAATTTGGAAATCTGAGTGTCGGTGATTTGTGAAAGAGGCATTGCTTCCACCCACTTGGTGAAGTACTCAGTGGCGATAATTATGAATGTATGGCTGTCAGATGATGGTGGGTAAATCTTGCCAATCAAGTCGAAATCCCATTGAGAAAACGGCCATGGTGCCAGGAGGGGCTGAAGATCTTGTGTCAGGGCGTGAATTAAATCTGCATGTTGTTGGCATGGAAGACACTTCTTCACAAACTCACAAGCATCGTGTTCCAATGTAGGCCAATAATATCCTGCTCGTAGGATCCTTTTAGCCAGAGCCATACCATTTGAATGAGCCCCACAAACACCGCCATGTACTTCCGTTAGTGCGGCATGGGCTTCGGTCTCATTCAGACATCTAAGGAGGATTTCATCATACCCGCGATGATAAAGCGTATCACCAACGATGACATATCGGGAAGAGCGATGAACAAAGGATTTACATTGATTACGTGTAAGATCTGGGGGTATAGATGTCTTGGTACCATGGGGAGGTGGGACCCACGATATCGCACACCATGTCAGTCTCAGGGATATCATATGTTGGGATTAAAAGTTGTTCTACAAGAAATTCACATTATGTCCGTTCCTTGGGCATGTCCAGTAGGGAGCCAATAGTGGCCATTGCATCAGCTGCTTTGTTTTGTACCCTAGGAATCTGTTCAAATTGTATAGAGGTGAAATATTTCTTGAAATCATCCACCATACGATTGTAGGGTAACAAATTATCATCCTTGGTTAGGAACTCATCATTAACTTGTCTAACGACTAGCAAAGAATCACCAAAGACTTTCAACTGAGTTATGTGCCACTGTTTTGCAATTTTGAGGCCGATGAGGAGAGCTTCGTATTCTGCCATATTGTTGGTACATGGGAATGCTATCCTGAATGACTTGGGAATGTAGTCACCCTGAGGGGTAACTAATAAAATTTCTTCCCCCAATCCATTGTGTGTATATGATCCATCAAAATACAGTGTCCACATGGGGATCTCATCAACGGAGAAGACTTCTTCATCAGGGAATTCTGTGGTTAATGGATGAGTATCAACTAGAGGAACTTCTACTAATTGATCTGCAATTATCTGTCCTTTAATAGCCTTGCGGTCCACATATTCTATGTCGAATTCACTGAGGAGCATGACCCACTTAGCCATGCGGCCAGTCAGAGTAGTTCTAGATAACAGATACTTCAATAGATCGATCTTGGCAATTAATTTAACTGGATGGCTAAGCATGTAATGTCGAAGCTTCTGCATGCTGAAGACGACTGCAAGGTAGGATTTTTCCATGGGCGAGTAGTTTATCTCATAGCCAACCAATGTTCGACTGATGTAGTAAATTGCCCTCTCTTTCGACGACTCATCATGTTGCGCCAACAATGCCCCCAGTGCGACTGAAGTGGCGGAGATGTAAAGCAAGAGGGGTTTTCTGGGAATAGGTGGCATCAATATCGGGGGATGGGCTAAATATTCCTTAATTTTATCGAAGCCCATCTGACACTGCTGGTTCCATTGGAAGGTGGAATCTTTTTTCAGGAGATGAGTGAATGGCTAACACTTATCTGCCAGCTGGGCTATGAATCGATGGATGGACTGCATTTTCCCCTAGAGGCTTCTTAACTGTTTGAGATTACGTGGAGGTGGCATGTCTAGGATAGCCTTTACCTTGGCGGGATCAACCTCAATGCCCCTGCAAGAGACTATGAAACCCAACAACTTTCCTGAAGTGACCCCAAAGACACACTTTTTTGGATTTAGCCACAACTTGTAATGCTCTAACCACTCAAATATCTTTTTCAGGATGGCAGGATGTTCTACTCGTGTTCTAGATTTTCCTAACAGGTCGTCAACATAGTCTTCCATGACGATATGGATGAGGTCATGGAAGATGACCATCATTGCCCTCTGATATGTTGCCCCCGCATTTTTGAGACCAAAGGGCATAACATTGTAACAAAAGGTGCCCCAAGGTGTTGTGAAGGAGGTCTTATGTTGATCCTCAGGTGCGATTCAGATCTGGTTATACCTGGAGAAGCCATCCATAAGAGATAACATCTCATGTCCTGCTGTCAGGTCGACCAACATGTCAATGTTAGGTAGGGGGAAGTCATCTTTTGGGTAGGCTTTGTTAAGATCCCTAAAGTTTGTGCAGACGCGAATGTCTCCATTTGGTTTGGCAACTGGTACTATATTGGAGATCCACTCAGATTAGTCAATCGGTCTGATAAAACCCGCTTCGAGCAACTTCTCCAATTCCTTCTTGACTAACAACATGACTTACGGATGCATCTTGCAGAACTTTTGTTTGACAGGCTTGGCGTCTGGGTGAATGTCTAAGTGATGAACCACTAAGGCGGGGTCTAAGCCTGGCATGTCTGAGTATGACCAAGCAAAGTTAATGATTCCCTCTTGGAGTAGCTGCACGATGACTGGATATTCTTGCTCTGAGAGTGACTTAGCTACATAGGTGATCTTAGGACATTCAGCAGTTCGCAGATTGACCTCCTGAGTCTCTTCAATCAGTATAGATGATCGGGTAGATAATTGAGTTCCCATAAGGGGAAGATGAACATCTCCATCTTCCAACGCCTCTTCGAGGTTTTCGCCATCAGATGCATCCTTTATTTTTACTTTTTCAAGGTCAAGAAGTGCCTCAGGGAGGTTTTCACTAGAGGACCGCTTGTTACTTTTCTTATTCTTATTTTTGTGACTAGAGTGTTCATCCTCCCCCAATCCCATAAGGTTGACATATCCACAGACATACTGACGGGTGTGCTATTATGTAGGTCCCAATCAATAAGCTCAGGGTGACAAAGGGATAGGCTAATAGTGCAGACAGATAGGCATTCGAACATAGATGATAGGTCGGTGTGATCGACGTCATCATATGCACGTATGATGGATTCCTCCTCGGGTATGTCTTCCAGTAAGCCCTTGTCCACAGCGACACTATTGGAAGTATTAGACGATGTTTCGGGGCCTTTCTGCTTTCTGTCATACCCAATGCCCATGTTTTTTGGTAGCCGAGACGTATCAATGGGTTGCAACCGCCCTTGTTCTTCTTTTCCTAGGCCCCTGCCTTGATAGTTATGTTTTTCCACGAACTTTGTTGGCCAGGGGTACTTTTCTTGAAAGTATTCCTTTAGAGGAGTTTCTGGTTGGGGTTCTTCTCGGTAGACCCATTGGCTTATGTCCTCTTCTAGTGCATCTATCTTGATACTTGGGGATCTGAAAGTGGTGGTAGGGATGTTCTTACCCTTGAAGGTGACAGTCTTGTCTTCCTTTGGGGTAGCATGCGAAGGCTGACCATAATCGTGTGGTGATGGCGGCATGGTTGCTACATTAAGAGCAGTATACATTTCATACTCGCCACACCCTTTATCAATGATCTGGACTTTAGTGAGTGTAGGATTAGTGGTGGAGGATGGAGTGGTTATCACGGTGGATGGTGGGTTAGCGGATGATGACGGGGATGCCCCCATTTCAACCCCAGGACAATAATGTAAATGGGGAAATGACGCTTCTAAAGCGCGGCAATATTCAAATGGTTGAGGGTCGGCATAGATGGTGACCTCTTGTCCATTGACTGGGAATTTTAGGCACTGATGGTAGGTGGAGGGGACGACCTGCATAGCATGGAGCCATGGACGGCCGAGGAGGAGATTATATGGCAAGTCCAAATCAAGGACATGGCAGGTAATGTACTGAACCACCGGTCCCACTTGGACAGGAAGATTGATGATCCCTTCTGAATTCCTTTCTGCATTATCATAAGCCTTGATTGTGATGATCTGATTACTTAAATCCGCTTGAGTATACCCCACCTGTTTTATGAATTTTAGAGTGCACAAGTTGAGGGCAGAGCCATTATCTACCAAGACTCTTTTTATTTTATGCCGGGCGACCACGACTTCAATATGTAAGGGGCGATTGTGATTGACATCAATGTTTGGCATATCGTTTTGGTTGAAGTGAAGTTGGTGAGATGAAGCTAGGTGTCCTACCAAGGCTTGGAACTGTGTAGGATCAATGTTATTAGGCACATGGGTTTCCTGTAGGGCTCTCTTGAGGATTTCTTGATGCACAGGGGAAGACTTAAGTAAATCCAAAATGGAGATATGTGCAGGGGTCTTTCCTAAGTGATCAAGGATGTTGTACTGGGAGGTTATAGGAATTGATTAGGCGGGTGCAGAGGCTGCAGGAATGGTGATGCGGGCTCGTCATGTAGTAACAACACATTGAGGGTCTTTAGCTTTGACATGTATCATGGATACACGAGTTTCTACCTACTCAATGTAATGAATAATACCCTTGTAATTGAGGGGTACATTCTTATAACTCACGTTATTTGTGCTGTTGTTTTGAGGATTACTGTTGGAGGTGCTTGGGCCTTGATTATGGTTTGGAAAGGCATTTTGATATATCTACAATTGAGCATTGGACGACGGAGCTTGACTGGGGTCAACCTTGATATCCCCTCGATCTATGAGATCTTGGACGTAGTTTTTCAGACCCTGACACTTATTCAAAGAGTGTCCTTTAATTTTTTGGAACTCACAATATTCATTTTCCCTAAACCATGTGGGCTTAGGTTTGGATTCGTCAAATGGCTTGGTGACAGGGTACGTGATTGGATAGGGGTGTGTGCAAGAAGTTGAGTCTACTTTTTGGCCAAAAAGTGGAAGTGTTTTCCCTGATTTTTAGAATTTGACACATTTGACCTTAAAATTTGAAGCACTTAGAGATGGAATCTTAAAAAAGTCACTGAGCATAAAATGTAGTACTCGGAGTCTAGTTTCCAAATATGTAATTTATTTCAATACCCAGATTGTAAAAATTGAGTTTCAATAGGCGTTTCTAAAAACCACTGTTTAAAAGTCACTTTTTATACCATACCATGCACGTGTACGACATCCATATTTTGACCTAAATTATCATATTTTTCTAAATCCTTTTGGGAAAAGATTTGTGACTCACTAATGCTTGCTTTTAATATTTTTTTATAATTTTTATTGAATTTTTTTTTATTAAATATTTATTAGGCATATTTGTCATTTTGAAAAATCGTCGTAATGACACGCATAAGATGACCTAAACTTATCATTTTTTATTCTTTTTAAATGAAAAGAATTGTAGAAGTTTTCTCTCGTGCATCCGTTTCAAAATGTATGTTGATCAAAAAGTTATTAAAATACTAAAAACTAATTCAAGTTTATGGACTATTTCAGAAATTAATTGAAAAATAGAAAAAATAATCAAATTATAAAAAAATTACATATTTGGAATCTGCACTATCATCTATAATGGGTTTTAATTTCATAAAAAATTCTACAAAATAAGTCTTCAAACATATGTCCAAAGTCATTATTTTCCTGTGACATTAACATGACCTTCAAGTTGCAGGTCAAACTAAGTCCAAAGCTTAGGTTCGGGTCCCCAAGCCATTTCCCGAACCAAAAACAAGCCAAAAAACCCGCTCAAAAATTCATAATTTAAAAAACGGGATCCTGTTTCATAAAAAGGCCATTTTTATGGTTCTATGAAACGGGATCGGTTTTGAAATTCTTCCAAAAACGAAAATTTCCAAAAATGGAAAGTTTTCAAAACGGGATCCCGTTTTGAAAACTTTCCGAAAATGGAAATTTTTCAAAAATTGGAAGTTTCCATTTTCGGAAATTTTTCAAAATGGGATCCCGTTTTAAAAACTTTCCATTTTTGGAAATTTCCGTTTTGGAAAATTTTCAAAACGGGATCCCGTTTTGAAAAATTTCCAAAAATGGAAATTTCCGAAAACGGGATCCCGTTTTTGAAACCTAGGCTCAGGATCCTGAAGCTAAACGGGATCCCATTTTCTAAAAACGGGATCCCGTTTTTTGCAAGCTAAATTCATTTTTTTGCCTAAGGGAAAAACTTCCACGTTTTGTGGACTCAACTTTGTGCACTTACCGATAGATGATCTGTAACAGCTTATTGAAGACAACACTCAAGGGTTCTCCTAGTTGAGCATACTGGCGTTTAGTGTTCCCTTGGTTATTTTGATTGGACTGTTGGGTAGGACGGGGTGTCCCTTGCGGTACAGATATGGCATTAGGTATGGATTGCTGTTGTCTCTGGGATGTGTTGGCCACGTGGACATGTTTGGTATCAGTAACACCATCATTTCCTGCATTTTTTGTTCTTGTTCCAAAAACATGGCTTGTCGTTGAATGACCTTTCCTTATCTTGATTATATATTTTGATGTGCCCCTTGGCAACAAGGGCACGCTCAAGGATGGGTCCCTTCTCTACTACCTCTGCGAAAGTGGTGACACAGTGTAATCTGAAGTTATGAGCCATGTCGGGATGAGAGTTCTCCACGAAGAGGGTGACCATGTCCTTTTCTTTCAAAGGGGTTTTCATTCGGCTTGCTAGGGCACGCCACCTTTGGAGGTAATTGGTAAAGGTTTCCCCTTCACGTTGTTTCTCTTTGAGGAGATCTAAGGTATCAATATCTTTCTCCAAGTTGAAGGAGAAGTAGGAGACAAACTTTTCTGACAGGTCTGCAAAATATTTTATAGATCCCTTTTCGAGGGTCATGAACCACCCTAGGGCATTGCTTTCCAGACTCCGAGGAAACAGGTGCAAAAGATAGTTGTCATTGTGGATAACTTCTTGACACTGGGAGTAAAACTCCTGTAAGTGGGCCTTAGGATCTTTGTTCCCCTTATATTTGTCAAACTTTGACATTTCAAAATGTTTGGGGAAGGGAATCAATGAGATGGAGGGATCAAACGGATATGGGCATATATCTTCGAACTTGAATGATTGTTTGCTAGTCCCTGCCTGAAGATCTTTTAGAGCGGCTTTGATTTCTAGTATGTCCGCACTAGCTGATGTGTCGGATGGGTATTGATGGTAGGACGATTGTGGATTCTGAGATGACGCTTGGGGATGGTTGTATGGATAATGAGGGGGCAACATCCCCTGTTGATACGCCAAAGGACCTTGTTGATAAAGAGGTTGGTGTTGCGAGGCGGGATATGGATTGGTCAGGTAGTTATGGGTGGCGTACTGTTGGGAAGTATGGAGAAGGTGTTGTTGATTAGCTGGCGAATATTGGGGGTGTTGATGTGACTGTTGCGATGCCACATAGGATGGTTGTTGATATTGTTGTTGGTTATAATAGTTGTAATGATGGGGTGGTTGTTGATGTATAGTTGGCGGCTGTGGTGGGTGAGATGGGATGTTATGTGGTGGTTGCGCTTGCGGGCGTAAGATGGATGCAAGGAATGAAGATATGGTTGGGGCTGAAGGCCGAGGTTGATTTCCTTGCGGTTGATGCTGTGATGGTTGTGTTGAAAATAGGGGATTGACCAATGGTTGTTGTTGAGGTAGAGGTGCGGTTGAGATGTTTTGCGAGGGAGGTTGTTGAGCGCTAGTGGGAGCATAGGCTTGGGGAGGTTGTTGGGATACGAATGACGATGGTGGAGGTATGTTGGATTGGGACGATTGTTGGGGTATGAATGACGATGGTGGAGGGATGTTGGATTGGGACGGTTGTTGGGATACGAATGACGATGGTGGAGGGATGTTGGATTGGGATGGTTGTTGGGGTATGAATGACGATGGCGGAGGGTTTGTAGCCCCAAGAGGTGGGGGCAAGGTAGCGAAAGAGCTGCCCCCAGTGTTAACAGGAGGCGGGTTTGAGGGGAGTGGTGCCGGTAGCATTAATGGTTGCGGTTGCGGGACGTTTTGCGACATGCCATAGGCAAAAGGATCATTGGGATCAATGGTTTGGGGTGTTCCTGTGACCGAGATGGTGGGATGTGTGGGATTGCCAATGGGATAAAGGACAGCGTTGTCAAATTCAGGTTGATGCCAACCTTCTACGGAAGGAACGTTGGGGACATACGAGCTACTGGGGATGTCATGTGAACCTTGGGGTACATTAGATGTGGAGGTGCCATACTTGGATAAGTCGACACCTGATGGCAGCTTGACACCTTTGTCAATCAAGTGAGCCAAGATTTTGTCACCATGTCTTTTGAGAAGGCGTTCTGTCATTTGTGCATTAACAGGGTTGTTGAAGTGTTCCTCAAATGTGAGCTCAGGTTGATCAGCCATGTTTTCCTCCCCAGGTGGTGACGTTGTTTGACTATCCACATTGGATTGTGATGAGGTGCCATTGTGGGGATCATGAGGGATGTTAGCACCATAGTTAGGATCTAATGAGATGTTGACTGTGTTGGTGGGATTTTGAGGGTTGTTTGATTGGGCATTCAGGGCTTGTTGGTCGGCCATCTTCTTTGCCTGTGACCGAGTCTGAACAGGCATGCAAGATGATGAGATGGATCAAGATATTAAAAAGACCTGGATGATGAAAGATTGATTCGATTTGATGGGTGATTTAGCTGATGACGATCGGTCAGGCCGACGTGGATTGATTTGATGAAAGTGGATTGGATTGATTGGTAGACACTGGATTAGTCTAGGTTTTGGATCTTGATCCAGATGGATTTGATGATGTGGGGGTTGGATTGATCTGATGATTAAGATTGATTTGATGATGGATATGATGAAGACCGAAATCCACAACTGAGTTTAAGAAGGATCTTTGGTAACACTAGGTGTTTAATTGATGGGTAGATGTATGGTAACGACACCGAATCCAACTTGAGATAGAAGAAGATTGATTGGGTCGGGAAGGATGACCAACCTAAGACGGATAGCGATCCTAAGTCAGTTACGATGATTAAGATTAAGGATGAACACCTAGGTCAACTCGGATGACAACTCCAATAGGGCTTATATGGAATAACGAAGATCAAAGATGAAAGCGGATTTAGGATAGATGGGGAGTGTCAGAGGATAGATGAATGGCTCTCAGAATGAAGGAATGGGACCTCGGAACAAGTAAAAGAGTGTTCGAGATGAATGACTCTCGAAATGAGGGTATGAAGACTCAGAACAGTCGTTCAGATGTTCGTTTAGGATGGTGGATGATCGTATCGATGTTCAAAACAGAGAGACAAGGGGTGCCAAGTGATAATATAGGTTGACCAAAGGTCAGGTCCGCCACTCTGTAAGGACAGGTCCGCCACTCTGTTAGGACAGGTCCGCCACTTTGTAAGGACGGGTCCGCCAAAGGATTAGGACAGGTCCGCCACTTTGTAAGGATAGGTCCGCCAAAGGATTAGGACAGGTCCGCCAAAGGATTAGGACAAGTCTGCCACTATGTTAGGACAGGTTCGCCACTTTGTAAGGATAGGTCTGCCAAAGGATTAGGATAGGTCCGCCAAAGGATAAGTTTAGGCTTGACTTTTTGATGGATGGGTAAGGCAAAGGACCCAAAATATAGCAAACATGAAAAGAATTTGGCCAAACTGATAATGACTGGTTTTGCACGAGAAAGACAATTCAAACAGTACAACCCTAAGATTAGTAGAGATGGGTATGGCCAACAAATTATTCTACTTTAGGATGAACATGGTTGCTAAGGAGTCCTCGATATACACCCGGTACGTGAGGCCCAAACCGTGAACACCAACCCGTTACAAGCGTGAGTCGGGAACCTTAGCGAGATACTAAAGGCTCGAACCAACTCTTCACGTCATCCCGGCGCTTTGCCAATTACAACGTGGTTGGATTGAGGTATAGCTTTCGCTCTCCCCCCTTTATATACCCCGCCAGTACGCGTGGTTGGAATCGTCCCTTGGGGTGATGAAATCTCCAAGCAGGTCCCAATAAGAAAATGAAAAATGGGGTGACTCAAAGGACTTGGAAAGCTACGATTTCTCATCACCCAGGATCGCCAAATGGCACAAGGGGATTGGATACATCAAATAGCCTTCCACAAGCATGTCAAACAAAGTTTATTGACCCCTCTAATTAAACTATGTGCCTAATTTACCAAAAGACAATCGGCAAAAACTTGAAATTTCACCTTCAGGAGGACAAGTCCACCGGTCTGCAGGGACAGGTCCGCCACCCTGTAAGGACAGGTCCGCCACTCTGTCAGGATAGGTCCGCCAGTGCAGGACAAGTCCGCCACTTCAGGACAGGTCCGCCACTGGAGGACAGGTCCACCACTCTGTCAAGACAGGTCCGCCACTACAGGACAGGCCCGCCACTGCATGACAGGTCCGCCACTGCAGGACAGGTCCACCACTCTGTCAGGATAGGTCTGCCACTCTGTAACCCGGACCTGCAAAAATGCAAAAAACTGCAAACGTGAAAGAAAGAGACTCGTTTGTGGGTCCCACCGGGCATGCTAGAAATGTGATAGGTCGAATGTGAGCGTTAGAAAATGAGTAGCAAATAAAAGAGCGCAAATAAACACCAAAACAACCTACACCTCAAGATTAGCCTAAGTTGGAATCAACACAAGATAAAAACAACAAATGAAACTTTATACCTTGTGTCGAATCGATCCTTTGGTTGGCCCTTCGATCTTTGATGTGTATGCTCCTTGGATGGCACAAGATGCAAGCTAAATGATGTTGTGAGGATGAGTGCAAGTGGATGAAAACATGAAAATGGCTAAGTGTAGATTGAGAAATAAAATTGCAAGAGTTTGGCTAGCAAAATGATCTCTCTCAAAATGAGAGAAAAGAGGGGGTATTTATAGGAATTTTGAGAATTCCTAGGGAGATGGATGGTCAAGATTGAGCCACCAAATATCAAGATGTAGGGCTAAGGTGAGTTGAGAACTCACAAGCCCTCACATCTTGACATGTGGCATGTGATATAGCCCTAAAAGGTGAAGTGGACATGAGGTGGAAGGATGGTACATGACATGGAGGGGGGTACAAAGTACCTTGGGATTGGACAAGATCTCCTCATAAAGGAGGTCCTTGTCCCCATGTGGGTGAGAGGACATGTGAGGAATTAAAAATTCCTCAAATATTCTCATGGGGAGATGGGAAAGAATAAAGAATAAGTGAAGGACATGTGAGAAGAAGTGAAGGAATTAAAAATTCCTTTTGAGTGCCTTGGGGGATTAAAAGGTGAATTAAAAATTCACATGGGGAAGTGGAGTGCCTTGCTCAAAAGGAGAAAACCTTTAATAAGGTTGACTTAAGGACACATGCCATAAATGGGAGAAGGATTAGTTTAGACTAACCAAATGATTAAGGTTGTGCAAGTACTTAGTTAGTTGGACTAATGATGCACTAGAAGCAAGTGGGAGATTATGGAGGATGTGACCCTAATGATGATTAAGGGTGTGCACATGCTAACCCTAGTTAATTAGAAGAAGATGAATGAATTAAGATGGATTAGAGACCAACTTGCAAAAGTTGGAGGATGTGACCATGAGAGAGAAAAGAGGAATTAAAAAATGAATTTTAATTCCAAAAGGGGAATATGACTAAATTAAATAAAATGGTGTATTTATTTAATTTAGAGGAGGAAGAGGGGTAAAGTATTTATTAAATTAAATACTTTATGACCTTTATGTAAAATGCAAGGTATTAATTAAACAGATGGTTTAATTAATATTAACAAAGGGGGTAAACAGCTAGATGACTACGAAGATGTGTTTGATCATATGGAAGTGATCAAATTGGACGTCTACACCCTATTTTAAGGGATTTAAAACCCTTTATTAAAAACAAATTCATTTTTAAACCCCTATATTAAAGAAGACCCCTAATAAAAGGGGACAAATTTTTATCAACAAGATAATTTCAAGTTTATTAAAAGGGGTTAGTTCAATTTGTAAGTTTTATAAAATACAAGCCAAAGATGGGTTATTCTTGAAAAAAATGTTCTTTATTTTGAAGGGATGATAATTAACCCAAGAGATTTATTTGTAATAATGGGATGATTTTAGAGACTTTTATGTAGATTGGGATGATTTGTAAAATATTATGGTTAACACCATAATAGGAAAATGTTTTTGTATATAAAGGGGGTGAGTTTGGCTATTTAGCTAAGAGGTTTTTAGCTAAGTATTTTGTAAGTAATTTTTGGGGAGTTTTCTATGCTCTTTGGTGAAAGGTGGAGAGTTAGAGTTTTTTTTTGAGAGAAAATTTCAAGGTGTTTGCATACACCAAAAATTGTAAAAGAGTGAGAGATTGTGGAGAGATTATTGTAGGTTCTTGGAGCTTGGGTATTGTAACAAAGCATAATTTTTCTTGGCAATATCAATAAAGCGGTCCCAACATTGAGAAGTGGACCTGGAGACGTAGTCCACATCGGACGAACTTCGTTATCAATCTGCGCATTGTGATCCTTCTATTTCTCTGTCTCATTCTTCTCTCTTCTGTCTCAATTTCTCTCTAGTTCAATTCAATTTATATTTCAATAATTGATTTTAAAGTGTACCTTATTGTAATTTCAACGGTTAAAAAGCATAATCACACAATTCTGCATTAGATCAGGAAATTACTGTAATTAGATTTAATTTACAAGTTAATTTGTAAACCTGTAATTACATATCATCATTCTTCATAGTTTCACTATCTTTGACAAATGAAACGTTATGATTCGGCATAGGGTTGGTAAATATTTGCAATTTTTGGTTGGGAAGGGCAACAAATTTATTTCCTTGATCATTAACACCTCCAACGTGAAGTTGACCAAAATCAATGAGGTCTTGCAGAAGATGTTTAGGACACTTGCAATGCTTTGTTTTGTGTCCATTTTGTCAGTGATACTGGCAATAAGAATTTGATCTAAATTTTGGAGTTAAAGGCTTATTAGGATCATGAATTTTAACGGGAGGTAAAGTGATCATTTTATGTTCTAACAGTTGTGACATTGTGGTATGGAGGGTATCAAGTAAGGGAGTGAATTTTCTAGCTAGATCCCCAAATGTGAAAGGAGTTGTCTTCCTTATAGCAGCCACTTGGGTATCAACATGTTGAGTTGTTTGTTGAAGCGGATTAAGTTTAACAAATCTTTTATTCTATTTTCTAAAAGGTTGATAATTGTTTCAATTTCTAGATTCATATTTGTCATGTCAGCTAGAGGTGGGTTTTGTTTCATGACTACTAACCGAATTTTGATAATCATGAAGGGAAGTACACAAGTGTACGAAGGAAGGAAAATTCATCATGCTAAGCTTATCTTGTATCTTAGTTTGCAAGCTCTCAAAGAACATTCGTTGAAGATGAGAATCGAGAATCTTTACATCGATTTGCTAAGCTTATCTTACATATCTTAGTTATGTGAGCCTAAGTACACATCACTTTTTAAAAATGGTGTTTACTATTAAAAACTAGTTATCAAAGGAGATGCAAAAAATATACATTTTAATTTCAATTTTTTTTAAAAAAGATACATTTAAAATCTACAGACAAAATCTTACATATCACTAGTTTGCATAATCTTCAAATTCCTAGTAGTTTACCTACTATAGGTGTTGGAAAGTGAAGATTTTGCTCAAAATGTTGATTTTAAGGTCAAGTTTGGCCAAAATGTGTAACCTTTCTCTCAACATATGATTCTTGTGAGGGATTGGCCTCATATCCTTCACAAATTCAACCAAAGTTAGCATGCTTTAAGGTGGATATTTTTTTAGTAAATGGAAAGATATATTTTTTCCAATGTTTGTTAATTGCTTTATTGACTAGCATATTTTTCTTTATTCTAAACCTATTATTTGTTCTAATGTGTTATTACAGATCAAAGCACAAGCTAATAAAGTTGCACTGGAAACGACTCATCTTCAAGTGCTTCTTGACCATTGGGGAAATGCCCCTTGTGCTATGACTAGAGTTCCCTCATCTCCCTCTTCTCGAGGCCACTCACCTTCTCACAAGCATCAATGAGGACATAGTCTTTTTGCTCGCCCTCCACTTTCCATTTAAGAGATCATGGACAATTCAGAGGTCGCAACCTATTGGTCAATGCTCTACCTCCCACAAGGGGGACTTTGGGTGGCTTGTTGTGGAGTCTCTAACTAGTTTGATTCCAACAATTTTTCTCAACCAGCTCTAGCTATTTCTCAAACCAATGAAGAAGAAGATAAAGATAAAGACAAAGAAGACAAGGGTTGAGACTCTCTCATGGATGCTCTGAAGCCCACTCATGTATGGGGTAAACAGAGTGATTGAAACTTTCCTCTTCCTCATTTTGTTATTGCTATTGCTACTCAACAAAAAAAAATTAAAAATTTGATCCTAGATGTATGATTTTCTATCCACAAACTTTTTTTAATATGTACTATTATTTTTAGATAAATAATAATAATGTCACATTTTCATTAAAAAGAAAAAAGTTATTCAACTTCTCAATTTACATTTATTAATTTGAGGTCTTCAACTCTATTAATTAGAGCATCATTGGAAAAGTGCTTTATTTGTATTTTTTGCCAATAAGGATAAGGTGGTTTACAACTAATAATTACCAAATAAAACATGCTTAACTAGTCCTCGTCAAGTGCGGAAGCACAGGTTACCAATTTAGTTAAAAAGAAAGAAAAAAGGAAAAAAGAAAAGATCATAGCATGGGTCCTTTGCAGGTGACATCAACAGCAGTAGTGGACTCGTCAAATATTGTAGAATAGAAAGGGTCAAAACACATCCAAACAAAAACAACAGCCTTCGTTGACCGCCAAAACTATTTACCCAAAAATACTTACTCTCTATGCTATTTGAGAGAAACCAAAATCTCATTACTTCTCGCAGGAGATGAAGAACGAACTTCATTATGCAGCTATAGCTGCTACGGTAATTATCCTCATCCTCCTCCTCCTGATCTTGATCTTCATAATTTGCAGGCGTAAGAAGAAAATTTCTCACAGAAGCAGGGATTTAGCCAATGAAGGCCTCCAGATAAGGCTTGAATACAGTTTCTTCAACAAGGTTGCAGGGTTGCCCAAAAAGTTCATTTACAAAGAACTTGAATCTGCAACAGATAATTTCAGGGTCATATTGGGCAAGGGAGCATCTGCTTCTGTATTCAAAGGGGTCCTTGAAGATAGTACAGAGATAGCTGTGAAGAGAATTAATAGATCAGATCATGGGAGAAAGGAGTTTGAAGCAGAGGTGGCTGCCATAGCTAATGTGAATCATATCAATCTGGTTAGGCTAATTGGGTTCTGTACAGATGGGCCTCATAGAATCCTGGTTTATGAGTTTGTCTCCAATGGGTCTTTGGGCTCGTGGATTTTTGGTGCAAGGAGGGAGCATCCTCTAGTTTTGGGATGGGCCCAAAGGTATAGGATTGTTGTGGGTGTTGCCAAGGCCTTGTCATACTTGCACAATGATTGCAGAGCAAGGATTTTGCATTTGGATGTAAAGCCAGAGAATATACTGTTGGATGGGATGTTTCAGGCCAAGGTTTCTGATTTTGGGCTGTCTAGGTTGATGGGAAGAGATGAGAGCAGAGTGATGACAACCATGAGGGGTACCAGGGGGTATTTGGCCCCTGAATGGCTTTTGTCCCAAGGGATTACAATGAAGAGTGATGTGTATGGTTTTGGGATGGTGGTGTTTGAAATAATTGGGGGGAGGAGGAATGTGAGCCAGGGAAATGGTAATGAAAATCCTAGAAGTTGGACCTATTTCCCTAGTACTGTTATGAAGAAGGCAAAGGAGGGGAAGCTGATGGAGATTGTTGATAGGAGATTGGATGTGGGGAGCGTTGATGAAAGGCAATTGATATTGTTGATTAAGGTTGCTATTTGGTGTATTCAAGAGAAGTCAACGTTGAGGCCGACCATGGACAAGGTTGTAGATATGCTTGAAGGGAGGTGTGAGGTACAGGATCCTCCTGAGACAAAGATGATCATAGTTGATTTGTTGAATCTCGATGATGACTTATACATGCAGAATGGTACAAGAAGCCTAAGATCAGCAGTTGAGGAGGGGACAGACCAAAATGGTAGGAATATTAACTTTAGAGATCTAAGTTATTCCTATACAATGTCAGTTGTGTCTGGAAGATAAATTTTGTCCTATGGGATGTGCTTGTTAACTGTCTGCCACATATGGGTTTCTGTTTTCCAAGCTTTGGGAATGCACATTTCCCAGAGGAATTTTGTCAAATATGCAACAAAAATGGCCGAAGTATACCATGAAATATCTCTTGTAACATGATTGAGCCAACTGCTCTTCATTATATTTATTTCTTTGTGCCCTTGTATTGCTACCTAAGAGATTTGAGGAACAGCTTTTGCCGATCTTCCTTTATCTTAAGGATCTTGAATCCAAACAGAAGCATTTTCAAGGGGTTTCCATTGAAAAGCTAAATTCTGTATTTCATTTTTTATTAGTAGGTAATCTATAAACACATTATTGGATTTCACGACATATTATTAATTAATCTAAACACTCTAATGGATTCCATGCTGTGTTATCAGTTAATCTAAAAACTTTTTTGGAATCATGCTGTATTATTACTTAATCTAGAAATTTAATAGCAATAGCAGAGTAACTCTGCCTTCGATTTTTAATGAACAAATTCAATGAGATTTTATGCTTCAACGATCTTAAAAGGTTTTGTTTTTTTAACATCAGACCTATATAGGTATAAAAGAAACTCTTAGTCAGTTTCCTAACATATTCCAAACTGATGATGGGGTCACTCAATTGGGTTCGAAATGACATGTTCCAGTAACCCAGTTGGGTATTTCAGTTTCATTTCTATTTATTTTCTTATTTTGTTGTCTACAAATTGTTAAGGTCTCCTGTAAACATTTTGGAGAAGATAATCTTTCCAGAAATTTTTTCGAAAGGTCTCAAACGCTTTTCATTAAGACAAATCGTCTGACAGAAATAAGATGTTCAGAGATTTTACCGATGGGCATTTCTTACCATTCCAAGTCTTAAATTTCAGAAGTATCATCCCCAATTGAGATGCTCTGAAGTTTCCTTTTTCATGTGATTACAGAGATTACACAAATGATATGAATGGGAATGTTATAATCAACAGAATCTTAAGAGATGTATAATGACTGAAGATAAAAAAACATATACTCTGACCAACCAGTTTTGCTTTTTAAGTCATGGAAACTGGGACAAAAATAAGAAGATAAACAGTCTACCAGACAATTTAAGGACCATATAAGAAACCCAACAGCTCAGAATACAATATGGATCATGCTCATCGGGCTTACTCCCCATCTAACTTGAGAAAACAATTTACCGAGGACAACTGTACAAATTCTGAATCATTTAAAATTCGTCAGGATGGGAAAACTCTATTCTAACATTTAGGGCCGACGGCAAAGCGTAAATCTGTTTCGCCGGCCTCCAATGTAAGAGAACTTTCTTCCCTGATTAACAAGTCAATAACACAGAATCGGTCGTTTTATTTGCTGTTTTAGACAGCAATTATGTATAGATATGCCCTGTTATCGGGTATTATTTGCATATTTGTATATGTGGGATTTTCCATAATGTTCAACTACCCCACGGCTATGGGGAAATGGCCACAATTAATGGACCATTTTAAATTATTTAAAAAGTTGAATGTAGTAGGTACCACGTGCAACGCAAGTTATGAAATCAAACAAACAAATTGAAGTAAATATAACATCGAAAAGTAGCAAAGCTCTTCTTCTTAGGAAAAAAATGTTATTTATTAATTCATTTAAGCGTAAGGGAGAGGGGCTTGCGCTTCTCAAAGTCTTATGTGAAAATTTCAAATCACTCTGAAATTTGTACAACAGCTTATTTGGAAAGTCACCTGCTTATAAAAATTGGTTTCAAGGCCACATCATCAAATATGATGCCACATCAACATGTTTTTTTATCAAAGTATCCAAAAAGGCCCAAAAAAAAGGTGAGATCGATAGTGGGTCACTAAGTCATGTATTATTGGTGCGCTGATGTGGCAGCACATGATTTGTCAATTTGTGTACTTTATGGATAAATGTGTTTTGCAATTGGATATTAAGTGTAAGTTTATTGGATATTAAACCTACCTACTATGGGGCCCACTTAGGCCTACTTCTATACCCACCATTAGACCCCTACCTACTATGGGCCCCTTTCCCTTAATGTTTCATTTAAGTGTAGTGTTTATTGGAGATTTGTTTAAAGGATTTTTATAAATTAGATTTTGATGAGTAGTGCAAGAATTTTGTTTTTTATATTTAAGATAATGTAAAAAATTGGGTATCAAATTGAATAATGAAATAAAGTCTTTAATAATTTTAGGTCTTAAGTTGGTTGTAGTTTTGGGAGGTAAAAAGTTATAAGTGGAATGAATTTTGTGATAATTATTTAAAGATTATTAAAATATTTACTAAAAGATGAGATTGAGGAATATCATTGATAGGTTGCATCTAATTGTTCAAAATTTTGAGGCGCCATTTATTACAACATTATTGTAGGGAATGTAATTGGATTGTTGATTATTGAATGAACATAATAATCAATCAATATCTATTTACAATGGTGATTTTCTTGAAGAACTACATAGTATTCCTTTGCTAAAGGTAAATTTTCTCCTTTTAAAGAACTAATAACACTATCTTTTAGATCACCTCACATTACTTGAATGATGGAAGGACTTGATTTTTTTATAATTACCAATTAAGCTTTGGATAATGTTGTCTTTCCTTCAAATAGTCCCTTATCTCATGTTATACAAATTATGGATTTATGTGGGTGTACATAGCATGAATCGTTTGAGTTGTTATTATTGCTACCATCCCTACAAGTGTTCTCATAGCAAATGCAATTAAATGTTCTTGTTATTGTTTCTCCCTATTTTGTGTTTGCATTTTTTTTCTCTTCTACATTCAACATGTAAAGAGTGTTATATTCCATATATTCTCTTTATAGTGAAGAGGTTTTAGATCATCACCTTCAAAGAACATTATGAATTAACTATGTAACAAACTTTAACTTTGTTAAGTTGATTTTAGAGCACACAAACCTACCGAAACTATTAAATTTGTGATAAATAAAATGCAATCTAGGACCTAATGTCTATGGATTTTTTACAAAACTAGAAATTGAAGAATGATAAAATTGTATACTCAATATGATGGGTCATATCTACAAAGAGAAATCTACTAATATATAGGCCTCTTAGATCCATGAATCAAGGACACGATACATACAAGAGGCATTGATTTAACTCTTAACCACTCCCAGTCAAGAGGTGAGATAAATCAGTCTAAAGAAAAATAGAGGCAACCTTGACTAAATAGAGGTGGCACCTAACTACCATCAATCAAGAATTATGAAGCAATGATGGCACTTGTGTGCCTCAAGTCAAGATTTACACATCATTATTAGCTACCTAGATGAAGATAATTAAATATTCACAATATCGTAAACTTAATTAACTATGTGGAATATCACACTTAAGATAAAGGCATGGATATAAAGTGAAGTAAATATTACACCAAGACACCCTTTGAATTGCAACTTAGTAGGAATTAGAAATAAATCTTGACAAGAAGGTCATGTTAGGTACCTATCCATAGTGATAACCCCTCAAAGAAGGAGAGAGAGAAATCTCGAAAGAGAGAAATGTGAAGAGAGTGATTATGTAGCCCCAAGATGTGACACCTCATGCACAAATGGTGGATGCTTGACTTTGAATATTAAAGAGGATCCATGTTTGCAGATTAAGAAAGAAATCCAAAGTTTAATGTGAAAGATCTACCCATTTTGAAAAGGAATATGTGGAAATAATACATAAGATGTACTTCTCTAGAATCTATGTAATGATTTTGATGTTGGTGATGGGTGATACTAGGATCAAACTAGGTGTCCTATGCCTAAGTAGAAAGGATGACTACTCAAGACTAGGTGGAAATTGATGTGCAATGCATGACAATAAAGTAGTGTATAGGTGTGGAATATCACTAGATTCCATGTGGCAACATACTCATCCCACAATATTTTATGCTATGAAGAATCCCTAGAAATCCTTGGTGAAGTGACTTTAAAGTCTATAGAAGAAACAAGTGAAGGTAGAATATTAGTGGATGTCATGTGACTATATTGCACATCCCGCAAGATGTCCTAGTGCAAAGAATTACGAGAAGCTCTTAGTGAACTAACTCAAAAATTTATATAGAGTCAAGAGAAGGAGGTGGAATCATGGTGCATGACATTTGACTACATTGCTCATCCTACAAGTTCACCTCAAATGTGTGAGCATGAATAAGTGACAAACCTTCTAAAGGTGTTTGAATCTTGGTACATGTCGAATGACTATACTACACACCAACAGTGTGAGTATGAATGATTTTATATATGCTATTAGGAAGACTAGTTTTTGTTACACTCACATGTGTAAGCTTCTCTAATGAAACATCACAATCTATTAGCTTGGTTCAAAATCTCCATATAGTTGCTTGATCATGGTCATGGAAATGATAGGTCAATCAATGTCCTCTTTGTGATGTAAGATGTCTTCACCATTGTTATTGCATATTATTTTGTAGACCATGTTTTTGTTGTTTGACCAAGTATCTTTTTGTTCATGGTCACCTCAAGAATAAGTCCATGGAGATAGGCTAGTAGGTCCTACTCAAAGTAGTGATTCTAAGTTATTTCTTGTTTCTAGGATGAATAGTATTTTTGAATTTAGCTTAGCAATAGAACGATGTAATATAATACCAAAAAAATATGTATTCAAATACCCCCAAAATGATACTTTATTTCAAGTCAACATTACAATATCATTAAAAAATACTTATAAATACCTTCAAACAAACATAAAATTTGACACTTTATCTTTAGTATGTGTTTACAATGCATGATTACATAAATCCAATCAATCCTTTACTCCTTTCAACTTGCTTCCATACTTGCACTCATCCCCTACCCATTAATAAATTAAAGATAATACTATATAAGTAAAAACAAACTACATCATATTGAAAAAATGAGAATCAACTTTTCAATCCTTGTAAAAACCTAAAATTATAAATATGTACAACATAAACAAATACCCATTTCCATTCAAACATGTTAAAGAAGCTAGCAGGAAAAAACAAATGTTATCTTGTTTCAAAGAATACCTATTCTAGCACCGTCCGAAATGCTGGTCCCTCCAATTTTGACTTATCGCAAAGTACTCTTTTAACTTAAACGAAATGTGCGTCCCTTGTCCTTATATCAACCTCACGTAAGTCATTTAATCCCATATCATACCACATAATATGTGGTGCGGGCGCGCACCTTTTGGAAAATCTTAGACCCTGTGTGGTGCCATATCGTAGTCGTATAATTAAATATTGAATATGAAAATGGTCTAAGGACGGTGCGTTTTTCTTAAGCATGACATTACTTTTATCCTCAAGCAAAATCCAAGGGAGGTTACAGGTGCGTAAGGACAAAGGAAAGTTAAAAAGAGAGTTTATATATGAAAATCATCCAAGGTACCAAAACTCCACTTGCCACGGTTCATGAATAGAGAAAGAAAGGCCGGCAAATAGGGGAGAAGCTAATCTCCCGACAAAATGCAAAGACATAGATTATAAGACATTCCATTTTTCATATGGCGTCCTTTCGAGCTAGATTGACGAACCGATACTGACAGATGTTAAGGTGTGTTCGAAAAATGTGCCATATCGACAGGATTTTAAATCAAAATTTTGGCACATTTCAAATCATCTATTTTGAAAGAAAATAATTGCCATATTTCACATTTTGTAGGTTACTGAGCTCGAAAGAAAGTGTGAGTGGAAACAGAGTGACCATTCCGCTTTCGAAGATGCATCTGAGGCGTGCGCAACTAGCTATGAGGTATGTATGTCTACAAGAAATAAATGTTGTTTTGCCATTCTACGTAGGGAGCATGAAGAATTGAAAGGGTATTAGTTGGAAAAAAGGGTATTAATTTGACATACAAAGTTGTTTATGTGTCGGGTGTTCGTAAAATTTGTGTTTTGTATGAAAAAACTCGTAGGTCATTATGGAAATCGAAACATAACGTCATCATTTTCAGCATTTGCATTTTGAAGCTTTTTGGGGAGCTGGGAAGAGAGTTGCAGAGAAGCCAATCTCCCTACCAAAACACATGTGGCAGGTGTGGGCAACTCACTAGTAGGTATGTATATCTACCAGAAATATATGTCATTTTGTCATTCTGCCTAAAGGACTTTGAATAATTGAATTAGCATTTGTTGTGAAAAAGGGGTATTCATTGATGGGTTTGCAAGGGTTTTCCTTGCAAAAAGGGGTTTCCATTTGATATGAGGAGTTGTTTATGTGATTTTCTATTGAGGGTTTTTTAATTTTGTGATTTGAACATTCTTTCTAGAATTATGGCAATTTAGGAAAACTTTCCAAATTGAGCTCATTGGTGACTCACCAGTTGGGGTGTTACATGTTGAGTTACACATGTCCTGGCACATATAGGGTTCAGGGTTTGAAAACATGATATCATTTATCAACTGCAATTAATGGCATAGACCAAGCTTCAGGGTAGACAGTTAAACTTGTAGAGGCTAGCTGATATAAGAAATTGCATGCTTCAAAACACAGTGTGTTTGTTAACCTCCACATCACAACAGTAGCTATCAAATGTTATATATGTTTCTATGTATGTTTTTATGCGTTTTTGTATGTTATCATGTCTATGACATGTTGTTTTGTTGCGAGATTAGCTACATCCAAACCTGTAGAGGCTAGTTGATGTAAGAAATTCTATGCCTCATAACACTATGTTTTTCAATGCCCACATCACAACAGTAGCTACCAAATGTTATGTATGTTTTTATTCTTTTTTGTATGGTATCATGTCTATAACATGTCATTTTGTTGCAAGATTAGTTGCCTCCAAACCTACAAAGGTTGGCTGGTATAATAAATTACATGCTTGAAAACACAGTGTGCATGTCAACCTCCACATCACAACACTAGCTACCAAATGTTATGTACATGTTTCTATGTATGTTTTTATGCGCTTTTATATGTTATCATGTCCATGACATGTTGTCTTGTTGCGAGATTAGCCACCTCCAAACTTGCAGAGGGGATGCAACTAATCTCTTGACCAAACACACTGTGTATAAGCATGTAACATACAAAAACGTATAAAAACATAGATAACATGATGGGACAACATAGTGCAGGTCCCGCTAGTTGGGGAATAAAAGTGATGAAATCGACATACGAGGGGAAAATTTATGGCGACAAAAGTGAGCACATAACGACACTGTCGGGTCATTTTTCCAGCCCTTCATCCCAACTTGTTGAATTCACCAGCGTGGTGGCTTATGGGAGAACCTATCCATATGTGGAGGCAATCCCAAGGTTGACATCACTAAGACATGCATTTTAAATTGTAATAACTATTCATTTTGGAAAACACTCTATGTTGAGGGTTTTTTCATTCTGTAGGTCCCATTGTGTTGTGGGTTTTTCCATTCTACAGGTTGAAAGCGAAAGGTTGGAGAGCAGGGGGTGGAGTTGCAATTGGGGGAGACGTAAAACTGATCGAATTGAGATGAGGGGTTTCTAATTCTTTGGGTTGTTACTTGTAAAGGGTTTTAAAGCATTATGTGGGTTGCAGATTTCATAAAGCCCAGTGTTTTGCAACTTGGAATTTTACAAAATAGTATGAATGTCTTGAATTTTTTTTGTTATTTAAACAGTAGGAATGTAATGAAATGCACTGTTTTATACACCCAATGTTTTCCAACAACCAATAACACTTTCGGTTGTGAGTTTACAAGTTTGTATATGTAGGTGTGCATTAGAAATAGCAAGAACATCAATCTCTTGTCATTAGTGGCAATATTGAATAAAGTTGTTGACAATGGTGAACATTGTGTAGTGCAAGTTGTGAAACACTATGTGTTTTGAAGCTTTCCTTTACTTATATGCAAACTTCGTCATGGAATGCAGATGTACGAATATATATACAGGGTTCTATTTTATGAAATAACACGTTTCTTATTGTAGGCGACCTCTATTCATGGTCAATACATAGTGGAAGATGCATATACATTTCAAGCTATAACCTAAAAGAGCCTATTAAAGAACACTATTATAATTGAAAACTATATTTTGATCTATCATACTTTGTAATGTCTAACAACTTACCAAACTAATAAGGAGAGTCAACTAATGGGCAGTTGGCTTAATGGCAATGGCATGTTGTAAGGAACTAGATGGTGTTGAGTTCAAATTTCAATACAAAAAAACGAGAGTCTAGGCATGCTACAAGTAGTTGTTAAAATCAATGAATAAAACCTAGGAAAAGTTAAAATCAAAATCATACGTGCCATTTTACATTCGCTATGATTCAAGTTTTCACTATCATATGTTGTTGATCTAATATGATCTACATATTAATATCTAAAATTGAATTAATGTGACATGACATGACATATGACATATGGCGTCATCACTTTCAAATGCTTTAATATCCATATATCATGACATAGCAAATTAATTCAATTTAAGATCATATGAAATCCACAACGTATGATAGTGAAAATTTGATTCATGACGATGTGACATGCCTCATGAGTTTTTTATTTTAGTTTGAACAGCTTTTACTTTATGAGTGATAGGCTACTCATAACAAATGATTTATCCATAATTAAATATTTAATTACATACTTAAAGTCCAAAGAGGGAGAAGCTAATCTCCCGACAAAGGAGGGGAAGCCTAACATCATCAGTTGAGGAGGGACAAACCAAAATGGTAGGATTATTACAGAAGCATTTTCAAGGGGTTTCCATTGAAAAGCTAAATTCTGGATTTCATGCTTTATTGGTAGGTATTCTATAAACACACTATTGGATTTCACGATATTCTATTTATTAATCTAAACACTCTAATGGATTCCATGCTCTGCTATCAGTTAATCTAAAAACTTTTTGGAATCATGCTGTATTATTACTTAATCTAGAAATTTAATAGCAATTTGATTTTTTAATGAACAAATTCAATGAGATTTTATGCTTCCACAATCTTAAAAGTTTTTCGTTTTTCTAACATCAGACTTATATGTGTATAAAAGAAACTCTTAGCCAGTTCCTACCAGATTCCATACTGATGATGGGGTCACTCAATTGGTCCGAATTGACATGTTACAGTAACCCAGTTGGGTATTTCAGTTTCATTTCTATTTATTTTCTTATTTGTTGTCTACAAATTGTTATGGTCTCCTGGAAACATTCTGGAGAAGATAAACTTTCCAGAAATTGTTTCGAAAGGTCTCAAACGCTTTTCATTAAGACAAATCGTCTGACAGAAATAAGATGTTCAGAGATTTTGCCGATGGGCATTTCTTACCATTCCAAGTCTTAAATTTCAGAAGTATAATCCCCAATTGAGATCCTCTGAAATTTTCTTTTTCATGTGATTACAGAGATTACACAAATGATATGAATGGTCATGTTATAATCAACAGAATCTAAGAGATGTATAATTACTGAAGATTTAAAAAAAAACTCTGACCAACCAGTTTTGCTTTTGAAATCTGGGAAACTGGGCCAAACATAAGAAGATAAACAGTCTACCAGACAATTTAAGGACCATATAAGAGACCCAACAGCTCAGAATACAATATGGATCATGCTCATCGGGCTTACTCTCCATCTAACTTGAGAAAACAATTTACCGAGGACAACTATACAAATTCTGATCATTTAAAATTCGTCAGGAATGGAAATCTCTATTCTAACATTTAGGGCCGACGGCAAAGCATAAATCTGTTTCGCCGGCCTGCAATGGAAGAGAACTTTCTTCCCTGATTAACAAGTCAATAACGCAGAATTGGTCGTTTATTTGCTGTTTTAGACAACAATTATATATAGCTATGCACTGTTATCGGGTGTTATTTGCATATTTGTATATGTGGGATTTTCCGTAATGTTCAACTACCTCAGGGCTATGGGGATATGGCCACAATTAATGGCCCATTTTTAATTATTTAAAAAGTTGAATGTAGTAGGTGCCGCGTGCAACGCAAGTTATGAAATGAAACAAACAAATTGAAGTAAATATAACATTGAAAAAGTAGCAAAACTCTTCCTCTTAGGAAAAATTGTTATTTATTAATTCATTTAAGTGTAAGGGAGAGGGGCTTGCACTTCTCAAAGTCTTATGTGAAAATTTCAAATCACTCTGAAATTTGTACAACAGCTTATTTGGAAAGTCCCTTGCTTATAAAAATTGGTTTCAAGGCCACATCATCAAATATGATGCACATCACATGCTTTTTGTCAAGGTATCCAAAAAGGCCCAAGAAAAAGGTGAGACCGATAGTGGTTCACTAAGTCATGTATTATTGGTGCGCTGATATGGCATCACATGATTTGTCAATTTGTGTACTTTATGGATAAATGTGTTTTGCAATTGAATACTAAGTGTAAGTTTATTGGATATTAAACCTACCTACTATGGGGCCCACTTAGGCCTACTTCTATACCCACCATTAGACCCCTACCCATTATGGGCCCCTTTCCCTTAATGTTTCATTTAAGTGTAATGATTATAGGAGATTTGTTTAAAGGACTTTTATAAATTAAATTTTGATTAGTGCAAGAACTTTGTTTTCATATTTAAGATAATATAAAAAATTGGGTATCAAATTGAATGATGAAATAAAATCTTTAATAATTTTAGAAGGTTTTAAGTTGGTTGTAGTTTTGGGAGGTAAAAAGTTGTAAGTGGAATGAATTTTGTGATAATTATTTAAAGATAGTTTAAATATTTACTAAAAGATGAGATTGAGGAATATCATTGATAGGTTGAATCTAATTATTCAAAATTTTGAGGTCATTTATTACAACATTATTGTAGGGAATGTAATTGGATTGTTGATTATTGAATGAACGTAAGAATCAATCAATATCTATTTACAGTGGTGATCTTCTTGAAGAACTACATACTATTCCTTTGCTAAAGGCGAATTTTCTCCTTTTAAAAAACTAATAACACTCTCTTTTGGATCACCTCACATTACTTGAATGATGGAAGGACTTGATTTTTTTATAATTACCAATTAAGCTTTGGATAATGTTGCTTTTCCTTCAAATAGTCTCTTCTCACATGTCATACAAATTATGGATCTATGTGGGTGTAGCATGAATCATTTGAGTTGCTATTATTGTTAGCATCCCAACACATGTTCTCATAGCAAATGCAATTAAATGTTCTTGTTAGTGTTTCTCCTTATTTTATGTTTGTAGTTTTTTCTCTTCTACGTGCAACAACATGTAAAGAGTGTTATCTTCAATAGGTTCTCCTTATAGTGAAGAGGTTTTAGATCATCACCTTCAAAGAACATTATTTAAGTGTGTAAAAACCTTTAACTTTGTTAAGTTGATTTTAGTGCACACACTCTTGCCAAAGCTATTAAATTTTGTGATAAATAAAACACAATCTAGGAACTAATGTCTATGAATTTTCTACAAAACTAAATTGAAGAATAGTAAAATTTTATATTCAATATGATGGGCCATATCTACATAGAGAAATGCACAAATATATAGGCCTCTTAGATCCATGAATCAAGGAAATGATATATACAAGAGGCATGATTTAACTCTCAGTCACTCCCAATCAAGAGGTGAGGTAATTGTATAAAAAAAATAGAGGTAACCATTACTAAATAGAGGTGGCACATAACTACGACTAGTCAATAATTGATAAGGCAATGGTGACACTTGTGTACCTCAAGTCAAGATTTACACATCATATTAGCTACCTAAATGGATATAATTAAATATTCCTAATTTATCCTAAACTCAATTAATTATGTGGAATATCACACTTAATATAGAGAAATCTCTAAAGTGAATTAAATATTACACCAAAATGCCCTTTTAATTGCAACTTAGTAGGAATTATAAATGGATCTTGACAATAATGTCATGTTAGGTACCTATGTATAATGATAACCACTCAAAGAAGGAAAGAGATAAATCCTAGAAGAGATAAATGTGAAGAGAAATTATGTAGCCCCTAGATGTGATGCCTCGTGTACCAATGGTGGATTATTGACTTTGAATGTTAAAGAGGATCCATGCTTGTGGAATAATATTTTTCCCCTTAGGAAGATAGAAATCCAAAGTTTAATGCGAAAGATCTACCCATTTTGAAAAGGAATATGTGTAAAGAACACATAATGATGTACTTCTCTAGAATTTATACAATGATTTTGATGTTGGTGATGGGTGATACTAGGATCAAATTAGGCGTCCTATGCCTAACTAGAAAGAATGACTACTCAAGACTAGATGGAAATTGGTGTGCAATGTGTAGCAATAAAGTAGTGTATAGGTGTGGAATCTCACTACATGCCATGTTGCAACACTGCTCATCCCACAAGATGTCATACTATGAAGAGTCCCTAGAAGCCCTTGGTGAGAAGTTTCTTTAAAGTCTATAGAAGCAACAAGTGAAGGTATAATCTTAGTGGATGTCATGTGACTGTATTGCACATCCCACAAGATGCCCTATTGCAAAGAAACACTAGAAGCTCTTAGTGAACTAACTCAAAACTCTGTAGAGTCAAGAGAAGGACATGTGGAATCATGGTGCATGTCGTTTCACTATATTGTTCATCCTACAAGATGTCCAACTCAAATGTGTGAGTATGAATAAGTGACAAAACTACTGAAGGTGTTGGAACCTTGGTACATGTTGAATGATTATACTACACACCAATAGTATGAGTGTGAATGATTATAGATATGAACTATTAGGAGTAATAGTTTTGTTGAATTCACATGTGCACGGTTCTCTAAAGAAGCATCACAATCTATTAGAGGTTTGGGATCTCCATATAGTTACTTGATCATCATCATGACAATGATAAGTTAATCGATGTCCTCTCTATGATGTAAGATGTCTTCACCAATTTTTATTACATATTATTTTGTAGACCATATTGTTGTTGTTTGACCAAGTATCTTTGTGTCCATGGTCAACTCAAGAATAAGTCCATGAAGATAGGCTAGTAGATCTTGCTCAAAGTAGTGATTTTGAGGTATCTTGTTTCTAGGATGAATCATATTTTTAAATTTATCTTAGCAATAGAACAATGTACAATATAATACCAAAAGCCATGCTTGCAAAATCCCCCAGAATGAAACTTTATTTCAATTCAACATTACAATATCCTAAAAAAATACTTGTAAATACCCTCAAACAATCACAAAACTTGACACTTTATCACTAATATGTGTTCACAATGCATGATTACATAAACACCTCAATCTTTTGCCTCCTTCGACCTTTCTCATACTCACACCTATCCTTTACCTTATAATAAATAGAAAATAATGCTTTACAATCAATATAATTAAATTTTTTTATACAGATGTATTTAGAATTTCTAAAAAAAACTATTATCGAAACATATACAAATTACTAAAAGTAGAAACAATCTACACCTATGAAAAAATTGAGAATCAGCTTTTTCAACCCCTGTAAAAACCTGTACAATGTAAACAAATACCCATTTCCATTTAAACATCTTAAAAAGCAACCCAAAAAAACATATTCTAGCACTGTCTGAAATGCTGGTCACTCTAATTTTGAGTTATCACAAACTACTCTTTTAACTTATACGAAATATGCGTCCCTTTTCCTTATATCCACCTAACGTAACTCATTTAGTCAAATATTTTAATCTTAAAAAAATCTTAGAGCCTGTGTGGTGCCATATCATAGCCGTACAATTAAATATTGAATATGAAAATGGTCATAGGACGGTGCGTTTTTCTTAAGCATTACATTACTTTTATCCTGAACCAAAATCCAAGGGAGGTTAGAGGTGGGTAAGGACAAAGGAAAGTTAAAAAGAGAGTTTAATATATGAAAATCACCCAAGTCAAAGAAAATCGTACCAAAACTCTACCTGCCACGGTTCATGAGTGGAGAAAGAGAGGCCAAGAAATAGGAGGAAAATTTAAAATTCTATGAAGGGTTTATATTGAGTATTTTATAATCTATTGGTATTGGAAGTACAAGTCCAAGTTGATATCTTTCTATTAAGAGTGAAGAATTGTGAGGCATCCATATTTCAATCATTCCATCAAAGTCATTTAGGACACAATCTCAACTTTATCCTTATTTTTTTGATGTTGGAGGTCTTGCACTCAACAAGACTTGATCCTTGGTGGGTTCATTTGGAACTGTTCAACTTCTAATTGCCTAGGATGTTTAAATAATAATTTTCAAAAATAAAAAACTTATAATTTGACTATTTTGGACATAATGACGAGCTTATAATAGCTCTACCATTCACTAGTATGTTGACAACTTAGATCTATATGTTTTCACTATTAAGAAAAGGTCTATTCCTATACATCATAGTGTTGAAACAATGCTAAATTTTGTGATAAATAAAATATAACTTAGGACCTAATGTTTGCAAATTAGCTACAAAATGAGATTAAATAATAATGTTATTTTGAATTCAATATGACGGTGCATATCTATAAAGAGAAATGTATAGATGTATAGGCCTTCTAGTTCTTGAATCAAGTATATGTCATATCTTAAGAGGTATGGGTTTAACTCTTACTCATTCCTATTTAGGAGGTAAGTTAACCTAGTCTGATTGAGACAAAAGTGTATTTCACTAAATAGAGGTGGCAACTAACTACCATCAATCAAAGATTGATAAGGCAATGGTGAATTTTGAGTATCTCAAGTCAAGGTGTACAAATGGCATTTTAATCAATAATAAATGTTATTTTGAGTACCTCCAGTCAAGGTGTACAAATGTCATCTCTAGTAATTTGGAATTGACTAAGGTTTTAGACAATATGCTTTAGCTTGTGTTTGATTGGATTCTATGCTGATGTTTTGTTGCTGGTTCTGCTGTCTATTTGTCTAGGTTTATCTTTTGACAACTTTTTTGGCTTTTTTGGGGTTGTTGATGCTTTTTTTTCTTTTTCTTTTGCAGCCTTCTTTTATTGTAAAGGGTTTCAAGATCCCTTCAAAACCTTCTTTTCCTTATCAAAAAATTTAAGAAAAGACCCCTAAATAATCTAAAAAATATTAGCGAATCCTACTTAAGTGCATTGATTTTCATAACAAATCAAGTTCATTTTTTGAATGAATATCAATTTTCCTAACAAATTTATGCTCATTACAAGAAACTTGTAAAAAATCATAGCAAACACTAATTATGAATATTAATCACCATAGTGAATCCTTCCTTAAAAATCTTTTTCGATTTGATTCCCCTATATTTTTTTTCTTTTTTTTTATAATGTTGAAGTGGGGGCTTGAGGTTGGTAGCCATTAATGAGGTTAAGGGGTAGCACTCCTTGTAGGGTTCAAGTACAATTGTCCCAATGTGGTCCTATTGCAATAATATAAGCAAGGCCAAGGAGTGGAGCCCCTCACATAGGGCACATAGGGAATAAACATTTTAAAGTATCACACAATAAAAATAAGACTCTAAAATATAACATGTATGAATCTACACCTTATATAACCCTATATGATTGGATGGTTGATATTCCATTCTATAGAGTAATAAACTCTTTTCTTTTAAATTGTCTCTTTAGCCCAAAATTTCTTTTGCATCATTAATCAATGTTTAATTGCATGGCCCACAAGAAATTTTGGGTTGAGGAGACATTTTAAAAGAACAAATTACTTGTAGGAATGAAATACCAATCATTTGATTAGATATGCAATTGCACAACCCAAAAGAAGTTGTGGGTACATGGTTGAGTAAATATATTTTTGTCAGGTTATAAACTTGTACAATGAAATCGTAGCCATCAAATTTTATTAGAAATTAGTGGCAGGGAATGAAATTAGAACACACAATTATTACAATAGTTTTAGATGCTCCTACTTACTATTTGTACAAAATAGGAGCATCAAATTTAAGATAGTAGTCATATGGAGTATAATTTACCATATACAAGATTGATTGCCAAAGTGAATATCTATCATAGATTACAAAAAAGATTTGAACTTCTTATCAATGGAAAATTTTAAAAGAATATTAATATTGGAACTATATGCTAATTGTACTATTTGAAATTATTAGATTTGACGCCTTGTACTTAATGAACTTATTCAAATTAATTTATGTTGTTAGACCAAAGGATTATTTCCTATTTATAGTGTCTCCCTTGGTCAAATTTTTCATATGTGTTTTTCCTCTTTATCTTCCATGTGTATATTAGGATCAAAAGTTGCTACGTAAGGTCCTTAAAGTTTTTAAGTGTGGAGGTATGTTTAATTTTCTAACCTGTGTATATAAGTTGTTGAAGTTTTGAAGATTCCCTTACTAGTATGCTTTTTTCTTTATTTTTGTTAGAATATGGTGTAGCTCAACAACTAAGAACACACAGGATTATCAATTATTGTAGCAAGTTAACCTTTAATATTTTTGAATGCACAAATAAAAATCATAGATAAAAGGAGAATTCTAAAATTATTATTCATATCAAAGTGCCTACAACAACTTGGAGATAAAATGGCTTCAAAAATTTCCAAACAATGTCATTCCTACAACAACAATCTACAAGAAAACATATGAAAACTTGAAATATTTTGAAAATTATCTACAGGCAAGCCAAAATTTGATCACAACACTCTTTAAACAACAAAAAGAACTTGCAACACACATAAAACACCATAAAATCCATCTTCCTCTTCATACAATCTCATTTTTGTAACATTCTCCTCAAAATTTTTCTAGTCAACTCTCTAGGCAACTTGGGTGTGGCCTTCTCTTTTTCTTGCCAGTCAAACTTCAAAATCATCATTATTCCCTCTTGGTTGTGGGTTTTCCTCTTCCAAGTATGTACTTTTAATTGCAATTCAAAACTTTCCTTACTACTCCTCAACCCTCTCTCTCCACTCCCTCAACACCCTACCTTCCATTTTGTTAACAAATATAATTTCAAAATCCTAGAATGGAGTTGCAATTTACATTAAATTCTCACTCATAGGATTGGGTGTGTGATTTCACCTTTTTGGAAACTTAACAATCTACAAACATATTTTAAACAACTAACAAGTAAATCAATTAATCAATTAATTTTTTAAATTCCCAATATTAAACCTTGATGTGTTGGATGACTTGATTTGAATAATTTGTGCTTGCAAGAAAAACCAAAACAAAACCCAAAAATTAAAATTAAAATGCTTTTAGGTGTCTAGGGTTGTTCGTGCACTCAGATGCTCCTACATCAAACAACCCTAGACAAGAAATAATGTTTCATGAGTGAAGGCTCATAAACATTCATATGGATTTGGGTCTCCAAACCCAAGTTTCCCTTTCCATCTTCCTTCCTTTCCATCTTATCAAATACTCCTTGTTTTCTTTGTTCGGTGTCTTCCCATTTGTTCTTCAATTCATCACTTTATCAATTTCCTTATTCTTCTTTTTGGTATTTGTTGTACCCTTCATGTTGTGTCATGGAAATTTGAAAAACTTCCACTTTTCCCACTTTTCCTTTTGGAAGCTTTTCCTTTCGTTGATGAGCTAACATTAGGTCTTCCTCCTTAAATTCATCTTATCCTTCTTAAATCAACATGCTCTTTGTGCTCTTAGTTCTTGTTTATTGAGTCATCGAAAAAGTAACCCTTCAACTTTTTCTAGCTTGTTTGGGCTCTCCTTGTGATTTTGGCTTAATGTTGCCTTGATTTAGTGTTGTAGTGTCGATAACACATTCACCTTAGGTCTTGGGACCTTGTGAATTAATAGGATTTTAATGGTGCCTTGCAAAAGTGTTGTAACACACTTTCAAACTTTTCTAGGGTTTTATCAATTAACTAAGTATAATAAACATAATTTTAATCATAATTGATCTTAACCTTTCCTTATTTGGAGTGTTGTAAAATGTTGTAACACACTTTTACATTCCTCTAGGATTTTCATTAACAATTTGGATTTCTTATGCTTTAATTGGCCCTATTTTGCATCCACAAGCCTCATTTATTGCTTCTTTTCGAGGATAATATTGAAACCAATTAGTAACCAAACACAATTCAGGTGTTCCTGGCTTGTGTGGCCTAGATTTACTGTCTAGGACTCATTCATCACCTTGGGCGAATGAGTCCCACCTAGGTCTTTTTGGCCCCGATGCAGGTTTCATACATTTCTAAGCACTTTTCATTTTTGGTCCCATACATTATGTGTGATGGGACTCATTTGCCACCTTGGGAAAATGAGTCCTGTGTGACTAAAATTCAAATTTAAATCAAATTTTTGATAGGATTTCATTCTTCTAGATCTGATGTCAGCTTGTAGTGTTATAATTTTGGGAATTCTTGCATTATTAAGTATAAGTACAAGGTTCTTTTACTCATTTTCATATCAAGCATTCAAGTATTCATACCTAGCATTCAAGAGTTCATAAGAGAATTTGAGAATTCACAAGATAATTGAAGGCATTTCAAGAGAATATTATCAAGCATTATAGAACATTCTTCAAGTATCATCCATCATGTCAAAGATTGCTTGCATCATATTGTTTTAGAGCTAACAATTGTGGTGTCGGGTTTTTGTGATTCAAGCAAGTGCTTCATTCAATATCTATCAACATCAAGAAAGAGTTTGTTGGATGTTGTTGATGTTTTTATGATATGTGGTTGTCATTGATGCCAACACTATTAGCATTTGGTGTACTAGAGGCTGTATATGTCAAGGATATTGAGAAAATTGTAAAAGAAAGTGTTCTAGGTTCCTGGTGGAGCTGTGTAGGTCTTGAAGGTGTTTTTTTCTCTACATTAAAGATTAGTTGGTGTGAATTAAAGGGTTTACTATTGAGTATATCTAGATCATCTACCAAAATTTTAAGAGGTCCATGTGAAGTTTTGAGTGTGTTGTGGTCTGACAGTGTTTCTATGGTCTTTGTCAGTGTTCCTGAATGAAGATTGTGTGATTTTTTTTATCTCACTTGTTGCAGATGTTTCTTTGTTGTTTCTTGGTGCTCTCAGATGTCTCTAAATCATTCTCTATCTTTTTGGTACATCCATATTGACCGATGAGCTCGTGATTGAAGATCTTTTCTTGTGCATGTTCAGTTTTTCATGTTCCTGGCCGACATGTTGGTGGTAGTGTGTTGTGGATCTTCGTGGTGAAAGTAACTAAAGTATTTTTGTGTTGGAGATGTTAATTTGGGTCTCCACTATTTTGAGGCCAACCTTGATGGATTCACATTAAAAGTTTATTTGTAAATTTGGGCCGACATTGCAAATATGTTCTATTTTCTTGGCTGACTAAGTTTTGATGAAATCTCATGTAGCAGATATATTAGTGTGATTGCTTCATCCGTGAAGAGTGTGCTTTGTGTGCTCCTATGTGTGTATGTGCAAATATCATTTGATTGCAGAGCAGAATGTGAAGAAGATTGTGCGAAGTATGAAGAAGTGTTGAGCTTAATTGGAACTATAATCAAGCTTGTGCAAAAGCTATTTTCTTAGTTCATACCCTCTAGATTTTTAATCCTATTATGTTGGGAAGTGAGCCCCTTTTGTATTTGAGCAGTGAGCTCTAGGAAGTGTGCCTGAATGTATGTGCATTCCCCTTATTATTTCTCTTTATAATTTTAACAGAGTATAATATTGTGGACTAACATCCACTGTGATTTTTCCCCTAATAGGGTCTCCACGTAAAAAATCTTGGTGTTCTTTGTCTCTCTAATGTATTAATTTCTTGTGGTTAATTTCTTATTCATCAAATTTGAGATTAAAGTTAAGATAACTTGGAAAAGTTTAAATTTCTGTGACAACTGATTCACCCCCCCTCTCAATTGTCTATCCTTGTTTTCCCAACAATTGGTATCAGAGAAGGTTCCTCTGAAGAAGTCTAAAAGCTTGAGGTGATCCAGGATGTCAACATTCAAGAAGAACTATCCAAGATTTGATGACACTAACTATTCAATCTAGAAAGTTAGGATGCGATGTCACTTAAGGTTTATTGGTGAAGCTTTCTAGAAGATTACAAGAGATCCATATACTATTCCTCAGAATGGTCCCTCAACTCTTGATGAGATCAAAGATGTTGAAAATAACTTTAGGGCTATTGAAGCTTTGGTGAGGGCTCTAACAGATTCAAAGATGACTAATGTGATGGGTCTATAGACAACTCATGAGATTTGGACGAAAGTGGAAACTTTGTATGAAGGAGATGCATAGGTGAAGATGGCTAAGCTATAGAGCTTGAAAGGAAAGCACGAGAATTTGAAGACGGGTGAAGATGAAAATATCACTTCCTTTATGCAGAGAGTAAATGAAATAGTGATGGGTATTAAATGTTCCAGTGGTTCCTTGGATGAGGAAGAACTTGTGGCTAAATTACTTATATCCTTGCCTCCCTCCTACAAAATGAAGGTTCATGCTATTGAAGAGTTCAAATCAATAAAAAAGATGACAAGAGATACGTTGATTGGGAAGCTTGCTGCTTTTGAAATATGTGAATTTGGTGAATCTAAACCAAAAATTGAATCTGCATTCAAGGCTATTGTATCCAGAAGTAACAGACAAAGATATAGTCTTGGAGTGAGTTCTAGAAAGATATCCAAGTATGATGAAGAAATGAAACAACTTGAAGATAAAGAAAGAGAGGTAGAAGAGTTGGAAGCACTTATTGCAAAACAATCTTGAAGGGAGAGGAAAAGGTAAGTATGAAGATGTATTTCCTATTAATTTTTTTTCATGTAGTAAAATAGGTCATTTTGCATCAAGATGTCCTAAAAGAGTTCCTAGATCTAAGCCTAAAAAGTATAGATTCCAAAATAGATGCTACTTTGCTGAAGAAGTAGTGACTGATGATGAGTCTGATAAAGATAATGGAAATCGAGATGAATGGGATTTCATTTCTACCATTGAAGATAATCCTGTGGCTATTGAATCTACTAAAGATGAATTTAAAATCTCTTGTAGCCCAAGTTGAAGAAAAAGATGAGTGGTTCATTGATAGTGGATGCTCACATCATATGACCGGTGATAAAAACAAATTTGTGAGTCTTGAGAAGTATGATGGTAGGATTGTAAGATTTGGAGATAACAATGTTGGTGTGATTCATGGCAGAGGATCTATTTTCCTTGGTGGTAAGGATAAAACTAATGATGTCCTCTATGTTGAAGGCCTGAAGCACAACTTGTTGAGTGTTGGATAGATGGTTCACAAGGGATATGATCTTTAGTTCAAAGATGGAAGATGCAGGATACGTGGAAGTTCTGGGAATATGGTTGCAACATGTGCAAATTAAAAAAAGGTAATATTTTTCATTTGAATACTACTAGTGGAAGTTGTTTAATTGCTCAAGTAGATGAAAACTAGTTGTGGCATAGGAGGTTGTGTCATGTAAACTTTGACAACATTATCAAGTTAAGCTTTACTCAAGTAGTAAGAGATCTACCTAGATTAGTGAAGCCTGCTAATATAATTTGCAAGGAATGTCAGATGGGTAAACAAACTAGAGTCTCTTTCTGGAGAAAATAGTTTCATTCAAATAAATTGCTGGAGCTGCTACATACTGATCTTTGTGATCCCTCCAGTGTCAGAAGTATTCATGGAGAAACCTGGTATTGTATGTTGGTTATTGATGATTACTCTAGAATGATTTGGGTTTCCTTTTTAAGAGAAAAATGTGAAGCATTGGAGAAGTTCAAAAGTTTCAAGGCTATGGCAGAAAATGAGAAAGGTCTAAAAATTAAATGCTTGAGATCTGACATAGGTGGTAAGTTCATTTCCAAGGAGTTCAACTCTTATTGCATGAAGAGCATGGAATTAAATGACAATTATATGCTCCTCGAACCCCTCAACAAAATGGAGTTGCAGAGAGAAAGAATAGAACAATTCTGGATGCTTCCAAAACAATGATGATGGAAGGAAATGTGTCTCAGATGTATTGGAGTGAAGCAGTAAGCACTGCTGTGTATACTTTGAACTAGGTAAATGTGATTTGTACTAAATGGGTATTTATATTAAACAAGTTGAATGAAGAAGGTGAAGTGGTCCAGAATAAAGCAAGACTGATATGTAAAGGGTATTCTCAAATGGAAGGTGTTGATTTTGAAGAAACCTTTGGCCCTATCACTAGGATTGAAGTTGTTAGACTATTTCTTGCTTATGCTGCACACAAGAACTATAAAGTCTATCAAATGGATGTAAAGTCTACATTTATGAGTGGAGAACTAGAAGAAGTGTACATTGAACAACCAGATGGATTTTAGCTAACAAACAACAGAGATATGGTTTGCAGGTTGAAGAAAGCTCTATATGGACTTATGTAAGCCCCTATAGCCTGGTATGCTAGATTGGACAAATACCTACTAAAGCTTGAATTCACTAAAGGTACTGCTGATAGCAACTTATACTTCAAATTAGACAATGATAAGGAGTTAATTATAGAAGTTTTTGTTGATGACATCATTTTTGGAGGAGATGATAATCTATGTATGAAGTTTGCTGATGAAATGAAGAGTGATTTTGAGATGAGTATGATTGGAGAAATGAAGTTATTTATAGGATTGCAAGTTACATAGTTGGACAAGAGGATCTTCATATCTCAGTCCAAATATGTGAAAGAACTACTGAAGAATTTTGGAATGGATGACTCCAAACCTATTGGTACCCCCATTGTGACGGGATGTAAGATGACATAGAATGGTGACTCTCCTAAGGAAAATCAAAATAGATATAGGTCAATGATCGATGGATTGCTCTACTTGACTCAGACTAGACTAGACATTGTGAATGTTATATGTATGGTTGCTAGATTTTAGGCTGATCCAAAAGAATCACATGTAACTGTCGTTAAGAGAATTTTCAGATATCTAGAAGGAACAATTGACTTTGGACTTTGGTATCCAAAGGATGATGATCTCACTTTGTGTGCATATACTGATGTAGATTGGGCTAGTGATGTAGATGTCAGGATTCAAAGTACTAGTGGTGGTGCTTTCTTCCTAGGGAAGAAGTTGGTATCCTGGATAAGTAAAAAGAAAAACTCAATTTCTCTATCTACTATTGAAGCAGAATACATTGCTGCTGCCAATAATTATACTCAAGTGATATGGATGAAACATATGTTGAAAGATATCAGGGTGATATATGAAGAGCCTATTTCCATATACTATGGTAACTCAAGTGCAATAAATATCTCAAGGAATCTGGTGCTACACTCTAAGACTAAACATATATTAATCAAATTTCATTTCTTGAGGGAGAAAGTGAACGAGAAAGAAGTTAGATTGGGGTATGTGCCTACCAAAGAATAGATTGCATATATATTTACTAAGCCAAATTTCCAAAGGATACTTTTGAGTATCTTAGAGGAATGCTAGGGGTAATCACCCCTCCTGATAAGAACTAAAAGACGCATATGCTTGCATCAATCCGTGAACTTCATTGCTAGATTATGATTCAAATTGATGTTTCCATAGCTGCTACTCAGGGGGAGTAGTCTGATGTGTACATATGTGGTTTAGAGAATGTATATGGAAAGGTCATTGTTACCTTTTCCATTGATGTCAAAGGGGGAGAAGTGTAATGTGAAAAATCCGTTCAAGAGGAGAAGTGCAGAAGAAGTCAGTGTATTGGGTTGATGGTATTTTTCACATCATGTGTTGCCATCAATGCCAAAGGGGGAGATTTTTAGATGTTGTGGATGTGTTTCTGATATGTGGTTGTAATTGATGTCAACACTATTAGCATCTGGTGTACTAGAGGCTATATATGTTGAGGATATTGAGAAAATTGTAAAAGAAAGTGTTCTAGGTTCCTAGTGGAACTGTGCAGGTCTTGAAGGTGTTTTGTTCTCTATGTTGAAGATTAGTTGGTGTGGATTAAAGGGTTTACTATTAAGTATATCTAGATCATCCACCAAAATTTTCAGAGGTTTGCGTGAAGTTTTGAGTTTGTTGTGGTTTGACAGTGTTTTCGTGGTCTATGTTAGTGTTCTTGAATGAAGATTGTGTGATTCTATTGATCTCAGTTGTTGTGGATGTTTCTCTATTGTTTATTTCTTCTCTTAGATGTCTCTAGATAATTCTCTATCTTTTTGGTACATCCACATTGACTGATGAGCTCATGATTGAAGATCTTTTCTTGTGCATGTTTAGTTTTTCATGTTCCTGGCCGACATGTTGGTGGCAGCATGTTGTGGATCTTCGTGGTGAAAGTAACTAAAGTATTTTTGTGTTGGAGATGTTAATTTGGGTCTCCACTATGTTGAGGCTGACCTTGGTGGATTCACATTAAAATTTTGTTTGTAAATTTGGGCTGACATTGCAAATATGTTCTATTTTCTTGGCCGACTAAGTTTTGATGAAATCTCATGTAGCAGATATATAAGTGTAATTGTTTCATCCGTGAAGAGTGTGCTTCTTGTGCTCCTATGTGTGTATGTGTGAATATCATTTGATTGTAGAGCAGAGTGTGAAGAAAATTATAGTGTGAAGTATGAAGAAGTGTTGAGCTTAATTGGAACTGTAATCAAGCTTGTGCAGAAGCTATTTTCTTAGTTCATACCCTCTGGATTTTTTATCCTATTCTGTTGGGTAGTGAACCCCTTTCGTATTTGAGTAGTGAGCTTTAGGAAGTGTTCATGAATGCATGTGCATCCCATTATTATTTCTCACTATACTTTTAATAGAGTATAATCTTATGGACTAACATCCACCATGGCTTTTCCCCTAACAGGGTTTCCACGTAAAAAAATATTGGTGTTCTTTGTCTCTATGATGTGTTAATTGCTTGTGGTTAATTTCTTATTCATCAGATTTGAGATTAAAGTTAAGATAAGTTGGAAAAGTTTAAATTTTTGTGACAACAGATTCACCCCCCCTCTCAGTTGTCTGTCCTTGTTTTTCCAACAAATTCAAGAACCACATCCATTTGAGCCATCACTTACATGTTTGTAGCCTTTTATTGCAAGGGTTTGGTGAGTTGCAACATTGTATTTTTTTCATTTATCATTCTCTTTTCATATTTCACTCTATTTGAAGGTTTAATTACCAAAAAGGGGTTTTACCAAGGAAAAACCCTATTCACTAACCCTCACAAAATTTTCCCCTTTTCTTGTGTGTGATTTGTAGGGCTAGGTTGCAGATTTATCAAGAAGAAAAGTTGGAGAGAATTTTCCAAATCCTAAAATTTGTCAAAGTTTTCATCAAGCCTTGGAGAAGCTTGGAGAAGACTAGGTGGTATTTTGTAGTTTCAGATCTAGAAATCAGTCAAAAAGAGCATAGCAAATTGAGAGGCACAAAATCCACTTCAAAATTTCTAAAAAAGCAAAAGTGTCTAGATTAATTCACCACTATTGGAAAATGAGTCCCACTGTACAAGCCTGATCAATATTTTTTACATATTTGGATACCCTTTTGGCTGAAACCTACTCCTGTACATTTTCCTAGAAGTTGGATTGATTCACCCAGCCTGGTGTATGAGTCCCAATTAGCTTCAACAACATATTTTTCAGTGATTCAAACCTCCATCCTATCTTTTTCAGTCTTCTAGATGCACATTTCTAGTTTCACAACCTTTTACTACATTTTCTTTACTTTCTTATGTCATTTAGATTTAGTTTGCATATCACATTATGTTTTACAACATATTCTAGGTCATTTTGCATTCATCTTAATTTCACACTGTGTTTTCCAACATATTGTCTTATCCAAGTTTACACTTGGTGGTGAACCCCTCATTATTTTTCATTCAATCCCTAAGATAGCCCTAGTATTGCTAGATTTCAATCTCTTTTGCATTGAAGTCTCTAGGGTTATCCTTCAGTGGAATATCTTGGAAAGTAGGTGTGAATACATTCATACATTTCCCCCATTTTCATAGGTTCCATATTGGTGAACCTGCATTTAGGACATCATTATTCTGATTTGGAGTGCATTTACATCCTAGATTTAACATTGCATTAGGTTTTAGATTGATTAATTTGCATTCTAGGGTTTTATATTTTGCATTAGTGATTCAAAGCTCATTTAGCTTGAATTATTGCATTTAATATCTTTGAAAATCATTAAAATTTTGCATTTGCATTTTAGATAATTTGCATCAAAAAACATAAAAAGCATAAAATTCAATTCAAAATTTTTGAAATTTTTTAAAAAAAGCAATACCTGGACTCATTCTCCACCTTGGGTGAATTAGTCCCTTTGAATATTTTTCATTACATTTTCTGGCATTTATAGTTTAGTTTCTGAGTTTCTATTTCTTGTTTCTGCATTTAAGTTTTACTTTCCAGAATTTTAGTTATAAGCATTTTATTCTTATTAGTTTGCATTGCATTTGCATTCACCGTACATTTAGTAGCCTTTGCATGAGTTTTTTGTGTCCTATTTCTAATAGATTAGTGAGAAGAAGTTTGAGACTCATGTCATCCCATAATAGCATAATCATTGTGGATCTTGGGTTATCTAGAGCTTTCACTCCTAGAATTGACACTAGTACACTAGGCGTGGATAACACCCTTAGTAACTCCTTTCCTTCAGATAGCATGCAAGTTGAACCAAGGAATAATAAAATCCCACAAGAAAAACATAATTCATATCCATGAGGACCTAGAAAACTTACAACATGAAATAAGCCTTGAAAACATTTCAACCACTGCAATTCCTACTATAGAAAACATTCATCGCATGCTTGAAAGGGATGATGGCCTTGACCTCATGAAAAAGTAGTTGAAATATTTGGCAAACATCTTTCCCCAACCACTAGTTGTCCTCTACCTACAAGCAATGTCATAAGCCAAGGAGGAACTCAAATTCCTCCTCCCTCAACAATTGCCTCAATACCTACCTATACTAGTTCCCTCAAGTCACAACAACAATGCAACAAATTGGTAATGTGATTCCTTCCCTAGGTATTCCTGCTAGCATCCCTATTTCCTACGTGGCATCACATGTTATATCTCCTACCTTACCACCTTTAAGCATTTGATTCACTTGTTTTACAACCACATACACTCCATCACCAATTTCCCTTCCATCTAATAACACAAGCAATGACCCTTTCATAACAAAAAATTTCCAAACTGTCTGATCCCTCCAAAAAAATTTTCCATCATTAACCAAAATCAAAATGGCCCACCCACATATTATGTCAAAAGTAGTCCATTTTCCTTAGATATATTGCAAACAATGATGCCACAAGGTGTAGAGGTGCCTATATTTGAAAAATATGGAGGGAAGGGAGATCCTTCTAACCATGTTAATGCCTACACTGCCTTATGTAGTGACTTTTTCCTTGACGATAAATTGTTGGCTTAAATTTTTCCTAGGTCCTTGAAAGATACTGCCTTGGAATGGTTCTCTTCTTTACCGAAAAACTTAATTCATTCATTCAATGAACTTGTTGATTCATTTTACAACCATTTCCAAGTGCATATGACTCCCAAGATGACCTTGACTGATTTGATGCAATGTAAGCAAAAAGAGGACAAAAAGATAACTAATTTTATCTCACGTTACCAATCACTTTATTCCAAAATTGATGTCGAGATCCCCGAACCACACCTTTAAAAGATGTTCATAGAAAATTTTCTTTGAAGTAAAATCCAAGACAAGTTAACCATGATGAAATTTCCATCCTTCATGCACCTATGCTCTACCCTACATGATTATCAAAATTCGGTTAGTAGTCAAGATACAAGGTCCACTTCTAGCCAAATTGAGAGATACAAAACCATAAAACAAAACAATAAACAACCTTTTAGAAAACAATATAAAGGGTTCCTTCAATTTAACTCTCCTTATAAAACCACTCAAAATGTTAATAACCAAGTAGCTGCTCTCAAAGCCTCAGTCCCCTTTAGCTATGGAGACCCCAAAAGAAAATTCACTCCCTTACCTGATACCCTCCATAACATAATGTCCCAACTTCTAGAGCAACAAATGATTACCTTGACTCCCGTCAAAACACCCAAACCTAATAAACCCTTACCCCCAAGCTTTAAATCCAATGTTTATTGCCACTATCACTGTCAAAATGGACATGACACGAAACATTGCAAGCGTTTAAACATATTGTGCAAGACCTTATTGATTCTGACCATCTATCCATTGGAGGTGTTAGTGATCAAGGAAATAAGTCTGTTGCCCCTCCTAACCAAAAATTGAAAATTTTCACCAACCCAATGCCCAAACTTATTATTTTGATTGTCAAAGCAAGTGAAACTACAAACAAGGATGTGATGAATGTTGATATAGATGATGAAAACAATGATTCTATTCTAAATAATTCTATCAATTTCAATCCTATGGATGAAATGATAGGGGCTATGAGATGGGGTTAAAAATAAAATAGCATAGATAAAGTGACAACCAACACTTCTAAGCTATTAACCACATCAAAACAAGAGAACACAAATTTAAACGAGAGAAATAAGTTAAAAAAAAGCAAATGAAACACTTCCCATTATGATTGATTAATTATCTTGTCTCTCCTATTTCTCCTTTTGCAATCTTTTCCCTCAAATTTTGAAGTAGACTTGTGCAAATACCTACAAATTCCAAGTAGAAAGTTGGAGACAAAATGGCTATTAAGGTGAAAATGAATGAGGAAGGTTGCTTTTATAGACAACCTTTTGAATGGACGACTAAGATTAATCTTCTAGAAAAATTCCAAGATCAATGGATGGGAATGCATGAGAGGGAGGTTATGAAATGGATGGTTGAGATTAAGTCTCAGAAAATATGCCAAGATCAATGGTCCAAAATTGATGCACCAAAAATATGCCATGCATGGAAAAACTATGACACCAACGACTATCATGTCTGATGAAAATGACAGACATGCAAGACATGCAGACTATGACAAAAATGAATGTTATGAAAAGAGATTATGACAAAGCATCTTTGACCAAGTGGTGCATAATAATTTATTTTTATAAAAAAAAATGGAGGAAAGGGACAAGTGGAAAATAAATAATTTATTCAAATTATTTATTTGGAGATAATAAAAGATGGAGATTTAATTAAATTAATCAATTTAATTAAATGGAGAGATGGAAATTAGACATGGATAATTAATTTGAATTATTTATCCAAAAGAGAGGAATGACATATAATTAAATAATCTCAAAAATTATTTAATTATAGAAGAATAAAAGGGTCAAATAATAGTTATTATTATCTGACTCTGGACAGATGATGAACGATAAATAATTAGATAAATAATGATTTATTTAATTATTGAAGAGAAAGGGTATTAGTGACAAAATTAAATAATTTTAATTGATTAGGATAGAAAAGAGATTAGGAAGTGAATTAATTAAGTAATTAAAATTATTTAATTATTGGAGGATGATGAACAAGGAAAAATGTTGCTCGCAGACTTAGGACATTTTTTCAGTGTCTACATTTTTCCCCTCTTTGACATAATGTAGTTCATCACATTGTGTCAAAGAAATTTAATTCTGAAATATGCCCCAGTGAAAGTAGAGTACGGGTATGCCCCCTCGAGAGGACATGTAGGTTCAAAGAACATGAATGTGCTCTCAAAATGGATGATAAGACTAGAGGATGAAGGATATAAGAAATTTTAGCATGGAAGGGGATGAATGTTAGCGTGAAAGAGAAAGGAGGGTGATGATGGAAAGTTAGATAGGAAATGATAAGGGAACCAACTTTCATGCTTACATTTTTATATTTATCATCATCAGGTGTCAAAATGTCACAAATGGATCACAAACACTAGGGTATGACATAAACCAAGGTGTGCAAGGTGACCATTTGGGAGAGACAAGCAGTTAAAAGACAAGGAATGCCCTAACTCATACTAAGGACCCAATTGTCCTAGTATTTTGGCCAAGACAAGCCACAAACAACAAACAAAGAAAACAGGCCATGATCCATCATTGTCCCTCTAAATCCGTTGATAGGACATCCTTGAGGAGACTAGTAACATGACCCAAAATCAATCAAGCTAATAAGATGTGTCTAACCCAACAATTTTTTTTCCATGATAGTGCTTGCCAATGATAATGATGAGATTGTTTGTTTGACCAAGATGACAAAAGATTGATCGATAAGTTGACCAAGATTGATTGATAATTGAAAAAGGTTGAAAATTTGATTTGATCAATAGGTTGATAAAGATTGATTGAAAAGTTGACAAAGGTTGACAAGTTGATTTGACTGCTGATGATTGTGCTTGAACTTAGGAAGAGACATCTTGACTAATACAAGATTGATTGATAGGATTGACAAGATTGGTTGATTTGATAAAGATTGATTGATAAAGTTGATAAGATTTGATTGATAATGATTGTACTTGACCTTGGGAAGGACACATCCTGACTAAGGCAAGATTGATTGACAAGGTTGATAAGATCGATTGATTGCTTGACAAAGATTGATTGATATGACCAAGTGATGTGACAATACCCAACTATAGGAAGGACATATCCTATTTAAGGAAAAGGACACATCTGATAAAGTTGACCAATTGATAAATCTTGACAAGGCACCTAATTGCAAGAAAGACACATCTTGCTTAAGGTAAATGATCAAACTAACAAAGTCTAATCTCAGGAAGGACATATCCTGATAAAAGACAAAAGATAATCCTGAATGAGACAAATGATGAGATGCCCCATTCCACTTGAATGACAAGATCGATCGATTGATAATAGGATGATCGATTGATGAAAGATTTTGTTGGTGATGTGCATTTGCTGATTTGTGATTTTGTTTAAATGAAGGATGATTATTTTCAAACCAAGGACATCACCAGACTTGAGAAACCCTAAGGGACTTGACCTAGGGGGTCTTAGGGGATCATCGACAGATGGCCTTGCCTACATAGCAATGCACAAAGACCTCATAGTTTGACGCAACTTGACTTTGCTTTATTTGACAAAAGACGAAGTCATGATTTTATTTGGCACAACCTAAAAGGATTAACCTAATGCCTCGAGGCTCATTTAAGATGAGCCTTTCCTACGTAGCAAACACGTAGAGGCAACATAGTTTGACCCTACTAACAAAAACTGACTCAGACTCAGACTTGGACTCAGACCTAGACTCTTGTTTTGGGATTTTGATGTTTTCTAATTTTTTTTTGGATTTTTGAGGTTTTTTTTTTTTTTTTTTGGATTTTTATGTTTTTTAATTTTTTTAAAATTTTTTGAAGCTTTCTGAATTTTTTGGATTTTTGATGTTTTCTAATTTTTTTATATTTTTGATGTGTTTTCTAATGCTGATATTATTTCTGATAAAGACACAGATCAATGAATTGCCCCCAGTTAGGTGCGAGACTAGTTTATTATGCATAAAGGGGTAGCAACGAATGCAAAGGATGATCAGGATCCCCAAACGTCAGTAGTTCCCAAGCCATGGAAAGATGAAAAAGTTTATTATGATGGAGTGACATGTGTGTCTAGATGATCCGAAGGCTCAAAGATGGAGTGACAGTAGATGAAGGAGCAAGAACTGATTATGCTTGACGTCTGTTTGCCATATTTTCACCATTGTACTTATCCGAAGCGCCACTGAAGTGGTTTTCACTTTTGGACGAATTATTTCTCTTTACTTTTTTTTTTGGTGTCACCAAGATGCCTATTTTCCAGGTTTTCATGAAGGCGACTATTTTTATTTTTTATTTTTTTGTATTTTTGACCTTTTAAGGGGATACTCTAAGAATCAAGTGTAATATTTGTGGAGGTACATGCTGTTGATAGTTTTAGACAATGGATCTCCTTTAGGAGTAGAAAGCTAATAAGTGTTTGATCCATATGATATTGTGATGATGCCTTGATTCTGTTGGGATGACCGTGCTAGATGAAAGGACTTGATTTGGATGAGGAGTGCAAGTGGCAAATGTGAAGGGTGATAGATGTGGCAGAAGAAATATGGTATGGTATGATCCTTAATGTGCACACTTCGTGGGCCATCAGGCTTCAGACGAGAAGGAGTTTGGGAAAATGATGAACTAGAGTACATGAAAGGTTCATCATCAAAGGTACATCTAAAAACATTGCCAATGGAAGTGGAAAGATGTGACAAATGCGTATGGATGGATGAAATGGGATGAGTGGAAGTGATGGTGGAGACACGGGATCAACAAGATCTTCTTTTGGGATTCTACTTTGATAGATGACTTGTCCAATAACTTTTGAATTTGGATAAAGGGATTTTCTTGATCATTGGATGACTTGTCCAATAGCTTTTGAATTTAGATAAATGGATTTTCTTGATCATTCTTCCTTTCTATTCTTTCTTTTGATACTGGATCTCCATTTGTAAAAGGAACTTTCACCTTTAATTCTTGTCCTTTATCTTTATTATTTTCTTGAGATATGACTTATTGATCCATGTCTATAATGTGGGTGGGTGTGAGTGAGATAGGTGAGAGGGATGGAGTGACGATAATGTTTGGTGTATGAAAAGGAGTGGCAATGCCATCAATGGAGTCTTTGGGACTATCCTTTTTGGTACTTTTAGTGTCAAACGAGGCTTGCACATCCTTAACAACTTGGCAAGATAACTTAGTAGCGACAACAATAGACAATGCATATCCTAGCCCAAGGTAGGTGGGATGGAAGAATGATGATTGGGTATCCTTAATAGAGTTATGATGAAAGGATGGGTTATCATAGATATCTTGGTCAATCATGGGGCTATCATGAAAAGATTGAGTGGAAGCAGATAGGGAAAAGGAAGATATATCATCAAAATCCCAAAAGGTTTCACTCTAAGCAAGGCCATCTTTTTGCATTCCTTCTGCAGTTGTCTTGACGTCAACATTGTCTTTTTCTGGTAAACTATCCATACAATATTCTCCACATCCCATATAACATACTTGGACCTTAGGGTTTGATGGTGCGATGAATGAAGTGGATGATTTGATAAGAGCAGATGGATCAATGTAATGGTATGGAGTAGTGGATGAGGTGGAAGATGAGGCCTCTTGATTGATGGGAACTTGACATTTAGCAGTTCCTTTGAGATTGGAACAATATTGGAAAGGATCAGGGTCACCTAGAATAGCACTTGACTTCAGTGCCATTGTGTGGGAATTTGAGGCATTGATGATAGGTGGATGGAATGGCTCTCATGACATGAATCCATGGGTCACCAAGGAGGAGATTGTAATGTAAGTCCAGATCCAAGATGTGAAACATTGTGTCCTATACAACTAGGCCAACTCTTACTGGGAGTGAAATTATGCCTTCAGAAGATTGTTTGACATCATCATAAGCTTTGATCACAATTTTCTTGGTTGGGTCAATGCAATTCTCAGAGTATCCCAATGCCTTAACCAATTTTAGTGAGAAAATATTCAAGCCTGCTCCACTGTCTACTAGGATTCATTTGATCTTGTGGGTATTAACGCATACTTTTAGGTGTACGGGACTGTTATGGTCATATTTTGGTGCCGAAAAGTCTTGTTCAGAGAAGATGATGTGGTGTGGCATAGCAAGGTATCTGACCATGGACTAAAATTCATTGAAATCTAGGTTTGCGGGAACAAAGGCTTCTCATAGGGCTTTATCGAGGATTGCTCTATGTTGTGTTGAGATGCGAAGGAGTTCCAAGATAGAGATTTGCATGGGATTTTTCCCTAGGTGGTCTATGAGGTTATATTGGCCTTTTGGTTGAGGATTTGTGAATGGACCTAGAATAGTTATCTTGGTTCTATGGGTAGTGACAACACAATTGGATTTTGTCTTGTTTATGGTGATGGTATAAATGCATTCATCAAGAGGCATCACATTCAAAATGATGGTGCTATAATCATGCTTGATACCTGCATGGTTGGCATTGTTTCTATTCCCTAAATTGGAGGCTTTTCCTTTATCATGGTCATGCAAAGGGATCTTGAATATTGTATGATCAACATTTATTTTTCCTTGTGAATTGTTGATTGAAATGGTCTGATCCTTGATAAGGTCTTGAATGATGTTTTTGAGTTTCCAACATATAGATGTCTTGTGTCCTTTTGTGCTGTGATATTCACAACATTTTTCATCTATCCACCAATCTGGTTTGATCAAGGAAGGTTCATAATTCTTGGTTTCTAGTAGTGTAATGACATTAGAGTGCAAAATTTGTTTAAGGATTGATTCGATGGGTTCACCCAAGGGGTTGTATGTTCTCTTAGTACGGGGGGCCTCTCCTTTGTTGGGTGCTTTGGATAGCATGTAGCATTTGGTTTTGTCCTTGTGATGGGGTACTTGGTGTACTAGATGTGTTTGATGAAGAAGGACCTTCAAGTTGAATGGTTGGTCCTTTGGTTATCAATTTGGCATCAACAACTCCATCATTTGTGAAATTTTCGTTTCGGGACCAGTATTTTCTTTTGTCATTGTTGGGTTTTTGATTGTCTTTTTTTATCTTGACTAGTCCTCTAGTGATAAGGCCTTTCTCAATAAGAACACCCTTTTCAAGAATCTATTCAAAGGTTGTGCACCATTTAATTTGAATTCGACTCATTAGCTCTCCATTAAGGTTTTCTACAAACATGGTGACAAGTTGTTTTTTAGAATATGACAAGGGAATTTGCTAACCCAGCCTCAACATCTTTGGTAGAATGATGTAAGTGACTCCCCATATTCTTGTTTGGTTGTGCTCAGTGTTGCAAGGGTGACATCATTTCTAATGTTAAAGGAAAAATGATTGATAAATTTGTCGGATAGCTCACCCCATGTTTTGATGCCTTGTGGAAGATGTGAGAACCAATCTACAGTTGCCCCTGTAAGACTTCATGGGAATAATCTCATCAAGTAGGTAGGGTCATATGCAACTTCCATGCATCCTATGTTGAATTGATAGATGTATTCCACTGGATCCCCTATCCCCTTATATTTGGGCAATGGTGGTGTTGTGAAATGTGGGGGAAAGGGTGGCATGTATCAGTTTCAATCAAATGGAAAAGGGAATAATTCATCCACAGAATATGTCTTTTTGTTGGTTCCCAAGTGCATGTTGGCCATTCGTTGTTCAAGAGTTTGCATGTGTTGGATCAAATAGTCTACAAGGGATGATGTTGCATTGTTTTGATGTGAAGCAATAATGTTGGAATTGAGGTCATGCGTTGGGTTTGGATTTTGATTTATTTTATGTGATATGAGACCTTGATTGTTATATGGATGTGAGTTATTTTGATTGGGAATGAGATTGGTGTTTAAGTTGGTTCCAAAGATCATGTTCGTATTTGGTATGGCATTTTGGAGTTGGGGTATAGACCCTTGATTCGTGTTTTGATTTTGAAAGTTGACTCCTTGGTTTGTAAATGGAGGTGTGGAACCTTGATTGATGTTTTGGTATGAAGGTATAGACCCTTGATGTGAAGGGATGTTTCCTTGATTGAAATTTTGAAGTGAAGGCGTGGGTCCTTGATTGACATTTTGAAATGAAGGTGTAGGTCCTTGAATAAGGTTTTGAAATGATGGAATAGACCATTGGTTGGTAGTGGACCCTTGATTGTGGTTTTGACTTGAGGTCTTGCGTGAGATAATGCGCACCTTTCTAGGGTTATTTGGTGGAGGTTGATTCAATGAGGGTGCACTTTGAAATTGAAATGAGGGCCCTTGGTTTGTGTTTTGGGATGTTGGTATGGAACTTTGGTTTGCATTTTGGTTCAAGGGTGTGTGACCTTGGCTTAGATTTTGAATCAAAGGTTTAGGACCTTGTAATATGGACCCCTGATTTGTGTTTTGAAAGAGCGGATTCGTGAAAGTTTTACCCATGGTGTTTGAGGAACTACCAAATGTGAAAGTTTGACTTTGTGTAGTGGCATGAGTTGGGATCTTGTTGTAGTGGTAGTAGTCGTGTGCATGGTTGTCCTAAGGGGTATGTTCATCATTTTTTGTGATGAAGGCATGCCAAATGGATTTTCAGTTTCTTGTTCTATGATGGTTGACACGTCATAACCTTGAGGTAATTTGGCACCCTTTTTGGCTAGTGCATAGAAAAATTTGTTTGGGTTGGCACTAACAAGTTGGTCAACTATGCTCAAAAGTATTGGATCTTGATAGACCCTTTCAATCTCTTGGGGGGTCAATTTTTGTTGGTTACTTCAAAGTTTAGGTCTTCCCAAGGGTCACTTTGGTCTTTTTGTGATGTGTTGTGGTGGATGTAGATTGATTTGAATTTGTGACATTATCAGGAAAAGGGTCACTTAGGAAATCCATGTCCTTTCGTTTGGCTTTTGACCTTGTTTCAACCATGTGAGACTTTTGCAAGTTGGGGATAATGCAAAATGGTAATGAGACTATGCTATGTTTTTTTTTTGGATTTTTTGGGCTTTAGGATATGAAAATGCAAGGATGATGATGCAAGGATGGTAATGCCAAAAAGATGATGGATAAAGAATGCTAAAGGACACTAAAAGATTGGGTGATGGTCAAAGTGAGTGATGTGGTGACTACATGATTCTAATGAAAGATTATGATGATAATGTAGCTAAGATTAAATGAGATTGATCTATTTTTTTGTATTTTGGGGGTATGAAAATGCAAGGATAATGAAGGATTGATATGAGCTATATTTTTTTTTTTGTATTTTGGAATAGGGGTAGAGTGTAATCTAAGGAAGGGTAGTCTAAATGAAGGTGATCTAATGCAAATGAGCACTAAAATTTTAAACAAAGGATGACATTCAAGCTAATGTGAATCCAAGGTAGCAAATTCCAAATGTCATTGACTATAAGAGGACAACCAAGACCAAGAGACAAGACCAAGATTCAACTTGACAAAGTGACAATGGCAAGACAAAATGACAATGGTCAATGACAAGTAGAATAAGTAACCAAGAATTTTCAAGAGCTCAAAGGTCTCCCTATGTTCAAAATTTGAAGGTTTAAATGTAGCCTAAAGGTCAAGGTTCAATTTATGCAATGCAAGGAATGAAGGAATGCAACCTATAATGCAATCTATTTCTAATGGGAATGCCTAAAATGAATTGTTAAATTTTGCAAGTCTCTGGTTTGGAAGTCAAGATCACTATTATGATGATTTTGTTTAGTTTTGGACAAGGATTTTATGAAATTGTGGTAATTAGGTAGTTGTGGCTCTGTGTTTTCCAGAATGTTGTTTTGACAACTTTAATGTTTTTAAAATGGTTTTGATCTGAATTTTTGATTGTTTCTGATAAGATATGAATAGCAAACACAACAAAAAATATCAAGAAATTTTCTTAGGACTAATTTGATGTGAAATGGTAGCAAGAAAATAAGCACAATCCTAATAGGAAAAGGGTTTGTATACTTGGTATAGGCCAACTAAAATACCTTGGATTGGTGCTGAACACCTCTCCTTCTCAAGAGTGGATAGTTTAGAAGTGTGGTGGTATTGGCTCCTCTCCTTGACACTCACTTTTATGGGAATACCAACTTCAGATTACCGGGTAGTCACTTCCCAGGAACTGCTATCTCTACTCAAGGGAGTCAGTAGTGACTAGAACTTCAGGCATGATATTGTACCCTACACTATACCAAGCAATGGCTGAAAATGGATAGGCTTCTAAAAACAAAAGGTGTCTAGTAAGGGCATTCAGTTTAGGGGATACGATGATAAAATCCCTCGAGAGGTCTCCCAACCCTTAGAACAAGGGTTTCTCATATGATAAATATACTAGAGGAGAACTATCACATACCGTCTTGTTGACTGCAAACTTTCCTCACAACCAAAAATTTATATAGCAGTTTGGAAGGACTTGGCTTTAGCCTATTACCGCTTGGGTCGTTGCCTTAGGGTGAGTAATTTTTCCCACTAAGGAAAGCCCTCTAATGGGTAAACACAAAATCAGATGGCTTTGGATTTCTAATCACTGAGTTTGCACAGGGTGAGAGCATAATACCTACCACCCTCAAACACTAAGACATGGTGTTATTTTACCCCCTAGTTAAAGCTATGTGAGAAAGATAATCATTAATTTTTAAGCACCAAAATGAAATGTTTTCTAAGCTAAAACAAGCAAAGTGGTTTCAAAATAAATTTCTTGGACATTTGAACCTGCAAAACCACTTGTTAGTAGTCTCACAAAATGATCTTGGATCAATGAGAAAGTTGCAAAACCATGTTAGCACAAAAGATTAAAGCTAGCCTAGAAATTCAAAAGCTAACAACTAGAAAATAAAGAAATGAAACTAAACTAAAAGCTTAAGGAAAACTAAAATAAGAACTCATTTTTTTTGTTGCTTCAAAAGAAGCAAGTTTGGGAGCTCCACTTCAAAGGCACATGCTGAAAACAAGAGATTAGTAAGCAAAATTTTTTTAATGATAACAAATAAAATTAAAACAGTGATAACTTTCTCAAAACTTAACAAAATTTTAAATCGTTTGAATCCACAGAAAGGTGAAACTTGTACCTTCAAAACCCAGAAATTATTTTTCCAAGATTCTGCACAAAAGAAACGTTATAGGCAAAAGAAAACACAGGTTTTAACAAAAATGTTTAAAAAACAACGAATACTAAAATGGCCATAACTTTCTCAAATATTAATGAAATTCTAAACTGTTTGAAGTTATAGAAATTTAAAAGCAAGACCTACAAAAATAAGATAATTATTTTTTAAGATTTTATTTTCCTATTTTTCTTTACTCAAAAGAAGATGACGGGATTTTGTGCGAATTATTGGCTGTAATCTACAAAACAACAAAAACAAACAAATTTCTTTGCAAAATTGTAAGATTCATGTCGGGTTCACCAATGTGAGATGGGGTTAAAAATAAAATAGCATAGAGAAAGTGACAACCAACACTTCTAAGCTATTAAACACATCAAAACAAGAGAACACAAATAAAAGAGAGCAATAAGTTAAAAACAAGCAAATGAAACACTTCCCATTATGGTTGATTACTTCTCTTGTCTCTCCTATTTCTCTTTTTGCAATCTTTTCCCTTAGATTTTGACGTAGACTTGTGCAAATACCTACAAATTGTAAGTAGAAACTTGGAGACAAAATGGTTGTTAAGGTGAAAATGAAGGAGGAAGGTTGCTTTTATAGACAACCTTTCGAATGGACGACTAAGATTAATGTTCTAGAAAGATTCCAAGATCAATGGATGGGAATGCAGGAGAGGGAGGTTATGAAATGGATGGTTGAGATTAATTCTCAAAAAAGATGCCAAGATCAATGGTCCAAAATTGATGCACTAGAAATATGCCATGCATGGAAAAGCTATGACGCTGACGACTATGATGCCTGATGGCTATGACAGACATGCAAGACATGCAAACTGTAAAAATAATGAATGTTATGACAAGGGATTATGACAAAGTATTTTTGACCAAGTGGTACATAAATAATTTATTTTAAATAATTTATTCAAAAAAAATGGAGGAAAGGGACAAGTGGCAAATGAATAATTTATTTAAATTATTTATTTGGAGAAAATAAAAGATGGAGCTTTAATTAAATGGAGAGATGGAAATTAGATATGGATGATTACTTTGAGTTATTTATCCAAAAGAGAGGAATGACATATAATTAAATAATCTCAAAAATTATTTAATTATAGAAGAATAAAAGGGTCAAATAATAGTTATTATTATCTGACTATGGACAGATGATGAAAGATAAATAATTAAATAAATAATGATTTATTTAATTATTGAAGAGAGAGGGTATTATTGACACAATTAAATAATTTTAATTGATTAGGATAGAAAAGAGATTAGGAAGTGAATTAATTAAATAATTAAAATTATTTAATTAATAGAGGAATATGATCAAGCCTAATTAAATAATTAAAATTATTTAATTATTGGAGGATGATGATAAAGGAAAAATGTTGCTCACAGACTTAGGACATTTTTTAGTGTCTACAGGGGAAATTAATGTCATCCCTTATAAGGGATGACCTAAGAGTCCTCTTGATATTGCTTTCTCCTCTAAGGATATACTTAAACATTTTCCTTATGGTCTTAATTAAATAGTTGGTTGTATCTATGATAAGCCCACTAATGGGATATTAATAGATCCTTCCTATGGAGAAAATGTGATCACTGAGAAATTTCTGGTTTTGCATGAAATTTATCAAGATGAATATGATAAATCGAAAGCATGGATCAAGAAACATAATTGTTTTGCTTTCCCTATGATAGGATCAATTTCCTTACCATTGTAGATAGGACCAAAAACATTAAATGTCACATTCTCCATCATCTCACAGTTGGACCAATTTTGTGTGAAGCTAGGCCACCCATGGCTTCACTCCATGAAAGCTGTCCCTTCGGTTGTTCATAAATGTTTAAAGTTTCCCTTTGACAATGAGATATTCACCATCCACCATACTGGATTTAACCCATTGTCATCCAAAGGAAACTTTTCCATAGATGCCTTTTGGGTCGAGCCCATGGAACCTATAAAGCCAAGAGAATACTTCTTTTTCTTGTCCTATCAAAAGTTCAAGGCAAAAAATATAGCAAAAATATCTCTTTGAAACATGTCCCCATCAACATCCAAACCTACCATCCTTGACGAAACCATGCTTGAACCTAAAAAAGAACCAAACAACCAAGACCAACTGAAAATAGAAACTTCATGTACATCCTCCAAAAGACCAAGAGACAATGAAAACAACCCCGTAACACCTCCTAGAATAAAACTGGTTTACAAAGTCAAAGAGAAAGTAGTTGAACAACCTCATGTGGTTCCTTTTGTTCCTTCCCTTAGAGAAAAAAAGCAACCTATGGTTGATCACCCCGCTCCTACACAAACACAACTTGAAACAAAACCAAAAGAAACACTTAGAGAGTGTAGGTGAAGACGTCATGCCCTTTCTCACAAGTTACACGAAGAATTAAACAAAGAAAATCAACATCCGAACTTGAATGAAGCAATGCACAATGACCCTCCTCCCCAATAGAAACAAGAAAACTGAATGCAACCTCCACAACAAGAGTTGAATTCTTCCATGGATATTATAATTCGACCTCCCGTTGTGGTTAAACTTGATGATGATGACAAGGTTTCTAAAATTGATGAAGAGGTGCATAATGAACTAAATACACTATTTTCCTCATCCATGAGCTTAAACAACAAATTTCCTATAAAGAGTGTTGAACTTGGTGCTTCTCCTAGTTCAAAACTTTCTCTTGTCCCTTTGGCTAGTTGCTCACCTTTGGTATACATAGAAAATGATTGAGAGGCAGATGACGTACTCATAGGTTGACTCACATTTTCCTTACTAGTCTTTTTCATTTTCATTTTATTTTTATTTTTATTTTGTGTGATTGCATGTGCGTAATGTGATCCCCCGTGACATTCTACTTTATGTTCTCTCTTTTCATGAAATTCCTCTATATGTACCTTCATTCTTCTTTATGTCATGCATTTCTTTTGTTTTCCCTTTGGGTATGATCCAAGGCATCGAGACACCCTATGTCTCTTCCATGTTGACCCAAAAGGATTTTCTTTTTCCTTTTTTCCTTTTCCATTTATCTTTTACATTTGTCTTGTGTTTTCCTTTTGTGGATGATGCAAGGCATTGCGACATTGATGTCTCCTTCATGCTGATCCAAAAGTATTTATTTTTCTTTTGTCTTTTCATTTCATCTTTATCTTTTTCTTGTGTTTTCCTTTTGGGGATGATGCAAAGCATCGAGACATTCATGTCTCCTTCATGTTGACCCAAAATATTTTCCTTTTTTTTCACCTTTTCTTTTTCATTTGTCTTTGTTTTCTTTTTGGAGGTGATGTAAGGAATCAAGACACCCTATGTCTCTTCCATGTTGATGCAAATTTTTTTTCTTTGTTTTCACTCTCTTTGTGTTATTCTTCCAGTTCTATATGTATTTGGGGGATGATGACAATTCCAAGCTCTTTAAAAATAATTGTAGCAAAGAACATACTATCCCAAAATCCATAGATCCCTTATGTGTTTGGTGTTTTCATTTTGGGGGGAACCCCTTTCTTTTCTTTTTCTCTCGCATGACATAGCTTTACTTGGAAACATATGACTTGGCATAGGGCTTTCCAAGTTGAATCTCATGTCTTCTTTTCTTGTTTACATTTATCATTTTCTACTTTAAAGTAATTGCTTATAACATGGTGTTTAGAAATTCCTTTAAAGTGAGGACATACATTGGCATTATTCTTTTGCATTATTCTTTTTCTCAATTATTAGTGCAGCCTTCTTACTTCATACGATGCATTTGTTGCTTTGTGGATGACATTAGGTGTAATGTACTCAAAGAGTGTGATCTCTCTTAGCATATTGCATTCCTCTTAGTGGCTTGATGCAACACACTGCATTCCCTAAGTTGCAAATTCTCTATTCTCTAATTGGTCCTCTCTTGGAGACATTAGGCACAATGTTCCTTGAGTTAAATATCTTGCATGAACTAAGAAAGAATCTTTTGAACATTCTTTGCATGTTGCATGTTGCATGTTGCATTCTTTTTTATATGGCCACCTTGGATAACACAACTTGCATGCCTATAGTTCCATCATGTTTCTTCATGAGATCTAAGCATACAAAGTTTTGCTTGCCTCATGAAGCTCGATTTTTTTTTTTGTGTGGCACCTTATTAAAGTTATCAAGAGGTATAACTTTGGTATGGTTGAGCAGAAAGCCCATTCTAAGGCATGAATTTTCCCATAGCAACTTTCATGTGTGTGAGTGCATACCGGCCATGAGTTTATGTTCCTCACCTTTTAGGACTTCTCACTTAGTGGAAAACCAGAAGTTTTGTCAACTCAGAGTGAGTATGCATTTTTTGGAAAAAAAACCTAGATCTGATGCACATTGGGATCAAAAAATGGTCGAAGCTTGATCTGAATCTTTTTATCTCTCTCTCTCTTTTGTTTTCCTTTTCGTATTTGGTAGTGTATGCTTTGCCTTGTCGTTTCTCTTTATATCATTCTCATGTGCATTCCTTTATGCTCATGTGAGTTTGTTATGGGATCTTGATCACCACTCTTGATTGTTTTCATCTCGTCTTGCTAGCATTGGTGCATTGGAACCCCTATTGATGCATTTTTTTCTACTTTAGTGTGAGTTTGAAGTAGGTTCATCCTCTCACTAAAGTGGGGGTTAAACGGAGTCACCAGAAAAGTAACCCTTCTACTTTTTTTGACTTGTTTAAGCCCTCCTTGTGATTTTGGCTTAATGTTGCCTTGATTTAGTGTTGTAGTGTTGATAACACATTCACATTAGGTCTTGGTACCTTGTGAACTAATATGATTTTAATGGTGCCGTGCAAAAGTGTTGTGAAGTGTTGTAGCACACTTTCACACTTTTCTAGGGTTTTATCAATTAACTAGGTATAATAAACATAATTTTAATCATAATTGATCTTAACCTTGCCTTATTTAGAGTGTTGTAAAGTGTTTAACACAATTTAACATTATTATAGGCTTTCCATTAATATTTTGGCTTTCTTATGCTTTAATTGACCCTATTTTGCATCCATAAGCCTCATTTATTACATCTTTTCGAGGATGATACTAACAACAATTAGTAACCAATCATAATTCAGGTGTTCTTGGCTTGTGTGTCCTAGATTTAGTGTCTAGGACTCATTCACCACTTGGGTGAATGAGTCCCACCTAGGTATTTTTGGCCCTGATATAGGTTTCACACATTTCTAAGCACTTTTCATTTTTGGTGCCATACATTACGTGTGATGGGACTCATTTTCCATCTTGAACAAATGAGTCCATGTGACCAAAATTAAAATTTAAATCAAATTTATGATGGGATTTTATTCTTCTAGATCTGATGTGATCTTGTAGTGTTGTAATTTGAAGAATTCTTTAATAATTAAGTATAAATAAAAGGTTATTTCACTCATTTCCATATCAAGAATTCAAGTATTCATACCTAGAATTCAAGAGTTAACAAGAGTATTTGAACATTCACAAAAGCATTCAAGGAATTTAAAGAGTAGATTATCAAGAATTATAGAATATTCTTCAAGTGTAATCCATCATGTCAAAGATTGCTTGCATTATGTTGTTTTAGAGATAACAATTGTGGTGTAGGGTTTTGTGATTCAAGAAAGTGCTTGATTCAAGATCTATCAACATCAAGCAAGAGTCAAGAACCACATCCATTGGATCCATCACTTACATGTTTGCAGCCTTTTATTGTAAGGGTTTGGTGAGTTGAAACATTGTCTTTTGTTCATTCATCATTCTCTTTTCATATTTCATTCTATTTCAAGGTTTAATTACCAATAATAGGTTTGACCAAGGAAAGTCCCTATTCACTAATCTGCACAACATTTTTCCCTCTTCTTATGTGTGATTTGTAGGGCTAGGTTGTAGATTTACCAAGAACCAAAATTGGAGAAAAGTTGTCAAATCCTAAAAGTTCTCAAAGTTGTCATGAAGCCTTGGAGAAGCTTGGAGAAGACCTACAGGTGGTATTTTGTAGTTTCAAATCTAGAAACCAGTTAAAAAGAGTAGAGCATACCTAGAGGCATAGAATCCACTTCAAAATTTCTAGAAAAATAGAAGTGTACTAATTCACTAATATTGGTGAATGATTCCCACTGTACAGTCCTGATCAATATTTTTTTATAGATTTGGATACCCTTTTGGTTGAAACTTGCTCCTGCACATTTCCCTAAAAATTGGACTAATTCGCCCAGCTTGGCGTATGAGTCCCAGTTAGCTTCAACAACAGATTTTTCAGTGATCCAGACCTCCATCTTTCCTTCTTTAGTCTTCTAGGTGCACACTTTTATTCTCATAGCTTTTTATTGTATTTTCTTCACTTTCTTAGGTCATTTAGATTTAGTTTGCATATCACATTGTGTTTTACAACATCTTCTAGGTCATTTTACATTCATCTTAATTTGACACTATGTTTTCCATCATATTATTTTTTTGAAGTTTACACTTGGTGGTGAACCCCTTAGTAGCTATCATTCAATCCCCAAGATAGCCCTATTGCTAGATTTCAATCTCTTTTGCATTGAAGTCTCTAGGGTTATCCTTGAGTGAAATATCTTGGAAAGTGGGTGCAAATACATCATCATTCCCCCATTTTCCTAGGTTCTAGTTTATAACTTCTCTTTCATAAAATTAAATTTCCTATGGTTATCCAACAACTTCTCTTCCTCTAACCTTTGTAAAATATCTCTAAAATGTTTCAAATGATCCAAAATTTCATCTAAAATAATTGAAAACTTACCAAGGAGTGTCTTTTGTGGTTCATCCTTCACCATACCTTTGATCTCCATGGGTGTTTCTTGCTCCTTTTTTGTTTTCTCAACTTCTTTTGTACTATAAATAAATTCATCACATTCACTTCTTGCTTTTGTATTACTTTCAAGATTTTTTTTCCAAAGATTACACACCCATGTATCATTGCTCTCTTCCTTATGTTTTTCTTTCAATGGTGGCATGACATATTTCTTTGCACCTTTGGCTATTGTGTAAGTGTATTATTCACCATAATATATTTCCTTCCAATCATGCTTCCATCATCTACCTAAAATAATATGTTAAGAATCCATAGGCATTACATCGCACACAATATCATCTCTATAATTGCTAATCTAAAAACTTACCAAAAATTGTACAACTCATTCACCACAAGTTGGTGATCCTTTTGCAACCATGTGACCTTGTAGGGATTTGGATGTTTCATTTCCTCTAAACTTAGTTTCTCCACCATTTCTTGAGATACCAAATTATTCATGCTACTGTTATTCACAATCATAGTGTAACACTTTTCCCCTAGTTTTTCAAATGGTTTTAAATAAACTCCTCCTGTGTATGTGTTCTTGTCAAGATCCTTTTCTGGCTTTAAGATCATTCTCCTTTGCATAAGATATTTTCAATCCTTTGGATTTTGTAATTCATTTTCTTTTTCAGCTTTGTGGTAAATGTTCTCCCAACTTCTTACTTTTCCCATCCTCTTGTTGCACTTGAGGGCATTCAAATTCCCAGTGACCAACCTCTCCATAGTTGAAACAAACTCTTGAAAATCCTCTTCCTCTTCCATAATCTACACTTTCTCTTGAAGTTTATGCTCTTCCGCTAAAGTAATTTCCTCTTCCCCTCATATTTGAGCCATAATTTGTTAGAGACTAGATTGCCTATTCTTCCTTTATTGGCCATCTTCTTCCACTATTTTTTTGTTCTCTACCTCTTAAATTTTCTCCTCTACCTTTGGGATTATTTTGTTGTCTGCTTTCCAAATTTTCCTTTTCCTTGAGAGAATATTGGTAGGATTTCTCCACTATTCTTATCATAACCATACTAATTTCATCTTTGATACCAATTTATAACCCATTCACATACCTTGCAACTTGTTCTTCATCATCTTCAACATGCCCAACATGAATGAACAATTTTTAGAATTAGTTTGTGTACTCCATGAAGCTCAAAGCCTTTTGTTTTATATTTTTTAGCCTCTTAGAAAAATTGATGTGCTTGTCCATAGGAAAAACTTTTTTCAAGTTCAACATTGTGACTATCTTGTCCCATGATCTTATCTTCTCTTTTTCCATTCTTTGTCATTCAATCTATGTATGATCCATCCACAGGGATGCATGTCCTCTCAACCTTGTGCAAGCATACTTCAACTTCTTTTTTCTTCAATAGATTCTAAGTCAAAATACTTATCCATTTATGTAATCTAGTCAATGAGCTCTTCTGGATTCAAACTTCCACTATAGCTCGATGGATCCATCCTTGGATTACTTCTAAGCTTTTACAACACTTGTGAGAATCTATGCTCTCATGCATATTCTCCTCCTACCTATGCAACTTCTGGTGCTTCCTCTTCCTCTTCACTGAATTCCTCAACAAGAACCCCTCTTTGCTGGGAAGTCTTTATGGCTTCTAGCCTTGCAATGATTCCTCTTTATAGACAATGAATAATCTCTCAAGCCCCCAAGTAACATTTTATCACTAATTCACTTTATTTCTTGGATAATTAAATAATTTTAATTATTTCATTATTTCCTAATTTCATTCTATTCTATTAATTAAATGATTCTTAATTATTTAATCAATTCATTTTATTCTTATTCTTCTTTTGATTAATTTAAATAAATATCAATTTTATTTAAATTATATCACTAATTTATCTTTTTCTATCCTTAATTAAATATTTTTTTTAATTTAATTATTTATTTATATTTTCCTCTATAATTAAATAATTATTTTAATTATTTATCATTTCCCTCCACCATTTATTAATCTTTTTTAACTATTTAATATTTAGCATCCCACCTCTTCTTCTATAGTTTAATAATATTTTTTATTATTTAATTATTCACTCACCATTCACTAAATTAAATAATTGTTTCAATTATTTAATTTACCTTTTCTTAGCCAAACCCTAAATCACAACTAATTTCTTGAGTTTTGGTCCATCCTTCCCATCCTTATCTCTTTTCCTCTCAATTAATCTCATTCATTGATCATCATACTTCATCATTCAATCCTAACCCTTCATTTGTATTGGGATTTCTATAAAAGCAAAGCCATCATCCTCATTTCAAGGTTAACCATAATCTTGAATATTTTTCTTCTCATATCATTCATCTTGAACAACCACAATATTTGAAGATTTTTTTTTGTCTTGAGATCATCTAGCTATCTTGCATCAACATCAAGCTCATCATACAAGTTGCATCCTACAAATATGAGAACAAATGAAGTAAAATGGAGAAGAGCAATGGAGATGAATCAACCTTGGCATAGAGATTGAGTATTGTCTCTTTATTAGTGTGATTTCTATTGTCATTTATGCTTCATTGTTGAATTAGGGTATTCATAGCTTGAATTAGATATTTTTGTGGTTGTTATTATTGATTCATGCTAATTTCCTAAATTCTAACCTGATCTACGTTTGGTGAGCCTAACGTAAATCAAACATCCTTATTGTATATTTACTTTTTTGAGGTTTTTCTAACCTTATCTTGTTGTTTTGTTCAAAATTTTTAAGACTAACCATGTGCAGATCAAGTTGAAGACAAAACCCTAGGACTTTCCAAAGATTTAATCATATCTTTCAAATGGTTGCAATTTTTTTGGGGGTTTTATACTACAATTCAAGGATCATATCAGGAATCTACATTCCAAGCTTTAGATTTAGGTCGATATTTTTGATTGAGTTGTGATATTTTTAGTAATTTCCAAAGATTTCATCATATCTCCTAAACAACGATGATTTGTTTTTGGGTTTTTTACTAGAGGCCAGAGATCCTCTCATAAGGTTACTCTCCAAAAATTAGCTTCAGGTAGACATTTTTGAGCAAGTTATCATATTGTTATGATTTTTAATAAATCTTAAATTCTGGTTGCAAATCAATGAATGTTTTGGATTTTTTTGTAGATCTGTAAATTTCTCAAAATTTTACAGATGGTTTGTTCTTTACATTTTTTGTTTTGACCTCAAATAATTAATCTACAATTAGATCTTTAAAAATTAGTACTCTTTAAATATGCTCCCTAGAGCTCAAATTAAGGAATTTTTCTAAAAAAATAAATTTTTGGAGAGTTCTCAAAATACTATTAGGGTGTCTTCTTTGAATTTTTGATTTTAGGGTAAAAAATAATAGAATAATCATATTATGGAATCATGTTGATAAAATGCAAATTTTTTTGGTTATTGATATTTGATTTTCAACTTGTGGCAATCGTTGGGAGAAGACCATTTGATATTAAACTACTAATCCAATTAATTTTAGGGTTCAGTTATGTGTTTATTATTTTTAAATAAGGAACATTTGGAATTGGTGCTTAAAAAGAACAAGTGTCTTCTGTGTCTTGTGCACTAGCACATTCTTTTAAATCCCAAATTGGTGTGTGCATATCCTCTTCCCTTGCAATTTGTGCAATATTGCATGCATGAGAAACACATATCAATATATTTTTCTTTTAATAGGAGGTCTACCTTGAGACACATCGTAACAAAGAAATCTAGGGTTTTGAACTCAAAAAACATTTCCCGATGGGTTATATCAAAGGTGCAAAGGCGAAAGTTAGTAACACAATCCGGTGAAGTATACCACACATTTCAATTCAAATGTGGCTACATATAGATCACATTAGGGTTGACTATAGGATTTATTGTCTCATGTTTGATATTATACCACTAGTGTTTACAATATTCCCCCACTATGAATCATTGTTTAGAAGCCTAAGACCTATTTTGAGAGTTGAATACTATTGGTGTAAGAGATGTGGAGCGTACCCTAAAGTTACTTACCACATCTGGTTCTTGGTTGAGGTTGAAAGGCTCCTTGTTTGGAGTTAATTATTTCAAGGCGAGAGGTGTTAACATGGTCCATGACCTTGTCATACTCTAGCTTCACCCACTCCATTTTCTCATATTTAACATCACTCTTACAGGGTTAAGGTAAGCCCACTTTAGTAGATAACCATATTAGTAATAGCTAGGTTGTCCATGTTTGTATTATTTTTGAACCAAGACCAAGAAATTTTTGTGGAAGAAAACTTGTAAAATACTTTCTTACCAAGAATTCAAAAAGTTAAAAGAAACCAAATCTATCTTCCTAGTGTTTACTATGTTTTATGATTAGATCAAAAATTTATAAAAATGGAAAACAACCTAGAAAACATCAAATTAGGGTAGAAAAGTAGAACACCACAACTATTTATTAGAAAAACACAATTTCCAGTTAGAACATCACATCTATTAGAGACCCCAGGAAGCCTGAAACACCACATCTATTAGTTTCATTTTTTTTTTTGGGATATATTTGTACATCCAACTTCTAGTTTCCTTATAGATAGTGATTGTGCACTTAGACTTGAAACTTGTTTAGGTTTAGTTATCCCATTCATTTCATTTCATCATTTACCTTAGGTCAGCTTGCATGGTCCTAGTTTACATGCACCATACCACACCTCATTCCATCAACATCTTTGAGTCTTAAGATTAGGAGGCTTGCCATACTATTGGGAAAACCATAGCTTCATATTTAGGTATCTCGAACTTATCATATGCTTATCTATCTCATCCTCAGGTTGGTCTTACAACTCATGTGTCTAGTTTAGGCTCACCTTTTATCTAGTCATCATCATCATCATCATCATCATCTTGGTCCTTGTCCCCTTGAGGTCTTGATATTTAGAATTATTACTTTTGTTCATCATAGTTTTCTTAGCATCCTCTTTTAAGGTTCAAAATTGCATATATATCCAAATCCAACCATAGTCATAGTCTTAGTCTCATCATCATCTAGCATACCATCTAATCATAAGATTAGTCATAGCCTCTCCAATTTCCATACCAAGATTAGTTATAGTTATATTACCATATTACATCTTTATATTCCAAAAATCCAAAAAATATATGATATTCTTATTATCATTAACATCCTTAGCTTGTATTACCATCTTTATTTTTCATATCTATCTTTAGTTTCATTCATTTCCAAAATCCTCAAGGTCACAAGTCTTATATGGTTTTCACTAGGTCACAAAGGAAATGAAACTACATGGATTCCTCATATGACTCCTATATTAATCCAACTAGCAACATGAAATTTAGGTCATCGTCAAACCAACCTCAAATATCACAAGATGAAATTCCAAATCCATTTGAAAATTTTACATTGGAGGTTAAACAAAATCTAACATCCGAAGAGATTGAACAAGCTTCCCAAAATTCTATGATAGTGTGTATCATAGAAGAGATAGTCAAAGCGTATCCTAATAATTAATTCCTAACGCTCACTCAAAATGGGACTAAGATTCCCTTTGGTTTTGACACTTCCATAATTGTAGAGGGAACAACATAAACACAAAATCAAAGTCAAGGTCATAACACATTTACACAAGGTCATTCCTCCTCACAACAAATGCACACTAGTATGCCACTTGGGGGAACTACACATAACACAACACATGTTAATATACCTCCTACTCCAACATTTGGGATGAAAAGGACACATGCATCATCTCAAGGACCAAGTCCCACATTTTCCAATCCATTTGGATCATCCTCTAGTTCCATTGGTATGACTTTTGCAAATCTATTCTCCACAACATCCACCCAAAATACTATACCATCAACCAACAAAATAATAAATCAAAACTAAAACCCACCAAACAAAAAAAGAAGGATTCATATTACCACACCAAGAGTGCAAACCCAAATGACCAACACTACACCAAACACCAATATATATTTTGGGTGAAACTTAAACACCAACCAACCTCCATCACAAAATGTCAACCCAAACCTCAACTTCATACCACAACACTAACACACTAGCCAAATTCCACATAATACCTGTGATACCTTGATATTTTTACTACTCTAAATGTGCAAAACAACTTAAAATGCAAGTGATAAAATACCAAAGACACCTCAAGATTAGCCAAAAGAGTGATACAACGAAAATGAATGCAAATAAAATGAAACACAAACACTTTTACCTCCCTTGTTGTTGATACCTCTTTGATTGGCCCTTGCTTGGATTGGTTGTGTGCTCCTTAGATGATTGTTTGAATGTTTAAATGCAAGATTGTAGGTGCAAATGATTAACAAAGATGGCTAAATGATGGCAAAAGGATTGAGAGTTCAAATGGATAGCATGTAGTTATCAAAATGCAAAGTGTTGAAAATGCAAATTGGCAGCATAATGGTGCAAGATGGCTAAGTGTGTTAAAATGCCCTTGAGGAGGGGGTATTTATAAGAGAATTTGAATTCTCTAGAGAATTCAACGGTCAAGATTGCTCCAACAAGGCCAAGATGAAGGGCTATGGTGGGTTGAGAACCCACAAGCCCTCACATCTTGACATGTGGAGGGTGAAGTGGACAAGAGGATATGAGGTGGAGATGAGTTGTCAAGAAGGTACATGAGGTGGAAAAAGTACATGCACCTTGGGGAGTGAGGAGATTTCCACAAAAAGGGATTTCTTGTCCCCAAGTGGGAGTGAAAGGGACATTTGAGGAATTTTGGAATTCCTCAAAAATCTACATGGGAAAAGGAAAGGTGGTTGGGGATATAAGTGTGAATTAAAAATTCACATTCCTAGGAAAGTCTAAAAGATAAAAGATGGGCTCCAAAAGGTGGGACTTGGTCACATGTGGAGATTGTGACAAGTCCAAGGTTCTAGAAACCTTGGAAGGATGGAATGTGAATTGAAAATTCACATATAAAAGAGGGGAATCTAGGAAGAATAAAAAGGAATTAAAAATCCTTGGAGAATGATTAGGCTTAATTAATCAGTAATTAGAGGATAATTAGGGGCTAATTAGGATTAAAAGCCAACTTGCAAAAGTTGAGGATGTGACACATCCAATCAAGGATTAGGCATGTGCACATCCTTAATGAAGAGATTAGGAAATGGATTAGGATTAGATGAAAATGATATGTGAGGAATTAAATAAATGTAATATTTATTTAATTCTATTTGATGAAAAGAGGATTAAGGAGGGTAAGGTATTTAATTATTAATTAAATACCTTAGGGATTTAGCAAATTAAAGATATTAATTAAATAATAGTAATATTACTTAATTAACTCGGATAAGAGGGTGTTTTAGACAAAAAGTGATAAATTTGGATAAATTAAGTGTCCAAATTTGGATGTCTATATTTTGCCCCTCTTTGAGATGGTGTTACGAAGTAGCATCATTTCAAAGAATATTAAAATATAGAACCTAGAAGAAGATGGTTAGATTGGAAAAGATGCCCCAGTCATCCAAAGGAGTGACTGGGAAAGAAAATGATGGAAATTAGGGATGAAGGATGCCCCCTCGAGAGGACATGCGGGTTCAAGAGAACACGGGTGGGCTCTCAAAATAGATGATGTGATGCAAGGGGAGATGAGGAAGATGATGCAAGGTGATGGGAAGAGGATGCAAGGTGATGGGAAGAGGGAAGGAGAAGCGATAGGAGATGGATGAAGCACAAATGGATTTCAAAAGGTGATGTTGCCCCAGTCAAGGTACAAGCCAAAATGGGTTGATGATGGATGGAGTGTTGTCAATGAGGGAATTAAAGATCCCAAAACAACACGAGGATAGGGAAGGGTACATCCCACTAAGTGGTATTGATGAGGGAAGGATACATCCCAAAACACCACTAAAGGATAGGGAAGAATACCTCCCGATGATGATGAAAGTGTTGTTGATGAGGGAAGGATACATCCCAAAACAACACTAAAGGGATAGGGAGAATACCTCGATGATGATGATGATAGAAAGTGTTGTTGATGAGGGAAGGATACATCCCAAAACAACCAAGGGATAGGAAGGATACTAATGGATGATGATGATGATGGGTCAAGGCTGAGAACAAGACCAAGGATATGATTGGATGATTCGGGCTAAGTGGAATGGATGGGGATTGGATAGAGATGTGAGATAAGGATGAAGGATGAATGGATGGGGGAATACATGCAAGATGATAGAATGGAAAATGAAATGCAATCCTAATGCAATTTACCATCTTGGAGCACTGATTTTTTCTATAGCATAAGACACCAGTGCAGGGTATGTGGAACCAAAGTGAATTAGTGTCTAATGCATAAAACAAACTTTCTAGTAATAGACAAGAAGGATACCTAACACTAGAAGTCACAAGGGCCTTGAGTGGGGCAGTGTGAGATAACCACAAGCACAAAGGATGCTCCAGCATAACACAAGACCACAGGGATCTTGGTGGGTACTACATGGGACAACCAAGAAGACAACAACAATAAAAGATCAAGAGATATGCCCCTATGTTGACCAATCAAAACCTTACCATAATATGATGGATTATGGCGGCCTTGACAAGTGATGATAGGGAGCTCAATGATAAACAAAAGCCAAAATATCAAAAGGTCATAATCACTTTCAAATGCCCTTTGCCATATGGGGTCAAAGGGGATAGATGGGATTGATGAAGTGCATTAGGAAGGATACATCTGGTGAGACCAAAAAGATGATGGATGGCCAAAGATGCGTTATGGCAGGATGATTTCAAAATCAATTTAGATCGTTTGTTAAGAGCCGGCTAGATAAGGGGCATAAAAGCTTGATGTACGACACAAGGAAGACAAGAAATGGGACTGACAAAACCTAAAGACCTAGGGGCTCGGGGGCCGATCAAAGATTAGCCTTGCCTATGTGAAAGCGCAGAGCCCTCGTAGTTCGATGAAAGGTGGATGACTGACCAAGATGGAGACCTTGATGGATGGTAAAGATAGGATGGACAAAAGAAGAAAGACCGATGGTAGAAGAGCAAAGTGAAGATCGATGATGGAACCCTGGGGGCGGATCAAATGATTGACCTTGCCTATGTGAAATCGCAGGGGCAACGTAGTTCGACAAGACCAAAGGCAAACAATGGATAAAGGATGATAAGATGATGATAGGATAAGTTGATAAAAAGATGGGACCGATATGACAAGATAGGATAGACCTGTTGGATTGGATAGGATGATGATGATCACATAAAGCTCAGGGATGGGATAGTTATCCAAAGCAGTAAAATGACTTGGGGGGATGATGTGATATATAGATGAGTGATGAAAAGTGATAGGATATTGCAAAGATGTGCAAGAGAGTAGGGGTGATGATGATTAGATAAATGACATTGGGTTGCATGGGGGGAGGCCTATAGCCAGATACCAATGACAAGGGATTGGGAGGTGGGATGAGATGGGATGAGGATAAAGATAAAAGATTAGATAAAGATATAGGATAGGGATGGGGGATGGGAGGGATTGTTTGGATGGATGGGAATATAAGGATTGGGAGATGAAAGGGATGCTAGAATAGAGGGATACGAAGGTAAGGATGGGGAGATGGAAGGGATGCTATGATAGATGGATAGAGAGATGAAGGGATGTTATGATAGATGATTTCTCCAAGGACTACGTCACAAAGGAAGCAGATGCCCCCACTCTACATATGTCATATATGATGAGGCATGAGGGACGTAAGATGAGTGGATGATAAGATAAAGGAGATAACTAGATGAGAATAGGATGGGTGACTAAGGAATATGATAGAGCATGGATGAAGGGGATGTATACCAATAGGGGTCCAAAGCATGCATAGATAGGTGCCCCTATTTTGATCAAGATCACAAGAAGGATGGAGGGAATGGGAGATAAATGGGATATGATGGTAGGATGCGGAAGATAGGTGGGATGGGGGGAGTTATAGAGGATGGATACTTGGGGAAGGCAGTTACGCGTAGCCTAGAAACGCATAGCCGGATGAAGGAATGCATATCGGAAGTTTTAAAGTGTAGATGGGATTTCGCGCATGGCCTTTGTTTGCGGGTTTTCATCATGGTACCCATTCAAAGTACTTTGTTTGCCAAGTTTTCACCATTGGATGGATTATTTCTCTTACTTTTTGACTTTTGACTTTTTTGACTTTTTTTTGTTTTTATTTTTGGATTTTTTTTGTGGATTTTTGACTTTTTGGATGTCATGCAGAAGGAGATGGGTAAGGACATGTGATAAGGATCAAGGTATTAAGAGCCCATGTTCGAACCGACTATTAGATGTTGGTACAACCTTATGAGGATAAATGGATTATGCATGAGGATGAACTAGAGGGATTTGATGGGGTTGATACATGGGATAATGGATGGGATGCTGGAAAGGGTATGGATGGAATGATTGGGTGGATATGTGATGGGGAGATGTGTTCAGGACCAATATTGGCACATGTGGTGGTGGATGTGAAAAGATAATAGGATTGATGGATGGAGAATGTGGGGATAATGGAGGAGATGGAATGGTGAATTTCAGGACATAGGGACCCAAAACAGACGTAGGAGATGAAAGGGGTGTATGATTAGCTTGTGGATTAGCGACTTTGGATGTTCTTATTGATTTTTCATGTAATGGTATTGCATTTTTTTTCTTTGGGATCCACATGGTTTTAATCTTTGCTTTCGTGGGCCTTTGTGGCCTATGGATTTGGTGTAGATTTTTCTTTTCTTCACCATTTCTTTTAGAGGGGACATGGGGAGCCTTAGATTCATGTGGATGTTTAGATTTATGCATTTTTTCTTTAACAACCAAAGTGCTTTTAGTAGCAAGGGGATGGGTGTGAGGAGATGGATGATGTGGAGTGATGGAGGTAGGATTATGAGGATTACGTGTAGATGGAGGATGTTGAGGTATGTTCCTTTGTTGATCCTGATTAGGGGGTATGTGAGAGGGACGTTTATGATGGATGAGATGGATAGGTGATGAATGGATGAAAGGATGGATAGGACGAGATGGAGGAGGTGATTTTGGGATATAGGGGCCTAAAATAGATGTAGGACCTGGCATGGTAGATGGAGGATTGGAGATGGTAGATGGAGGGATGTAAGGACCCAAAATGGATGGAGCAGATGAGGGAGGAATATGGACGGTGGTTTTGAGGCGATACGATAGAGGAGGAGGGATGGCCACATATGATCTAGTGGGGTGATGGGAAGAGCCAATATTTCTTTTGGAAAAGGCTCGTTGAGGACGTCTAGAGGTTGTACCAACATTTTTGGATTGCGAGTTGTGAGTAGTACATCCAAGACCTTGCGGATACAACTATTCTTTAGCTTGGATGGGCTCTATAATACCTTGCTCATGAAGGCCTAAACCTTTTCCTTGATAGTTCATTCTCTTGAGCATTCGATCTAGGACATGATTTTTGTTATTTTGGAAGAATGATGCGAGTTCATTATTAGGTGGAAGAGGAAGGTTGGTGTATATGCTTTGTTTTTCTTCTGCAAGGAGACCACCATGGAGGAATGTGAGAGGATCAAGGGGATATGCAAGCAGTGTGGGGATAGCACTTTTAGGCGATGATGGGGGATCATGAGAAGGAGAGGATGGGATAGCAACATCAGGAGAGGGAGTAGGGGCCATGATAGGATTTGGATTTGTGGTAGTAGGCTCATGTGATGGAGATGGAGATGGAGCAGTGGAAGCTTGAATGACAAGGGGATCATGGGATGGGATGGATGGGGGATTGTGATCTTGAGGTGGACTAGATGGGATGGTAGGATTTTGATTTGGAGAAGGGGATATGCTGGCATGCTTTGGATTAGACTCTTGGCGTAACTCATCGTGTGTGGGAGGCATGGTAACAGAGTTTTGTTGGGACTCTTCAAGTGGGGAAGATGGAGGAATGAAAGATTCATGAGGTTCATTGGAATGGGTTTTGGTGCTACTAGGAGTGGGAGGAGTGGATTAGATTTGGGTGTCTTTGATGGATTGGGTTGATCTAGGAGTAGAGGGAGTGGATTGGACTTGGGTGTCTTCGATGGATTGGGTGGGTTCAATGGTTTCAATGGTTTGAGCAATACTAGGGGTGGTAACATCAATAATAGGTGTGGAATGGAGAAGGGTCTCATCACTAGTGACCGTGGATGATGGATCTAGATGGCATGGTTCCGTGACTTCAAGATGTGGAGTTGGGGATGGCTTCTTTGTAATGAGTCCTTGGAGAACTTTTGAAATGAGAGACTTGCATATGGTTGGCTTAGCTAGTGCGGTAGAAATGGATGGAGGATTATGGATTGGTTGACTAGGGTTAGATGGAGGAATGGGATTGAATGTAGGACTATGAGTAGATGGGGGATTGGGATTGGATGGAGGACTAGGAGTAGATGGATGAATGGGATTGGATGGAGGACTAGGAGTAGATGGAGGACTAGGATGGGATGGATGAGTGGGATTGGATGGAGGACTAGGAGTAGATGGAGGACTAGGATTGGATGGAGGGTTAAGGTAAGGATATTGGAGTGGTGAATTAAGATAGGGGGACATGGATTGTGGATTAAGACAAGAGGATATAGGTGGTGTGGTGGGACAAGAGGATGTGGGGGATGGATTATAATAAGGGTATTGGGATGGTGGATTAGGATGAGGATATGTGGAAGTAGGATTAGTATAGGAAGATTGGGAAAGAGGATTACGATAGGGAGACATGGATGGGAAATTGTAATAAGAGGATTGGGATGGAAAATTAGGATAAGGGTGTACGATGACGAGAGATGATGTGGAGAAAAATATGGGATGAAGAGATATTGGATATCCATTGTCAAAGGTGGCATGAAGCGTGATTAGGCATGGATGAAGACATATGGGATAGCGGAAGGGGTGATTGGATTGTGGGAAAGTGGGTGGAGAAAGCACTAGTGGCGATAGCATCAGGGGTTATGTCATATTCTTCTTGATCAACAAGACTTTCGTTATCGTCGTCCACGTAATTAAGGTTTCCCTTGACTACTATTGATGGAGGATGAGGATTCATGATTATGAAAGGATAAATAGAATGGATAAAAGATTTTGGATGGGAACATATTAAAGCTCAAATCAGGATTTTGGTCAAGCTCATATCAGGATTGGACAAAAGCTCAAATTAGGATGATTGGATGGGATTGCTTTTGATTTTGATAGGATTCGGTAGACAGATGATTGGATCAGGTAGATGATTTGATGAATTTGATTAAATTACTAGATCAGTTTGATTGGATGGGATCAAATGATTAGATGATGTTGATTGGATAATTGTGATTGGATGAACTTGATCGGATTGGTGTGCTTGGATTGATTAGATGATCAGAGGAATGGATTGGTTTGATTATATAGGAAGAAATAAAAGGTACCACTAGATAGAGCTCAAAAATTAAGCAATTTTGGTTTTGAAGCGAGTTGGTCGGCGATACGGTTTGTAAAAATGATGGCCTACCAGGAAGTTAGAGTGTCCCGCGCTTACAATGCGGGAGCTTAACACCACAGGATGATGGTCAAATTCTTGATAAGATGAAATGGAAGGTACCACTAGATAGAAATTGAAAAACTAAGCAACTTTGGTTTTTGAACGAAGTTGATTCGACGTACGGTTTGTAAATGGCAGCCCCGGGAAGTTAGGGGTGTGTCCACGCTACAATGCGGGGTGTGGCCGCCCTGGGATGGTCAAATTCTTGATAAGAGGAAATGGAAGGTACCACTAGATAGAGCTTGAAAAATTAAGCAACTTTGGTTTTTGAGCGAAGTTGATTCGACGTACGGTTTGTAAATGACAGCCCCGGGAAGTTAGGGGCGTGTCCACGCTGCAATGCAGGGCGTGGCCGCCTTGGGATGGTCAAATTCTTGATAAGATAAAATGGAAGGTACCACTAGATAGAGCTCAAAAAATTAAGCAACTTTGGTTTTTGAACGAAGTCAATCGATACGCGGTTTGTAAATGGCGGCCAGGAAGTTAAAGAGTAGTCGACATTCTACAATAAGGTCGGGGGCGTAAATATGTATAGCTTTACGGAAGTTTTTCAACTTAAAAATCGGGGCATTTCACTGACAAAATTAAGGAGGCGTTTTCAGCAAAAATCAAAGGTGTTTTCGACAAAATGGTAGTTTACACCAAAATCGGGGGGCATTTTCAACCAAAATCGGGCGTTTCAAAAAGCCTTTCTACGACAAAATCTATTAACTAAGAATGCAAGAATAACAAAATACCAATGACACCTCAAGATTAGCCAAAAGAGTGGTTCAACGAAAATGAATGCAAACAAGATAAAACACAAACACTTTCACCTTCCTTGTTGTTGATACCTCTTTGATTGACCCTTGCTTGGATTGGTTGTGTGCTTCTTAGATGATGGATTGAGTGACTATATGCAAGATTCAATATGCAAGATGATGAACAAAGATGGTTGAATGATTGAAAAGGCTTGAGGATTCAAATGGACAGCATATAGTTATCAAAATGCAAGTGTTGAGAATGCCCTTGAGAAGGGGGTATTTATAGAAGAATTTGAATTCTCTAGAGAATTCAAGGGTCAAGATTGATCCAACAAGGTCAAGATGAAGGGCTATGGTGGGTTGAGAACCCACAAGCCCTCACATCTTGACATGTGGAGGGTGAAGTGGCCAAGGGGATATGAAATGGAGATGAGGACAAAGAGGGTACATGAAGTGGAAAAAGGACATACACCTTGGGGAGTGAGGAGATTTCCTCAAAAAGAGATTCCTTGTCCCCAAGTGGGAGTGAAAGGGACATTTGAGGAATTTTGGAATTCCTCAAAAATCTACATGGGAAAAGGAAAGGTGGTTGTGGATATAAATGTGAATTAAAAATTCACATTCATAGGATGGTCTAGAGGATAAAAGGTGGGCTCCAAAAAGGTGGGACTTGGTCACATGTGGAGATTGTGACAAGTCCAAGGTTGGTCACATGTGGAGATTGTGACAAGTCCAAGGTTCTAGAAACCTTGGAAGGATGGAATGTGAATTAAAAATTCACATATAAAAGAGGGGAATCTAGGAAGAATAAAAAGGAATTAAAAATTCATTGGAGAATGATTAGGCTTAATTAATTTATAATTAGAGGATCATTAGGGGATAATTAGGATTAAAAGCCAACTTGCAAAAGTTGGAGGATGTGACACATCCTAATCAAGGATTAGGCATGTGCACATCCTTAATGAAAAGATTAGGAAATGGATTAGGATTAGATGAAAATGACATGTGAAATTAAATAAATGTAATATTTATTTAATTTATTTTGATAGAAGGATTAAGGAGGAATTGAGGTATTTAATTATTAATTAAATACCTTATGAATTAGCGAGAATTAAAAGAAGATAATTAAATAATAGTAATATTACTTAATTAACTGGATAAGAGGATGTTTAGACGAAAAGTGATAAATTTGGATAAATTAAGTGTCCAAATTTGGATGTCTACAGGTCCAAATGAAGGTCTTTATTAGATGATTTGATTGGTTGTAGAAATACTTTGAGGGCAACAAGCAATATGAAATATGCGCATGGCTTGCTAGAAGAATTTTGTTGGCAACCTAGGTGTGTCCAACCATGAATAAGAAATGGTTGGTCTAGTTTAAGAAGTTTCCTTTTTATTTTAGTCATGAATCATTCCCACATGTCTTTAAGGGTTACTTGAATGCTAAAAGGAATTCCAAGAAATATACTAATGGTACCATGCTTCACCTCTCACCATTAACTAGGAATCCAAAGGGGGTGAGGTTTTGGATAGGTCATGATGAATTCAATTTTATTCATAGCCAACTTAGAGCCTAAAATGGTGTACAAAGATCCAAAATATCTAAGGTGTGTGTCACTTCATCATCTAAATTTTGAATAAATAGCATGTTGGCATCGACTAAGTGAGAGAATGGTTTTTCCATTACTTTGTAGTGAGATATTATGAATAAGATTAGTGGATACCACATATTAAATAAATAGTTGAGAGCATTAGTAGCCACGAGAAAATAAGGATAGGGAAAGGGGGTAACCTTAGTAGATGGATTTTTGTAGGGGGTTATAGGGGTGAGGGATCCATTGATAGTAATTCTAGCATTAGCATCCATAAACAATGTTTTAATGTGATTACAAATCATAGGACCAAATCCCAACCATTTTTTCATATTAAGAATGAAAGGTCAATGAATACAATCATATGTTTTAACAAATTCAAGCTTGATAATAAGTGCATCTTGAGAAGATTATTGGGCCCATTTGGCAATATCCCAAGCCAGAACTAAATTATCTAATATACATCTTCCACCTAAGAAGCCAATTTTTTTGAGCAACATAATCTCTTAAGTAATATGTTTTATTCTACAAGCCAAATATTTAGTAATATTCTTGTATGATGTGTTAAGAAGGATGATAGGTTGTCATTCATTCACAATGTCTTCATCTTTATCTTTAGGGATAAACTTGGTTAATACTTGATTAATAAAAACCCTCAAGGATCCCATTTTAATTCCTTTTAGGTAAAAATGGTAGAATTATTCCCTATTATAGAGCCAAAGAGCTCTATAAAATTGCATGGGAAGTCTATCTATAAATGGGCTCTTCTCCAAGGCCATATAATAGAGATATTCATCATTTTATTCTATGGATAGTAGGTGATTAAGAAAGAGGCTATAAGCAAGGTAAATTTTACAAGGTATTAAGGTAGCAACACTTTCATTGATTATGGGAACAAGATGATCTCTGACCAACTCAACAATAAAGGTATTTTTGTAGTGCCCATTAAAGGAGTGAAAAATGGTAGAGTGGTAAAACCATATACAAATTTTATAACAATAACCTATTATGTTTTATGTTTATGTTGTGGATATTGAAAGAAAAAAATTGTTCCCTTACCACCATCTTTGATCCATTGAAGGAAAGCATTTTCCTTTATAATTAGTTAGTTTTGGAAGCAAATTTTAGTATCTACAACCAATTATTGTATGTCAATGTTATGTGAATCGGAGGTCAAAAGAGAGTGACCATGTTCTAGGTATCCTTTCAGTGATTTTTAAATTTGTGGTGCTTGGTAGTGGCCTTTCACTCATAGTCACAAAGGGATGATGTATAATGGGATATAGTTCTCTCCCACCTATTGAACCATCTATCATGATAAGTTTTAGGATTATCTTTCCATGTGGTAAGGAGGCCATCAATGAAATCTTGATGTTTCAAATGGGAAATATTTAACTTGTAAGGGAGCTCATTAGGTATGGTGGTGGATTTAGTGAAGGAAAGTTTAGTGAAAATAGAGAGGTGATTGGAGGGGGTGGCTAAGATATCAAGATGAACAAGATAACCAAAAATATAGCAAATAATTTGATAGTTATTATAGATATAGAAATAGTCCAACTAATTCATTTTCCTCAAGAAGCATTCATGGCAATTGTGTTGTGTAAACTAGTGAGATTTGTGAAGGTATTTGGACTTGGAGGACCCTTTTGGATGAAAGTTAAAACCTCACACTTTTAAATAACTAATTTTACCATAGATAGAAAATGACTTGTACTACAAGGTAACTTGAACATGGTCTATGGAAGCAAACATTTAATAAATATAACCACTACCTAACCCCCTAATGGACTCAATATGCCAACCCTTACTCTACTAGTTTATGTGGGCCCATTTATAAAAGTATTTTTTTAGATTTTTTGTTATAGCAAAAGAGGATTTATAATCAAACATAACATTTATAATATCGTCATGATGTTCAAAGGTAATAACCCTACATCCTATAATGTGTCTCATATCAATTTGTTTAATTAAAACATCTCCTTCATCCTCATAGTACTAGTTATCACCTCTACATTTTCCATTAGGCTAAGTGGTAATCACTAAAAATTATTTGAGAGTGGTGGTGGAGGCTTGAAGTGGTTTAATGTGGTTTACAATAGAGGTGGAGGATGGGGATGAGAAGTGGGAGTTAGAGTTTGTGAAAAAGGACAAAGAAGATGTATGATTTAAAGTTCATGAAGTGGGTTAGTTGAATATCACCTAGTTTAAGGAATCCATGGTAGGGGCATTAAAGGTATAGATGATTTAGGGTTTCTTTAAGATTGTCACCTTTCATCCCACCCTTTTCATGGGATTTATGTTTTATTGGAAAATATCTTGGGTTGAGCTATGAGTGACCTTCAATAGGGTTAGAGTACCACATAGCACTAAGAACTTTGGGCTAGCTTGCATTGATGGAAGGAGAAATATAAAACAAAAAATAAATTGTTCAAAGTTTGTTTGCATTTAATTGTAAAGGAGCCTAGATCTTATGTAAACCGTATCATTGTTTGGATTAGATTTTACTCTTACCTTTGAAGTTTTATAATAAAAAAATTTGTAGGAAAATCAAAATAAATAAAAAATTAAGAATGAAAAAGATGGTAGAAGTAACGGGAATAAAAGATTATATAATTTGTGTTTTCCAACTCAATTTAGTGGCTATCTAAAAAATCTACATTTCAACTAGAATAGTATCTCAAAACAAGTGATTGATTATAAACATTAGAAAGGAGTACTATTCTCTATTTTTTAACACTAGGAGTACATAATTATTACTTTAACCAAAAAATATATAAATATCTTTAAATATTTATTAATAAAAAACAAGTAGGATATTTATATGTAGCTAAGTTTAGGATGGTGTGGGGTGGGCCCTACATCTTTTACATGTGACCCCATTGCCTTTTTTGTATCCGATCTTGTGACAATCACAACTAACTCCTTAACATGACATCAATGTAACTAGAGTTTATTATATTGTTTAGATTAAGGATACATTACCATTACTACTATTTTACATGTAGTGACAAAAAGTGGCACTTTTTCCTTTTTTTCTTATTTATTGCTCTTATTTATCAAGTAAGAACTATTTTTTATTATTTAGTTTGGAAATTGTCTCTAAATGTATAGCATGTATTAGAATAAAATCTTCTTCCATATTTGAATATCTACTCTCTATTTTTCAACTTTCTTAATATTCATAATTATAGTGTGTTATATTTTTGTTGTCTTGATAAGATAATATATAGTAGCATCTTTTTTATTTAAATTTCACTTTTTCTATGTATACTTTGTGCATTGTATTATTCACTTCCTAACAATTAAAAATAGTCAAATTTTGATATAATAATGGACTTAATTGGAAATGAATTCAGGAACATTCAAAACATTGAAGGGAGCACATAGATAGTACCCACACAAATGCAATAGCAACCACATAGTGTCTCCATTATTGGATCTCTTTTACTATAGTTTTAGGTGTCATCTTCCACTTAGGGATTTTTGCATATTTCAAGCATTTTCAATACTCATGTTGAGTCAACTTAAGGATTTGACTGAGGTAAATCATTAGTTTTTCCACAAGTAGCAACTTGTTTTGAAATAACCATTATTAGTGTATGTACAAGTCTAAAGGATGTTGACAAAGGTTGCAAAACTTGTTGTTAGAAGTTATAAAGGACATTGTTGTGGTCATATAGAACATTCGTGTGAGATTTAGACACTAGCATGATTGTATAGGATACCAACTCACTAATTGAAGACTAATGTGATTGTAGAGGATACTAGCACATGAAGTAATAATGTGTCCATATAAATAATGTTGCATGTGATAGGACACAATTATGTTTGATCCCATCCTAGTTAACATAGAGGCAAAACATAAAAAACACAATGCAAATCCAATAATGGCATCTCTCCTCCCGATTCCCTACAACAATAAGTATCTTCATCAGTTTCCAAAATATACAAGCCTCTCTTACCTTTTCTCTATGATTATGTTTTTATTCATAATTCAACCTCACCTTCTACTCATAGTTATTCAATTCTAAATTTTGAAATGTTCTTAATGCCTTATTATAATTATAGTTTTCAGATTCTAAATAAAAAATAATACTTTAATAAATTAAGAATAGATCAGGTTACTATAATGGGGAAAATCACATAACATGCCCTTTTCCCTAATGTGTTTAGACCCACAATGACTAGGTTGTCCTTATGCAATGACCAATGTGCAAGATGGTGTACTTTTGTGTGGAAGTTGGTAAATAACCTTATACTCACACCATTCCATCTCCACCCACCCCAAGGTTCCAAATTTACCTACTAAATCTAATAATTTTCCACCTTAGTTTGCATCCACGAGTATAGAATCAACCTAGGTTATTTATATGCCTCTAAACCCTAAAATTTTTAATTCAATTTGTTTAAATTGGCCCACATTTCCCTACCTACTCTCACTACTCGCACTTATCTTAGACCTAGATCTCATGGGCGATAATTCCCTACTCTTTGCTTTACTTCTAAACTTGGGCTCGCTCATCATAGTTATCATGCCTCATAGTCTACCAAAGTCATCTCATAAGTTAACAATCTCTACTTAAGCTTCCTTGTTCTCCACCTATTTTGTTGTTTTTTGCTTAAATCTCATAGTCCTTAATGCCTCATTGCTTCACTTGTAGGTCATGGCATAACCATTCTTACTTGTGTCTACTCTAATGGTGTTTGAAGTCTATCCTACTCCACTCAAATTACATCCATCTCACCGTATGTTATATCTCTCAACTCAAGCTATGCCCCTCTTAATTTGTTGTGTCACACAATCACTTGTTGCACACATAAATGTGTCTCAATCCTAGTTCATTGGGTTAAAAAGAAGAGAAAAGTAACCAACGTGTACATGATATGTCACCATCCTATTTGTCACTATCATTGGCACTCCACAAGTCAACTATTCTATAGTTGACACAATCAACTCCACCCGTTTACCATGCTACTTGAATATCACATTTGAAATATGTGATAGACCTTTTATCAAAGGGTATCTTATCATTTAAGTAGAACCAATTTAGTTATTATTTTCTTGCTAACCATCATCTCCCCTTATTTGATCTCCTCGCCTCCCACAACATCTGGTTGCTTGATCATATTCGCGGCTATCATTTTACATGATGGACATTATTCTACATGGTTACAAATAATATAATTAGTGATGTTTATCTTATAAACTTGCCTAGTATTTATAATTTGTAGTGTTATTGAGGGTAATTTTAGAGTGTTGATATTCCTTAGCCCATTATACCTTCACCTACATATCTTATTCATATTTATATTTTTTATTATAGGTGACATTATTCCTTTCGTTTACATTTACATCATTAGTGGACATACTACTCTAGGATTATTCTACATGATGATATTCACATTGATTACATCCTACATGGCATGTTTCATTATGCTTACATATTCTATCATCACCATTTATTATTTGCATCACCTTACCATTAGGGGCAACATTGCATGCATATTATAGCTCTAACTTTTATGTGTACATGTTTATCATTGGATACTCTTTTTGTTTATCATGTGATGTTGTCAGTAACATTTACTACATGCTTGGTGTGCATCACATCATATTATCTTTTATAAATATCACATGGTTGTCTTGCTTCACATGATTTTTTATTTTTCCCTTACATACAATTGCATCATTTGCATGCAACCAATTACAAGGGAACATAAATTATTACTAAAATAGCATGTTGGCATCAAATAAGTGATAGAATGGTTTTATCATTACCTCATAGTGAGATATCATGCATTAGATTAGTGGATACAGATATTAAATAAATAGTTTTTGATAAGATAAGTAGGGAAGGGATCTGATCCCATAGACACAATAGCAGATCAAGAAGAGGAGCAGAGGTGGGAAATAACACCACCATCAAAACCAAAAAAATAGCATCTGATTGGCATGCAGGCCCAAATTTAAAACCATAACAATAGTCCATCCATTATCTATCGAAAACAAAAAAAAATTACCAGCATACTTTAAACTATAGAGATGATTAATTAAGTCTACAGTGTTCCAGGTGGTATTCCACCAGATCATATAGAAAAAAACTGAAGAATCCTAGATAAAAGTAGAATTCAAAAAACCCATCAAAAAGTAGAAGAACAGCAAACCAAGACATTGGTTGGATTTCTATAATAGGTCCCCATACTCTCCTAAGAGAGCTACATATTCCCACTAGTCAAGTCCCTTTGTTTCATCCAACATTTTCAAGGTGTCAAATTTCCCCTGCTCCTTCAATTTTTTGGACATCTTCATTTCTCCCGAGGCCACTCCCAGCATCACATGTCTCATCAACCTATTAGTGACTCTCATTAGAGTAACCAAAGCATTTTCCATATCCTTGAACTAAACCTGCAAGAAGGTTAATCTACTTTTTAAAAATTCATTACTCAAATCTTTAGCTTTATTCTCCAAACCAGAAAGCCCAACATCCTATTCATTCCCATGATATCAAATAAATAGTTGATAGCATTAGTAGCCACAAAAAAATAAGGATGGGGCAAGGGATTAACCTTAGTAGATGGATTTTTGTAGGGGGTTCTATGGGTGAGGGATCCATTGATAGTAATTATAGCATTAGCATCCATAATCAATGTTTTAATGCAATTGCAAATGATAGGACCAAATCCCAACCATTTTATCATATTAAGAATGAAAGGCCAATGAATACAATCATATGCTTTATCAAATTCAAGCTTGATAATAAACAAATCTTGAGAAGATTGTTGGGCCCATTTGGCAATATCCCAAGCAAGGACTAAATTATCCAATATATATGTTCCACCTAAGAAGCCAATTTTTTTTTGATACATAATCTCTTGAGTAATATATGTTTTATTCAACAAGCCAAATATTTAGTACAATATTCTTGTATGATGTGTTGAGTATGATGATAGGTTTCCATTCATTCACAATGTATTCATCTTTACCTCTAGGGATAAACATTTTTAATACTTGATTAATAAAAACCCTCAAGGATTCCATTTTAATTCCTTTTAGGTAAACATGGTAGAAATATTCCCTATTATAGAGTTAAAGAGCTCTATAAAATTGTATGGGAAGTTTATCTATATAGGGGCTCTTCGCTAAGGCCATACAATAGAGAGCTTCATCAATTTATTCTATGGATAGTAGGTGTAAGAGAGGGGGACCAACCACATCAAGGCTTTAGGTCAGGGAGAGCTGAGAGCGAAGGGCTGCCCTAAATTACCTCACTCTAAAGGGATGTTTTGGGGTGAGGATCAAGAATGAAGCATACTATGTAGTACTTTTTTCACTCTACAAACCCAAGATTCTATTTGGGGCTAGACAAGTTGGTTTCTGAAGTACGAACTATACCTCAAATAGCTCTTTATCCAAGGATGGCAGCGTGGGTTTGGGATGACAGCGTGGCACGCTGGTGTCTCTTTAGCACATTGGCGTTTGTATGGCCAGAAAACATGAAATATAGTGGGAAAACTACTAGAAGCCTACTAACATCCTAGCTAGTTGATTTCAACAAAGTAAATAGAATGATGAAGTATGAAAAATAAAGACAAACATGATAAATCAAGTAAATAAAAGATAGGGTGATAAATATGATCTCACAAAAATGTTGATTCGCTAGCTAGCTCCATGTACACGTTCACCTACACACAAGAAAGAGGGGAAAATTGTTGGGGTTGTATAGGGGTTTGCCTCAATTAGACCCCCGCTTTGGTGTTTCCACCTCCACGGACAGTTGGAAAGCAATAGAGTAGAATATACGATAAAGAAGATAGAAAGTATTGTAATGAACACAACAAAACACTAAACTACTCTATCAAATCACAAAGGAGAGGAATGAAGCATTACCACCTCCACCCAAAGGCTCTCAAGGCCAATGAAGCGAGAATGCAAGCAAAGAACTTGGAAAAGTCGCCGCTACTGCAACCATCGTGAAAGGAGGTCCCACAAGACTCCAAGCTCACAACTTCTATGGTGGCCTCACACATGTAATGTGGAGTTGATGGAGTGCCAAGTTTGTTGCAATACTCAAGCTGTGTAGTGAAAATGGAGTGCTAGAATGTTGAAGGAGATGTGAAAAAGTGCCAAGAAGATGAACTGAAAGTGAATAGAATGAATTTGAAGGTGGGATGAGAAGGAATAAGTCATTTTCAGGTCGGTTGATTGACAGAGGGATGTTACAATTTGTCCCAATGAGGAGTGTAAGGCTTCTGCCAACTTCAGACGCATGAATCCATCAGGGATAACAGTGCACCACGTAGATGTTCATATGTCACGCTTGCATCCCCAACAAATATTCTCTCACTGACACATAGGACAAATGCCAAGTGGATGCATTCTGGATGGGTGATGTGGAATTTCACCTTTGGATTTGATTTTCTAAGGTGAGGATATGTAAAAGGGGAATTTACACAAGGGGTGCAATTAACACTATACATTTTTCTCCCCCACTCTAGCCGGAAAGCACTAATATCGCATTTTATATTTGGTAAAGTAGATCAAAGAGTTAAAGATGTATACCTAAACCATCAAGGAAGCAGACCACGATCTAGAAAACTTGAAAGCACAGGGTAGGCAAAGGACTCCTTAGGTACTCTCTCCTGAGGA